>JAQIUQ010004065.1:0-385000 GCA_030378365.1 Hybognathus amarus | reverse complement strand
AGCTGAGAAGGCTTGAAAGGTAAAGAGATTGAAAAACAGGAGGGACACGGAGAAAAAAAAGAGGTGCACAGGCAGAGCTTATATGGTGAATGAGTTTCAGGTTTCACTGGAAAAGTGACATACTGCAGGAACACAGAGAACTAAAAGCTGGGAATGAAAAACAGAAGACCAATAAACTGTGAAGTATTGAGAGAATGGGCTATATACACATGATTCTGTGTGTGTGTAATCAAACATAGTATGAGTGGGGGAATAAAGAAGAAATCACCTCTTACTGAAATATAGCCTATTGAAATCATAAACAAATGAGACTTGTGTTATGTTATTTCTAAACCTTTATACCTGTCATATTAAAACAGATAACTACAGAACTTCCTGCGACTATCCAGTCATGCTACTCTTTTCATCTTTCACATCAGAGTTTCAGAAATGACAGTTTTCTCCAGATCATTCCTCACACTCACAGTGTCTAAAAGTCGAGTTAGACTAATAACTCTGACAGACTGCTGGTGTAAAAATAGGCTACTTCTGACATTAAAGTTTCAGAATAACTATTGAAGAGTGAAGGAAAGGAATAGGACATGAAGAGTCTCTGAAAGGATTATTCTGGACAATGAGACAACAGGCCTGAACTGTTCAGGCCTGACAGTAGTAATTAATAATCATGACCGCTGAATGATTATGAGCATTTATCACGGGGCGCTCTGGAACATTCAACTCTGATTAGTCAGTCGAGGTATTCAGCGGCTCTGGTATTTCCTCACATTCTCCATCGTTCATCATGGCAACGCTGTTTATCAGAGACTGACATTCGTCGGAGAAGCTGAAAACATTGCTACTGTCATGTCTTACGTATCATACTGTGGACCTGCGTCTCTTGTTTCATACAAAGGCATCATCTCAGTTACCGATCGCAGAGAAAATAACCCCAAAGCACGTCTGTATGTTCGACTAGCTACTGTAAAATGTCTTGTTGCAGTAGGTTTTCTTTGGCAGAAGCTTTAAGATACAGGTAAATAAAAAAATATAATCTAAACTTAAAATAATATTTCATCTCCACTTATTAATTTATGGGTAACACCAATTTATTTTGCGAGAAGCCTTGCAATATGCGGGACAATGAAGGCTACAGCTGGTCATTATCGCACTGTAAAAAATAATCGTGATTTTAACAGTAAAAGACTAAAAAAGGTTAAAAAATGCTACAGTGCAAAACTGTTAATTGGTTAACAGAAAGTTTCCGTACCATATACAGTAAATAAATGTGATATAATTTTACTGTAAAATACCGTTAAATTTACAGTTTTTGAAAGTGAAAAAGAACAACTCATCGTATAATTTACAGTGAAAAGACCGTAAATTGACATTCCCACAATTCCCTGTGTGACGCTTCACATTTATATATTTTTGTTGAACAGTAACTATGGTTCCTCATAGTTTTCTTGTTTATTTTTTCTAATCAGTTATGTACATTAGGGTTTTATGTTACATTCAATGTTGTTAAATTAAAGTTTGATGCATTTTTTTTATTTATTTCATGTGTGTTACCATGATGGTGTTTAATGTTTGTGTGAATGTCACTAAGCTTCTTTAATAAGTATTAACCTTAAATGGAAGACTACTGTAATGAGTTTTGATTGCTCATGTAACTCTCATCATTGCTGTGATGATTGTTGGTTGTCAATGTATTACAATGGTACAAAACAGATATTAAGTTGTCAAAAGGTTGGTAAATCAACATTTTATCAAAAATGAAATACGGTTTATTACTGTAAATTTTAAGTTAAGTCTGTAAAACCATTAACGTTCCTACCGTATTTTTAACGGTAACTTAAAATCGTACTTTTCTCACTGATTTACAAATAGTTGGAAACATTTGGGATATTGTAAAATCAACTAAACAAAATATATAACATTGTCCTAGTGGTTTTTGGATATTTTATTGCAAAAATCCTGCATATTGTACCTTCTAAATGCAAGGTTGCGAGTTAAAAACATTTTAAGTTTTAAACAATATTTTGTTTGCATACTAATGTTGATCTATTACATTAACTTCATATTGTGTAAAACTTGCAACAAAAATTTCTGTTAAAAGACCTTTTCGTGTTTGATGTGGTTTCTGCAATGTTGAAGATTTTGTGGTTACAATTGTGCTGAAGAGTAGATGACATTAAAGTAAACACTATATTGACCAGCACTGCACTAATGCCAGTGACAAGTATCTTACTTGTTCATTAAATTTACTTGCTATATAAGTTACATTCAGCATGTGTTATGATAGATGTGGATTTGAACTGAAGAGTAAATGGATCCAGGGCTACAACTCTAACTCTTATTTTAAATGATCAAATTTAAAAAAGTGTGTTACTGTTACAAATTAAGTTCCTTCAAACTCAATATAGTGTGTCTGTTGAACATAATTTGGGTGTTGTAAGAACTGCTGCAGTGATTTAATAACTTTCAGGGTGTTATTATACATATTTTCCAATGAATATAAGATGCAAATAACTTCAAATTTGGTATACCCATGAAAGGTGTCTCAGATTGTATTCTTGATTTAACTTAATGTCCTTAATGTATATCTAGAAGCTCTTTTCTCAAATGGATGACCTTAACTACTTTGTCTGAGACACTGCCTATATTAACCAGTGTCTAGAGTCAGCATGTGCTTGATGTGGAGAGTATGTCTGGTTCTGTCATTGATGTGAAGAGATGCTTAACTTTATATGAAAATCCGAGAAAATCAGTGTAGACTGAAGATGTGGTCTATGTGAACACTCAAGATGAAATAGTCACACTTCACTGAAACAGATGGACTTGCAAAATGATGCAAGGGATATGATCCACTTGACATTTACTTGATTGCATTTGCCTGGACATGAGCAAACACATTCACACAAGCATACATACACATCTTAAACGAGAGGAAAGAAATCATATTTGTGGAGCTACAATGAGGGCAAGGAGCAGACTTTCTTATTTTCTATAGGTGGTAACCAAACAGAAGCCTCCAGGATACTGACTATCAGTCATGAATTATAGAACAGATTGACTGAAAAGATTTTCCTGTATGACCCCACATACATAGTGAAGAAATACATCCTTAAACAGATGATACTTTGAAATGGAGTACGCGTATGAAAACCAGCTTTAAAAAAGGGATGCTGAGAATAAAATAAGAAATGTCTCATTGTGAAATGATTTCACATTATAAGAGAATGTCACAATTATGAGAAATAAAGTCATAATTACCTTATGTTATTGTTATTAGAATTTTTTTTAGTCAATATACCCCGTAGTGCTAATCACTTTATTTTTTTCATTTATCCCCCAATCTCCGACTCATGTAAATTTTGATTATAAAAAAGGACAAAATGAAAGCTCAGACTGAAACCTCTGGAATGGCCTCTCTGTCAGGTTCCCACAAAAACAAGTTGACAGAGCCAATCAGGACTAGGACTGACTCGCTCAGAGGCAGCAAGTTAAATTGAAAAGCAGTGTGTGGTGCTAAAGAACCTCATGAATTCTCTGATTACTTTCTTTCGGTCTTCCAGGAAATAAAACCTTTCCTCAATCATCCTCTTATTCTTTCGCTCTTTTGTTCTTCTGTTGTATTCCACTATCCTTAGCCAATTTTCTTCTCCGCATGTGCCTGAGGAATTCAGAATACCTGGAGTTCCTCTCTGTCCGCTTATCTGGTTTTCTCCAGATTTCTGCTCTTTCTTATTCTCACTTTCTCTCTGCAGCAAATTTTGTGTGATAGTTTTGTTCTGCGGGTTCATGGTGTGCTCCACTGTTCAGTGCTTTCGGTGTGTCCCTAATCTTCAAAACACATAGGGTTTGCTTTAAATCCCCCTGTGCAAACACACAAACACTCACACATCCACACACAGGCCAGAGGGCACTGTTTGAACATCTGCTCATTGTCGCATTATGCCAAAGCACCACTTTTCTCACTGATCCCATGCTATTCTTTCCAATTATTAACACAAGAGATTTATTTAATTATTTATAAATTTTCAATTGTCTATTTTTATCCCTGATAGTCTTTTTAAAGGGAAATGCATACATGTAGCAAGCTCCAGAAACCTGCCGAACTATAAGGGTGCGCTTCTGCCACAAATACTGTCTTAAAATTGTAGTTATAAAAATCTAAATCTAAAGTTATACATCATATTAGACAACGCATTTTGAACAAATGTTGATATTTGCATGTCCTTCCGCATTACATTGCAAAAAATAACTAGAAAAAATAAAAGGAAAAGGTAATTCAAGTCTGGCCGAGGGTGCCATGTCGAGTCAGGGCTGCCACTGCAGTTAAACATGATTCATCAGACAACATACTGTTTAGTAAACAATTACTCACTTCTTGTCATATAACATACATCTTTTATTATCTTTCTAGTTTTTTTTGGACAATTATGAATAGTTTGCCCATGGGCATCTGTTAATGCCACACTCAGAAAAAGGGTACAAAAGCTGTCACTGGGGCTGTACCTTTTCAAAAGGTAAACGTTTGTCCATTTCAGGTGCTAATATGTACATTTTAAGTGTTATAATGTACATTTTAGGTGCTAATAATTATGTACATTTTAAGTGTTAATATGTACATTTTAGGTGCTAATATGTACATTTTATGTGCTAATATTTACATTTTAGGTACTGAATATGTACATTTTAAGTGTTAATATGTCCATTTAATGAGCTGATATGTCAATCTGGATGTGGATTAAATACATTACATTGGTGGAGGTGAATATTTACATTTGAATAACTAATTAAACTCTTACTTGCCTGAGCATGTGTGTGTGTGCATATATATATACACTCACCGGCCACTTTATTTAGGTACACCTGTCCAACTGCTCGTTAACACTTAATTTCTAAGCAGCCAATCACATGGCGGCAACTCAGTGCATTTAGGCATGTAGACATGGTCAAGACAATCTCCTGCAGTTCAAACCGAGCATCAGTATGGGGAAGAAAGGTGATTTGAGTGACTTTGAACGTGGCATGATTGTTGGTGCCAGAAGGGCTGGTCTGAGTATTTCAGAAACTGCTAATCTTACTGGGATTTTCACGCACAACCATCTCTAGGGTTTACAGAGAATGGTCCGAAAGAAAAAACATCCAGTGAGCGGCAGTTCTGTGGGCGGAAATGCCTTGTTGATGCCAGAGGTCAGAGGAGAATGGCCAGACTGGTTCGAGCTGATAGAAGGGCAACAGTGACTCAAATAACCACCCGTTACAACCAAGGTGGGCAGAAGAGCATCTCTGAATGCACAGTACGTCGAACTTTGAGGCAGATGGGCTACAGCAGCAGAAGACCACACCGGGTGCCACTCCTTTCAGCTAAGAACAGGAAACTGAGGCTACAATTTGCACAAGCTCATCGAAATTGGACAATAGAAGTTTGGAAAAACGTTGCCTGGTCTGATGAGTCTCCAATTTCTGCTGCGACATTCGGATGGTAGGGTCAGAATTTGGCGTCCTACAACATGAAAGCATGGATCCATCCTGCCTTGTATCAACGGTTCAGGCTGGTGGTGGTGGTGTCATGGTGTGGGGAATATTTTCTTGGCACTCTTTGGGCCCCTTGGTACCAATTGAGCATCGTTGCAACGCCACAGCCTACCTGAGTATTGTTGCTGACCATGTCCATCCCTTTATGACCACAATGTACCCAACTTCTGATGGCTACTTTCAGCAGGATAATGCGCCATGTCATAAAGCTGGAATCATCTCAGTACTGGTTTCTTGAACATGACAATGAGTTCGCTGTACTCAAATGGCCTCCACAGTCACCAGATCTCAATCCAATAGAGCATCTTTGGGATGTGGTGGAACGGGAGATTCGCATCATGGATGTGCAGCCGAGAATCTGCGGCAACTGTGTGATGCCATCATGTCAATATGGACCAAACTCCCTGAGGAATGCTTCCAGCACCTTGTTGAATCTATGCCACGAAGAATTGAGGCAGTTCTGAAGGCAAAAGGGGGTCCAACCCGTTACTGAGCATGGGGTACCTAATAAAGTGGCCGGTGAGTGTATATATATATATATTATATATATATATATATATATATATATATATATATATTACAAGAGTCATGAAAAGAGTTTGTAGTCTGCATTGAGTGTGATGCAGTAAAACAATTGCAAAATAATGGTGAGAATTGTCTTTCCATTGAGTTATAATTGTAGCCTAACAAAAAGCAATATGCAATAAGTGCAGTTTCAGATCTAGAGCAAAAGGTACTCATTTATAGCCACCAGGGTGGTCCCAGAGATCCGAAATGTTCCCCTGAGCGCCATTTTCCTGGTTGTATTTGCACCACCAGTAGGAAATCTGAAGTGACATAAGCCGACTGACAGTGATATCATTTCAGGGCTGCAAAACTGTGTTCTACATGGCTTTTTAAAAATGGAAGAAGCTGGAGTTTCATGTGGCATGTGTTTGCCACATGAACACACACACTGGTGTAATTGGTAATTTAGTCCCCCTAAAGGTATTCCTATTGAACAACTAAAATTGTTCCCAGTTCTTGTGGTGCAAACACAACAAAAAGCAGGTATTTCTGCCAATAGTTACAGGAACTATGACAATTTCTCCAGTGTTAAAGCCCCAATGACTCTCATGTTCTGTTTAGTGAATCAACGCAACCAGTAGTCTGATTCCCCTCAAAAAATGACTCAACAAGCTATTTTAATGATGCTTTATTAACAAAGTTTGGGTGGAGCACGTTCAGTTAATTTACACGAGTGGAGTGCAACCAGCAATCAATGATAAGAGGTATATAGATTCAGCAATCTCACCTCACTCCATTGATAGTTTATTGATACTCCATTGATTGTCCTTCCCTTCTCCACACTTCCAGTTCTAAAAACTTACATAGGGGATTACTCTGGGTCCGGGCCAAACTCTGAGCTCGAGAGCCCCTCCCCAGTGAACTCGTGAAATGTTTTCAACATTGATAATACAAATTAATTACAGAATCTTTGGCGAACTATACTTTTATATTTAAGAAATATAATTTTCAAAGTGTGAAGATGTGTAAAGTAGGCATGCCATAACAATAAGAATTCAATTGAACTTTTGACATCAGAACAATAACATACTTCACGCTCTACTTTGTCAACCATGAGCCCAGGGCATAATGACACAAGCACGCACACACGCATTTTTGGTCATGTACATGCACACAAAAGGAAAAACAGCTGATTTACGTGCATTGTTCATTGAGAAAAGGATCCTTTCAGCTTATCCAGGCAGAGTGTAAAAAAACTAAACAAAACAGGCTGAGTGCCCTCTTCAAAACACCATGGCAACTCTCCGGCCAGCTCTGGTTTATTTCTTAAAATGAATTCCCACTTTCAAACCTCTTATCTACCAATAATTCTCGCTCTCCTTCTTTCTTTGTCCCTCCACCATTCTTTCGTTGCCTTCTCGTAATGAAACTATACAGATCTTACACTAAAATTGTATTGCTGACTATGACTACCAAAAAATGGCTTCACTTCACTTGCCATTTTGTCAGAAGACAGAACCCCCAGACTGTGGCAAAAAAAAAGAAAAGAAAAACAGTAAAAGGCCAGAGGAAAAACAAGCAAATTCCTAATTGACCCTAGACACAAATGGCCTCAAATCATGGTCTTTTTTTACTTTTAAAAATGTGTGAGTGCTGTGATGAATAATGCATCAATGTTGGTTTTCAATTTGTTAGTATGTTAAACTGCCTGAACCCTAGCAATCCTTCATTTTAACAGTCATGGATGCAGGAAAGGCAGAGTGTTTATATGGACGGCTGCTTCCCAGCACTAATGGAATGGGAAATAGTGAGTAAAGAATAATTAAAGATAGCCGTTTGAATCCTTTCAGCTTGAGCAACCTAGAGTAAAGTCCTCTCTCACTCACATGTCTTTCATATCGCTCTCAAATATAGACACCATTTCTCCCACCTCTGGAGAAATGGGTCAGGTGATAAATATTAATTTGTTTATTTGTTTCATGACAGGGAAATGAACACACCTGCTCTGAGTTACAATGAGCTCAATCCGTAATCCACCCACAGTGGCTATCACACAAACACGTACACACACTTAGGCAGAGTAGCACACCTGTGTTTTGATGTTTACATGCAGACAGAAATTCAGACTGAGGTGATTATCTGCATGTCTGTGTTTTGTAAAGATGAAGCCACTTATGTAAACAATACCATGACAAGTTCAATCACCTAACTTAACTAAGCACTAACCCTGCGCAATATTTACAGACAATATCATTAATGGTAGAAAGGGAGAGATGTGTATCTGTGATTTTAATATACCTTTGAATCTTCAATTTTAAGCTACAGTCTGAGACAAAGAAAGAGAGAAAATAAAAGAGTAAAAGAGTCAGACTTTGTCAGTGAAAGACAGTGTCTTTGTCATTTTGTTACTTTTGCCACTTTGTCATATTACTGAGGCTTTATAAATATCCTCCAGGGTAAAAAACAATAAAGGGTAATAACATCCCCATTCCCTTTGAGCTCCTACTTCTGTCACTCAGCGCTGAGTCTCAGGCTCGAACTGTGCAGCTCGATGATGATCTATTCCACATTTGGGTTCTGATTCAAAGCAGATGGATATGAATTAATGTGCCATGTTTCAGGAGAGTGTTAGGTGAATTCATTAATGTTCATTATACCGATAGAAATAAGCAGAATTAGCACCTGATTAAATTGAAAAAGCCTATGTGTGTGCGTGAAAGAGAGAGCGAGGGAGAAATTCAGAGTTAAAGGGATACTCCACTTTTTTTTGGAAATAGGCTCATTTTACATCTCCCCCAGAGTTAAACAGTTGAGTTTCACCAGTTTTCAAATCCATTCAGCCGATTGTCGGATATTTAGAAGAATATCAGTAACCAGACAGTTTCTGGTCTCATTGACTTCTATAATATATATTTTTTACCTACTGTGGTAGTCAATGAGACCAGAAACTGTCTGGTTACTGATATTCTTCTAAATATCAGAAAATCGGCTGAATGCATTTGAAAGCGGTAAAACTCAACTGTTTAAGTGATAAAATGAGCCTATTTCCAAAAAAGTGGACTATCCCTTTAAGGCTGTATGGCTCTGATGTTGTTTGTTCCGGTATGATAAATTGCTTTCCTCATTACACTTTGACAAACCCTTGACTGATTTTAATATCAGTCAGACCAGCACTGCTAGACTTTAATCTAGAGTCTCCAAAAAGCTCAGATTTATCATTAAGACTGAACCTGGCTGCAATCAGTTCTGAGAGAGTTTCTCTAAAACATGCTCTGCAGTTCCACAGATGCAGTTGTGTGTCTCAAATAGCTTTGTCCAGAAGAAAGAAGCTTTAAAGGGATACTTCACCTCTGGAAAGATGAATGTGTATTTAATGTAGGAGAAATGTGAAATAATTTTTTAATTTGGAGCTTTCTAGACTGAGAAAAGACAGAAAATTGATTTTTTGCTTATGTGGATGAAAGACAACAACACCCAGAATGCACTTGCTTCGCTGCCCTAGGAAGCCACGCCTACCAGTAACAGAGCGCAGTAGTTAAACAAGTCTAGGCTACTAGTGAGTCTCCGTGATAAGTCTGCCCAGGATTTCGAGATCGGCCAAAATGTCCAGGATTTGCCTTTGAGTTCTACAGTCGTCTATTCATTATGTTTACAGTGGCGAGCAGGACCAAGGCAGAGGGCCTTGGGAGAATGGCGCGAGGATTGCTACATTTTCTTAGCAATGCTAAAACACCAATCAGAATGAATTCAGTTAGATTGAAACAAAAGGTGTGCTTGTAAACAATGAATGGCGACTGCAGAAGGCAAAAGCTGACATTTTGTACGATCTCGACGGCCAGAGGATGTAGGGCCCTATGATTTCCGCGATAACGGAAATCGATGGAACGGAAGTGGTCGAATTGGCCAATTAACGCGGAATATCAGTGTTAACGTGGAATTCCGTGGATTTTTACATATTTGGTTTGAAATTCGCTTTTTGTGTGGGAGATGAACACATGTCTGGTGAAAATGCAGACCGGGGGAAGCAAATCTGGGCGACACAAACACACCAACCCGTCATTTCAGCTCCAATGGCGAAATCAAAACAATCAAAGCATGGCGAAGCGGCTCTCCTTTCGTCGACTAAAAGTTAAGAAACTCAACGCTATAAGCCGTCACACACACACACCGCGTCTGTCTATGAGGCGCAGGACTGGACAAAAGCGAAGCGAACTCCGTGAGAGACAGAGTGTGACTTTATTTAAACTTATATAAACTAATATAAGTTATATTACTGGACAGTTTAAAGCTCATAACCATATTTTGTTGTTACTTGAAGAGTGCAGTGTTATGTTGCATCATGCAGTATTTGTCCTGAAAAGGCTACTGAGTAAATGTCTGCATTACCTCAATAAATGTAAGGTCATTCCTAATTTGTATTTTTTAATACATTTTAATCACTAACTTTAAAAGCATACTATTTTTACAACTAAAATAACAGTCAAGGGTAAAAGAAAACCTAATTCCCAAAAATTAAAACGGAAAAAAACGGAATTTGGGAAGAAATAAAACAGAATTTGGGAAAAAATAAAACAGATTTCATAGGGCCATGAACATGAAGGATGAAACCCCTACTACTCAGCTTTCTCCAAAGAACAAGAGCCTGCTAGCTTAGCTTCCAAAAAAAAGATGGCTAACACTTTGTGTACATTCTGTGAGTGAGAAACTCAAATAATGTTAAGTCTTTAGCCTCTGCCCAAATAATTCTCCAATGATGCAATGCGATTGGAGGATATTCCAGACAAAAAAAATATCGAAATCTCTCGTCTAGGGGAATATGACGGTGGAGAGTTTCAAAAATATTTGAAATACTACAGGTTTTCTACAAATAAAATTTTATGCTAATTTAATGCTAAATCCTGAAGTATCCCTTTAACACACACACACACACACACACACACACAAAACCCTAATAAGTTCGTAGAATTATGTAATTGATCTAAATATTGAGCTCAACACAGTATGGGGCTCAGTTCCCTTCATGCATCATGGATAAAAATAAATGCAAATATATATAACATTTATAGAAGATAAATGAATAAACAGATAAATTAAAATCCATAGATAGTCCTTAGTAAGTAAATAGTTAGTGGGACAAAGCAAATATCACCTCATGCCAACCGACCAGGCCTTATCACTGATCCACTACAATAAAATGTTTTCTGGCAGCAAAAGTTCATATAATTTCCTGTTGGCAGATGTCTATGAGGAAAGCCAAAAACTAATGACACTGCATGTCACTTCATTTGCATGCCAGACATGTTATAGCATGATACTTCCTTTTTTTGTCAATGTCAGTTTTTATTTCATGTTTGTACCCATTTCAGTTTTACATTTTAGACACAAGAGGCATTTCAAACGTACCTCCTCACATGTAGAAAGCAGGTTTAAATCTATGGTTTAAATATGGGAAAGGTAGAGAAATGTTTGGTAACACTTTACAATAATAGTAGCCTACATGAACAATCATGTACTAATACCTGAATTAATTACTTCAACATTAACTCATGATTAGTGAATATATGAACTAATGAACCAATGAAGAGCAACCCTTAACAACAACAGGAGTTATACTGATTCATGCATGAATAACAGCAGCCTTAAACATGTTAGTATGTTTGATAGTTAATGCATTTAGGGGTAAACTAAATCAATCACTCTCTGTAAAAGTAAATAAGTCATCTAAATTTGAATTAAACATATAATTTAATACTGCCATAATTTAAACTAATATCATAATCTGCTATCTGCAGCAAGCATTGTGACAAATAATTAGAATGGCACAAGATTCTTTTAGCCATTAATTACACAGATATGTCTAATCAAACGTGGAAAATATACTAATAGCACGATTTATTTTAGCACAATTAGCACGATTACATTTAATTTGATCTAAACCATTTTCAGATTTTTTATTATTATTTTTTTATTTAGGGCTAAGTTTAGTAATAGTACTTTTCTTCCTGGAACTACAGTATGTCAGGGTTTGTTTCTGGTGGGACACTCATTCAGCACTTTGGTTGTGTTCTTATGGTTATGCTGGCATCTCATAAATGTTGATTTCTCTGTATCTGGGAGGGTTCAGGAGGTTAGGGTTAATTAAGTGTATTTTTTGTTTAAATATGCTTCAATTAGCATTAGCTTATAGCGTATTCCCTATTTACATGTAATTGTGTAATAAATAAAAGAACACACACACACACAGATATATATTGTAAAGGAATAAGGATGGCACTCTTATTGTATGTTTCATATTTTAGTTCATTATTTATAAGTACATCATTGTGTCATGACTTTACTTGAGGAGGAACATCATCATTAATTCGTTATTAACTAACCATACACTAATAGCTCATCAACTAATAGCTTGTTAATGCATAATTCTGTCATGACTTTACTTGAGGGGGCACATCATTACTAACTCATCATTAATTACTTATAAAGTAACATGAATTCATGACTTGTTAATGTATTTATGCCATTTCTTGTCTTGGCCCTTCAAGAGGACATATTTAAAAAGTTATCAACATGGTCTATACATTCAGCTCTTCTAAATCAGATATAATGTTTTGGTGGTTTGTAAAGAAGTGAAAGAGCAGAGGTGCTGTGTCCGAGTTTAGATGGAGAACTTTACGGTAGGAGGAAAGTGGACATTTTGAGGGGAAAGAAAACAAGAAAAACATCCAACTGCATTATGATATAAAGACAGTAAAACAATCCACAAAATAACCACAGAAATAACCATCATCTGTGCTAACACTGATTTTAATTTTGAAAATTGCATCTGTTTAATGGATATATTAGTGTAGGTATTTCACTCTTGATGGCAGCAGTGGAATCACTTAAAACGGAATTAGATTATTTTTCTTATTTTTTTAATGATGAATGCATCATTGTGTGTTCAATGAGTAAGGTTAAGTTACATTGTGGCCTTTTAATACATCTTTCTTCTAATATAGAGCATGATTGATTTAGTTTACCCAAAAGCGTTAATAACAGGCTACATTAATTAACAAGCATGTACTAACGTGTAGTTCGGATGGTATTTTCATGCAGGAATTCAGACTCATGTCATAGTTTGGGTTAATTAATCTTCATAAGTACATGTCTTAACTCATCATTAATTCATAGTAAAGTAATTATTAATTCAGGTATCAGTACATTATTATTCCTGTTATTGTAAAGTGTTACAGACTGTTCTACAATGGAGAAATACTGCTGGATCGTCCACATACACACACATGCTGGCATACCGTATAGTGTTGTATGCCTCCATCATTGTCTCCAAAGGTGTTATTTCAACTGTTAATCACATACTTCTCACACACAGACACCCTTCAGAGAGATAAGCACTTGTTGCAGCCCTCCACAGAAATAGCATGGCATGTGTTCCAAGCTATCAGACGAAAGACATACACTTTGTGTGTGTTTTATTTTGTCCTGATTACACACTTAATTTGTTACAGGAAATACATTTGATTGACTGTTAAGACAAGTGTAAATACATCACTCAGGGATTTTGGAGGTGAGAGAGTGTCTGTGTGTTTATCCGTTGTGGTTCTCACCCACAGTAATAAGTGTCAGCATGGCACTCTCCTGTTCTCCTCCTCTCTTCCTTCATTACCATCCTATCAACCGTCCTTCACTCCTCAGGGAAGCACAAGAGACCGAGCACACACACACCACTTAACAGCCATCTCCACGTCCCACTAAACACCCCATATGTCACATGCACTTCACTCAATACACAATCTGCTTCATAATACAGCAGCAAATTACCACAAAACCTTTGCAATTTATTCTTTTTCCGCTGGAGAAATTGGTAGGCACCATGCATCCTTTTCTCAGACTTTTGTCTAACCACAATAGCCTATCTTTTTTTTTGTTTGTTTGTTTGTTTTTTTTCAACGAGTTGTTATAGAAAAATGTATTCAGTTTTGCATATGGTTTTGAAGGGCGCTGAAGACATAGAGGAGTAACTTTCCAGAGTGACACGTGACAATGATAATTAGTCTCTCTATCTCTCTGTCATTTAACAAGATAGCAAGATAGCCATACATACACTACCGTTCAAAAGTTGTAATGTTTTTGAAAGAAGTCTCTTATGCTTACCTAGACTGTAGTTATTTCATACGAAATGCAGTAAAAACAGTAATATTTTAAAATATTGTTACAATTTAAAATAACTTGTCTATTATTATACTGTACACCAATGTCATTTAATTATTGACATTTGACAAATGTCATTTATTATTGTGATGGCAAAGTTGATTAGTCATTCTAAAGTGTTGATTTGTTGCATTTCTCAATATCATGTTTCTAATAACTCCAAAAAAGATTAAAGATGCTTATGAATAGAAAGTTCAAAAGAACAGAATTTGTTTTAAATCGCATAATGTTTGAAAAACATTAAAAATGTCTTTATTGTCACTTTTGATCAATTTAATAAATCCATGCTAATCAGAATGATTCAATTCTTTCAAAAATTGTCACCATTATATTCATTTTAGCTTTAGTTGTATTTTCATGGACTCTTATGTTCCTCTTTGTTCAGAGCACTTAATTTAACTTAATTAGAGCACACCTGTTCATCATTTGAGTTCAATAACCCTGTGTATTTAAGGCCCTATGGGATCAAAATCCCGCCAAATGTATTGCGGCCACGGGTCAAAAAATAATAAGCGTGATTTAAAAATGTAAAAACACATGTAAAAATATATTGCACAAACTGAAAAATATCATGCAAAATTATCAGAAAAGCAAAGAACGTGGTCACGGATCAAAATATAATAAGCGTGAACCAAAAAATAACAAGCATGATTAAAAACTTTAAACATATAAAAAATATATTTTGCTCAAAACTTAAATTTGTGTTCATGTTTTTCGTGCTTCTTTCCGTGTTCTGCGCTTGTTCTTCCAAATGTTGCAGTTCGAGTTTCATGTAAATTAGGGCGGGCTTAAGCGTCACCATTGGTCCATAGTTCTAGATTGACAGCTCCTCCTCTAGCCAATCAAATCGAAGAGGGGGAGTGGACGTCACTCCAATGCGACTCATGACGCTACGCTACTGATGTTCACTCGTAGATGTGCAGGTGAAGATAACCAACAGTTCAGCAGACAGCAGGCAAAAGTCTTTCCGTGGCAGGACACCATTAAACTATATGTGTGCCTGCAACTCGACCTGTTACTGCTACATATACGTCTACCTGGTGACACGTTATTATAGTCATCCTAACGACGACGAACTGTCGAAGTTGTACCTGTCCGGTGATCCATCATAATTGCTGGCCTTACTTCTGGAGCTTCGATCTCCTTTGAGCCACACAACAGTTTCATTAAAGAATTCCCGATTTGAACGAGAAGTTTGAATTAATGACTCATTCATAAAGACAACAACTTGTAACCACCTACAGGCCGTTTTACTTTCATATTTAATCTACCGGTATAACATGATCGGGCAATGTCGGTCCTGTGTGCAGGGTTTAGCTCCTCCAACCCTAATCAAACACACCAGAAGCAGCTAGCTAGGATTATTAATACTCTGACGTTAAACTCTGCTGGACAGCCGCACTCCAGAATAATTTTCATGTTGTTGTATTAAAAATGTAAGTTATATATAAAACATTAATCCTAAAGTAATATGCAAATATGTAGCTATGTAAATAAACACAATAAGTAATAAATCACTGCAGATCAAATCCACCAGGTTTCTGTAATCTTCTCTGTAGCCTACAATCATTTCATTAATCTTTTGTCAAATGGTATCTAGTCTTAGAATTAATTTACCAGGCTATCTATATGATAGCTTTTGCGGGTGGCATAGCCTATGTAACGATCGCCAGATTATGGCTGTGCATTATTATTATTATTACAAAGGCTCCATGTTCATTTTAAATGTTAGTTGTTGTTGATGATGTTCTTTGTTTTACATACTATGAGATGTACACAAATGCCTTGTATTTGCCTTGTAGCCTACTTTTTGCTCCTTGTCTGTAATGTAACTAAATAAAATGTAGTATATAAAATATAGTTATAAAGGTATATATATAAAGGTAGGCTGCGTGTAGCGTTGACAGATTAAAGTCCTACGGTTACAATGGCCGTTTTTAACTTAATTTTTGCAAAGAAATGTACAATGTTTCAAAAATGCAGGATGTTTCACTTAGAGCTGCCTTAACATATTAACGTTATGAGCCAAGTAATATTGCTTAACACCAATTACCAGTGTGCACATAAAATTCTCATGTAGCCTAGGCTATCTCAAACAAGAGGAATTTAATTATTTGTATTTGTCCAGAGTTCAGATAACTTTACGTCCTTCCCCCTTATGAGTGAATCCATGGAGTGAATCAGTAGCGTGAGTCGCATTGAAGTGACGTCAACTCTCCTCTTTGATTGATTGGCTAGAGGAGGAGCTGTCAATCTAGAACTATGGACCAATGGTGACGCTTAAGCCAGCCCTAATTTACATGAAACTCGAACTGCAACATTTGGAAGAACAAGCGCAGAACACGGAAAGAAGAGCGAAAAACATGAACATAAATTTAAGTTTTGTGCAAAATATTTTTTTATGTGTTTAAAGTTTTTATTCATGCTTGTTATTTTTTGATTCATGCTTATTATATTTTGATCCTTGACCACGTTCTTTGCTTTTCTGATATTTTTGTATTATTTTTTGCAGTTTGTGCAATATATTATTACATGTGTTTTTACATTTTTGAATCACGCTTATTATTTTTTGATCAGTGGCCGCAATACATTTGGCGGGATTTTGATCCCATAAGGCCCTGTTTACACGAGAATGCAAAAGCGTAAAAAATGCAAAAAATGCAAAAAGAAGTAAAAACTTATTTTATACAAATATTTTATCAGACGTGCCTTTCGTTTACATGGGGACGGTGTTTTGGGGGCTTAAAACACAAAAAAAGTGAAACCACCGTCGCGTTCCCGTCTAAAGGGTAAAAATGCCGAAGTCTTCTCACAGTGAAGGTACAGATCTGCTCACGGTGGCCACCTAGCTGCCTGGAGTGCATACAACATCGAATTTCACACACTTTTGCATCACTATATGCATGCACATTTCCCAGCCATAACGCTTGTCTATAAACACAGAATAAAAAGTCATAACGCAATGCCATGTTTGCGTTTTCTCTTCAGATCTTTCCAATGTAAACATAAGCCTAAGTTCCTCCTTTTCATTCAGTTGTTGTCTGGTATTTTTAGTGTATCCCATACTGTTACTTTGCCTTCCTGCAATTGGATAACCTGAGTTTGTTTTATTAAAGCTACACTGTGTGATTTTTACCCCATCTAGCGGTGAAAAGATATATGACCATCCAATGAACATTAGTTTCTGTTCCTCTCAATTCCGATTTCGTTTTAACTCCTACGGTGGCCAATGTAGTCCAAGATTAACATGGCTTCCAGTTCGACCTCGTCCATGAGTGTTAACTCAAACGTAAACGCGAAAGACGAAGCTTGAATTAACGGGTATGTCCCTCTTTGACTAATGTACTTTCAAGATGGAGGGGCAACATGGCGACCGACATTAGAACCCCTTACCCGTATGTATTTTCAATGGCATATTATACACTCACGAGAATACTTTATTACTTGAACGAAGTAAATATACATTAATGAGCACATATATTTTTGAAAGAACTAAGTGTTTTTAGCTAAGAATAAACTAAAAGAGTTACACAGTGTAGCTTTAAAGAACCATTTGTTTGAGGAACTAGTTTGAACCTTTTTAATAATCTTTATCTAAACCACTTCAGATCACAAGAAGTTGTTAAAAGTCTCTGTGAATATGAACAAGCCTTCAGAACCTTTAAATACTCTTTTACTCACTATCATGTGGCACAAAATATTATCTCATGGTTTGCAAAGCACAAATGACTTAAGCCAAGTTCACACTACAGGATTTTAAGCCCGATTTATGCCTAATTTGCAAATCGTTAAGCTCGTCGAACAGGTCAGGGTGTAATCGCGTGCAAATCGCAGGGGATTTGCGGACTATGAATGCTCGCCAATCTTTTAGTGTGAAAGAGCCAACAATGCAGCGAAAAAGCCAAGCCCAGAAAAATATCTAGCCTGCTAGATATCCAGAGCCGTCGCGCGACTTCAACCTCAATGATGTCATGAGCTACAGCCAATCATAGCAACGCATGGGTTGAGGACACCACGTAAATCTTAGTTTTTATTTATTTTTTTGCATTTTTTTTTCTAAGAGCAGATCATCGCGCAAACAGTGTGCAGCACTAGTTTCTGTTTAACGTCCATTCACGTGTTGTGTTCTCTTCTTCGCTGGGTATTGGCGCACGTGTTGTTTCGCGTCATTTCTGGTTTGTTTTATTGTGTGGTTTTTCATGACAAAACATGGTTTGTTGACAAGATAGAATCGTTGGGTGACAGAGTTGTTGTCAACTCGTTATTTATTTGATTATTTTCAGGATTTAGACCGCACCATAGTACTGAAACAGCTCTCATTAGAGTCACAAATGATTTGCTCTGATCATCCGATCGTGGTTGTATCTCCATGTGGTGCTTTGTCAACTCGTGTAGTGAGTTACCTCCTGTTGTGGATCAATCACGTTGTGTTGTGTGGTGTGAACAGCTGAACAACTTGAACACTCCTGATTTCACAGAGAGCAAGTCATGTAGTGTGAAACGCACAGTTCAGCCCAACATTTTAAAATCATGTAGTGTGAACAAGGCTTTAAACACTGAGTCACAAGCGTTTTTTCCCCCTCCAATCATATAGCACACACATAAGACCACTTTTCCGAAGCATTCGCCCGTATTTATTTTAATTGCATATAGATGGCCACTGGCCAGTACATTCTTCAAAACATCTTATCCACAGAAGAAAGCCATAGCGGTTAGTCAATTCCAGTTCATGCATATATTCCAGTTTAAGCGTCAGGAAGTCCACCAACCCATTGTACATTTCACACATTTACAAGATGTGCTCTTGTAAAACATTAATCCAAATCCCAGAGGGTTACATGCAGCACATTTGGTTCTCCCGACTAGGACACCATGTAAAGTAATATCAATATTTACTTGATCTATTATCATCTAAAACATTATTACTGGAATAAATGCATGAAAAGACCTGTGCTCATTCACAATCACTCCCTCGGCGTGGCTAATTTGTTTGCCTGTCTCTGTAAACATGGCATTATTTCATAAGCGTATGAATGAGTGCGGCTGTATGTTAGTGAGCATCGGGGTAAGTTTGAACACCTTAAGATTAGAGTCATCACACACACATGCACATACTTGCAGATCCACATGCAAGGACAAAACAGTTTATCAGCCAACCAATTTTAGGAAATGAAGAAGAGACAGGATGTCATTTCAGTCCAGTCCATAAATCGACATCGTCATGATTGGTTGACTGTCTGGAGCTCTGCCGCATGTTTAACTATAATGAAAGGCAGCTATAAATCAGCACGGAATAGCTGAAAAGCTGAAGTAATGCAGTATAGTCTTTGATTATGATAATATATGCACATATTTCTGCAGCTGATTAAGAGAAGCAAATGTGCAACGCCCGACACGGTCAAAAGCTTTTACCATGGCTAATTTCCATGGAAAAGGGGGTTGTGTGTGTTGAGGGAAGGTTGCTTTTGGTCTTTACAGGGTGACAGGTTAAGATTCAGGATTTGGTAGCCTGAAGGTTGCTAGTTTGATTCTTAAAAGGAATCACCATTGTATCACTGCATACTTAAAGCCACTTCATGATGCAGAAAACATTAGTGAGTGGTCATATAGAGACAATAAAGGACTTTTGACATAGACAGAATAATACATCGGTATCTAAACTTTTTGATGCGAAGGACCCCCTTCCTAAAATAGAAAGCTAGCTACATAATTTACTAATTTTATACTAAGTGAGAAATTCCAAATATTTTCATGTTTTACTCAAGTCTGCATTTATATGATAAAACAGTAATATTCTAAAATAACTTCTCTATTTAATTTAATTCTGTAATGGCAAAGCTGAATTTTCACGATCCTTCCGAAATCATTAAAATATGCTAATTTTCAGCTCAAGAAAACTTTTCTAATCAATTTTTAAAACAGCAGTTATAGTATTTTTGTGTAAACCATACATTTTATGAAGCCGTCACAAAAACAAAACAAAACAGATTGGCCACTTTCAGGTGGGCCAGCATCTGTGTGTCTATTTTAGGAAGTGTTTAAGGCCTCCTGAAAGAAGAGGTGTTGTGGTTATCTGTCCAATTCACACTTCACGAAGGTGAGAAGAGAAGAGGAAACCACGTATGAGACAGACAAGCTATCACACGCACCCCACCCCCCTCATCGGAAAGTAAGGGAAAACAGTGCGGTTGTCACAGGAACGCTGATGAGGCGTACCGATCCTAACAGGCACAGCGTGCACCTTATCTCCAAAGCAACTATGAGCGGACACACGTGTAAAGTGGGTGACAAAGCACTGTGTGGATCTGCAGCCCTCCAGCAAGGCCATCTGTCCACATACATCACATCAGCCCTAATGAGGCAGATAAAGGTCAGCTCAACACCGCTCCAGTCAGGAATGCCCTCGGCCAGCCCAAGGGACAGACAGATGTCCTGATTACAAAGGGCCACTGGATTAGAAAAAAAGTGCTAACTGGTGCAATACCTGGATCAGTACCCTGTTAAAGAAAAACTCGGAAAGAATATACTGGATATTTAAAATCTCATGTTCTGGTTGACTCTTTTTAATATCAAAAAACCTGCTTAATTAACCCCAATTTCTGAGTTGACTATTCCTGACCTTATGAGTACAAATTCCAAGCAAAGATTTACATTAAACATCCTCAGCAAAAAAAAAAAAAAAGGAATCACAAAAAACCAATTGCTTTTTATGTTATTTTTTTGGCACACATTTTTATAGATGTCCTCTCCTGCTGCATTTAAAAAAAAAAAAAAAAAACTTTAAAACTATGGATATGTTCGAAATGGCATAACATTGTGGTCTCTTGTTTTGTCTCAAATGTTTTAACTAACATGAACGAACCACGAGGAAAACATTTGTTAGTGTATTTATTAATCTGTGTCAATATTAGCCAGCTGTTCATTGATTGTTCATGTTAGTTCACAGTGACTAATGTTAACAAATACAACTTTTAATTTGAGTAATGCATAAGTAAATGTTGACTTTAAACGGTAACTAAAACCCAGTTAATAATGCTGGGTGGTTAATAATGCTTTGGGGGGGTGGCGTGCACCTGAGACCCGCAGTGAGTGACAGCTGCTGTCAGACTCTAAAATGGAGAGTGACTGGAGTGACGCAGGTAGCTTTGCAACAGAGCGGTCATTTGAAGTCGAGGACTTTTCTCATCCACCTTCACCTGAAGTGGAGGAGGGTGAATTGTCTGTGGACACAGTGCCATATCCAATTCCAGCCGCTGGCTCAAACTGCGGTCTTAACTCCCGCATCGTGATCAGCATCTGATGAGTTTTGTAAAGTTGATGTCAATAGTGCGCGTCCTGTCGGCATATTGATATTTTGCCGCTATGTGAAAAATCCAGCAAAATGCGCCGGCACGTTTGTCGACCCCAGAGGATTAACTTTAGCCTAACCATAAATTGTGATTAAAATATACATCAATATTACATCAAGTCCATGCAGGTGGAACAGTGTCTGGCACTGTTAAATCTATGCTAACTTGAAGCTCTCCTAACTGTACTATGCTACTAACTAAATAGGCTACTCAAAATAATCTAAATAACTATATAAATGCTATGCTAAATAGATGCTATAATACTCAATCGAGGGGTGCGTTTCCCAAAAGCATCGTTAGCCAACTATGGTCGCAAGTTCCATCGATATTAGCATAGTTCAACGAGTCGGTGTTTCCCGAACCGTCGTTCCAACGAACATTCGCAAACGGCATCGCAAAGTTGTGTGGTTTGAACGACAGCTCTCAACCTGTGTTTAAAGGCATCGTTTCTATATTGCAACACATTTGGATGTAATAAATCCTTATCTTGAGCAAAATAAGCAAGCTGACATTCAGTACAACCGGTGCCTTTTATTTAGAATACATACAAATGTAATTTACGTCTTTTAGTTTTTCAAAAGATTTGAAGTACCGTGTTTGAAGAGTGCACATGTGCGAACGTGCTCAACTATGTAAGAACGAGGCAAATATTGAGTCTGGTAATAAAGCAAAATAACTGAGAACAATTAGAAATAGTCGTCAGATTACATGTCTGTAATTTGTATTAAAAAAATCAAGCGTTAATTGGATCTCAAACAGTTTCAATACTCGTTTTCAATACTCGTACTTCCAACTCTTGACTCGCAGTGGTTTTGATGAAACAAGATGATTTTTAAACTGCCGAGGGTGTGGTAGCTCGTACCAAGGGTGTGTTGAGCTGAAACCTGAGAACGTCAAGAAGAACCGTAAACATCCAATAGGAAAATTCAACTGCAGTAGCGACCGTTCAACCTGAAGAGGGCAGCACTAAGGCATTTTTGCACCATAAATTGTTGAAATTAAACACTTTATACCTATATGTCCAAAAAGTTACTTGAATCAATGATCAGCATTAAAAAAGCCCCATTCTTACAGATCAACAACTAAAAAAAGTTGGTTTAGCCAAACTTTTTTTGGTTACCCTTTAACATTGACAAAGCTTAATGAATGCAGTAAGTATTGTTAGCATATAGTCCCCATATAATCCCAAAATGCAGTTTACCTCTTTCTCAGCCCATTATTTGACTGGACAGCCAAAAGTTTTACAGAAAATAACCATATTTATATCTTGATTGACTCAATTTGCTGAACTTGAGGTCACGCGACAACAATGTATATTTGAAAATGTTGTTTAGTTAAAATTTTAAAATAAAAAATCTTTATATTACAATCTGAATGCAGTAAACTAATGTTCTTCTGTGAAGAAAAACACAAATCGGTGCATTACATCGGGGTAATTTTGGGGTGAATGACTAGCAGAGAGATTACACGGTTTAATGATATTTCTTATGAGACACAGGGGAGCAGAGTGATCACAGGTGTGCACTGGGCACTGAACCAGCAAACTACATCAGCGTCAGTCCGCCTCCACACTACACTGCACAATAACCTTCCTCTCTCTTTCTCTGCATGCTTCCTTTCCTCAGTCATTCACATTTGAACTTTCACACTTCACCTTCCACACTTTCACAAATGATAGTCGTGCATGCTTCTAGCGGGATCAGTACAGGACTTAGATCCACAGATGAGCCCTCCTGTAGGAAAAGAATCATGAGCACCAGACTCAAAAAAAGAAAAAAACTAATTTTCTCCAACGCCCAGAGCCCTGGGACCAGGACAAATTGAAATCTGTCGGTCATGAATCTTCAATTAAAGGGAGTATTTGGAAATATATTACTCTGCAACTTTGCAGCAGCTGTCACAAAAGGAGATCAGCCATGCTAATGACTTAGAGCCGTCAGGAATAGAAATGATTGGATGTCAAATGAACTGGTTTCATTACTTTCATCACTTTCGCGTCTGTAACTTCACTTGCCTCACATGGCCACAATGCATTATTATGCTTTACATGGAAATTAACGAACAAGAGAGAAAAAATTCTTTGACTGAACTGAATTGAATTTAATAGAGTGGTTCCACACATCGGAAATGGGTTTCTTATTTTAACATTCAATTAAACTGTGAACTATTGAATTGATACAATGTGATTGCATGTCAAAAGAAGCATTCTTATGCAGCTATAACTATGGAACCACGGTACACGATTGAATGCTAAATACATCCATTTCTATCCCCTCTATGGAGAGACAAAATGAATCTCTCTCCAAGCATTTGCACAGTAATTGCTTGTAATTTCAATACAGAAACATACTCTTCAGCTATTCATTGATCTCCTAAACACAAGTTCCACTCTTCATCTCAATGATAACCCCCGAAAACCCCAATGTAACAGAAACTATTCTCAATTCGAACAAAGTAACACTTTGAACACTAAGTGGTCTTCCCCATTCATTATTTTGGCATGGTGGGAATGGTAAATCAACTGTTTGAACCAAGGAAACATGGCTTGACTAGTTAACATAACCCTGCTGGTTTATGTTGTAACTACACCATCGGGATCCTTTGTTGTTATTGTTAAATCTGCCGTCTGTTACTTTTGTTGTGTTCAAAATGTACAAACATTATATAATGAGTGAGTAAATCATGAATCCATTTTCCAACCCGTGTTTTTATTCTGACTATTTTAGACTGGTATGGGTAGTACCACTGCGGAGTAGCTCAGTACCTGCGGTAACTTCGTCATCAGGGCCATCGCTAGTGGGGTTAAAGGTGGTGACAATTATAGGGGCCCCGCTGCCCAGGGCATACTAAATCCAGCAGTTATACTATAGGCCCCTGTTGTATGAATAATTCTAATATTTATATTAGTTGTATGTCTGAGATTTAAATGCAAACCACAAAAACATGCAATTTGGTTTATATTTTTTCCCAAATATCTGCTTCTCTTACCTCCTTAAAAATGGTTTAAGTCCGTATCTAAAATATTTATTATTATTCAGTTAGTGACAAACATTAGATGGACCCAATAAAATTGTAAGCCCCACCCCAGCTTGTGAACAGAACCGAGTTGATGTGGCAGCTGCCTGAAGTTAAATCTGCAGTCGTCAGTTTCTTTCCTCTTTGTCGCCATCTCTGTTTAAAATCTGCAACTGCAGCTATTCGCTGAATTATCAACTTTATGTGAGTTGTGATTTGACACGGCACAGCGTGGATGAACACAATGTTTGAGGACTGTGAGGCTGTCAGTCACAGCACTGGTGTTGTGCCGAATTTTCAAATTTTCTCTTTCTCTCTTATACACACACAAACCATGAACTGATATACATTTCGCTAAATTAGTATGGCCGATTAAACAAAAAAACTGAACGATGCTAAACCGTACTCTATGATGGAGGTTGCTCTCTCTGCGAGAGTACTGTAAAACTAATAAATAATAGCCAAGTCCCAAATAGACGCCTACTGTATCTCTTTTTCACGCCTGGTGTGGCGACAGGTTTGGGTAAATAAAGGCTTTTTTAGTTTCGGGTTGTATTTAATCTTCTAAAACCCGTCAGATCAGACGAGTGATTAGAGAGTCTAGGAACAACATAGCTCCCTCGCGGCTAGCTCCTACTTCTCGGTGCTCAAGCCTCGACGGAAGAAGCACACGGTTAGATGTTCGCGCGGCTAGCTCTGCTACACAAGAGCTACCCCGCCTAAAAATACACCAGGCACTTGCAGCTAGCTCTCCCTTTGGACGGCAAACCGCCTCTCGCACTCCCACGCTTTCTTCCCTCATCGAGCCTCAACGGAAGAAGCGCGCAGGTGTTGAAGGTATGCCTCCTCTTAAAGTGTCCACCGTCCGGATGAAACAGTAGCTATTTGTATTTACCCGCCACAACACAAAATCACCCGCATTTGGCTGGTGGCGGGTACTTAATTTCCATCCCTGGTGTCAGACGGGTAATATATTACCAGTTCCATATTATCTTTATTAAAAATAAGACAATAAATTATTTTATTTTTTTATTTGATTGCATTCTTGTCAATTTCTAAATGTTTACTTTTTGATTTATGAATTAGACTGATGGGGGAAAAACAATTTTGCTGTTATTTAAAAAAAATTGTTTTATTATTATTAAACAATTTCTTGCTTTTTGTTAGTTTTTATTATTATTCTCCGTGGTGGACGATGATAAAGACACAGGATACCACTCTCTTCCTCCAGTAGAAGAAGCTATAACGGCCCTTTTTTGACTGCCCTCTGCTGGACGGCGAGCTAAGACAGTGCTACGTTCTGAGTACCACCTCTGACATGGGCCGCCGGTCTGTTTCTGGTCGATCAGAAATCCGTCACAGCTCTGAAACCTTGGAGAGCAATTCGCAGAAAACGCACACACACAGCTGATGAGAATTCTCCACCCACTCGTCAATATAACGACCTCGTCATTATTTCTTTCACCCTTTTTTTTTAAATGGACAGTGTTACATTGAGAGATTATTTGCTCCAAGTGAGAATGTTAGTGTGAAATTGAACACTGCATATGCCAATGTTGTTTTCAATAAAAAACATATATTAATAAGAGCATTAAAATAATATAATGCAAGAAAAATATAATGGAACAAAAAAGAGACATTTAGAATAAATAAAAATATTCAATTAATTAACTATGACATCAATGCGATTAATCATGGTTAAATATTTGAATCGTTTGACAGCACTAATATATATATATATATATATATATATATATATATATATATATATATATATATATATATATATGGGTTAAATATTTTAATCGTTTGACAGCACTAATATATATATAATTCATTTAAAAATTACAAAAAAACATATATTACTAAAACTTAACCTAAAATGAACATGAAAGCTAAAAATATTAAAATAAAATTTTAATTTAAAATATTAATAAATGTGGATAAATAATACTGGTGGGTTGTAACTAATCTGGCTCTAAATTTAAATGCAATGAAAGTAAGGTCATTATAGAAAAATAAACTAAACAAGCAGAAAAAAAAATATTTTCTGAGAGCACAGTCTATTACATTGTATCTTTATTTTACTCATAAGGCAGAGAAAGCTTTATTTTTATTTTTACAACTTTATTTGACTTACAACTGTATTCGATAGCTCGCTCGCTAAGTACTTGAAAACTGTATTTGATTTAAAATAATCAGATTTTCAAAATGCATTAATTTAAATTGCTTAAAATCATCATGAATCTGTAACTTGTGAAATTAGTTAAAAGTTATGAACAAAGTTTAAATGTGGCTAACTGTGAAACAAGATTCAATCAGTTAAATATATGAGATTTGAATTTGTTTATAATAAATATATAAACCTGGTTGTTGAAAAATATGAAATAAGTTTTTTTAGATTATGTTAAAATTGATAGATTAATATATGCAATCAAAATACAAATCCTTACATTTTTTTTCAATTATGTTTTTAAAGGCCCAAAGCACATGCATCTTTACTCAAGTTAACTATTGCACACTGTTCCCTTGCAACATTTCAGTGAGAAAGTAATGACAGGGAAGAGGAAGAAAATGGAACAGATGAAAGCCTGCAGGTAAGTGTAAGGCACAGGTGAGATCCAGTGAGAATGATTATTGACCTCTGTCCCTCAGGACACCGGTGGGGTGTGAGAAAGAACTGATCCCCTCATCATGGATATATTAGCCTGCTTTTAGACAGATAGATAGTGGGAGAGGGAGAGAGAGTGGACACTACTGATGAAGTGAGAAAAGAGAAGCAGCTCTTGCAGGTGGAAGAGGCAAAAACGGTATTACAAAATGACCATCTGCTTCTGCCTGTGAAATATAGCAGCATGAGACTTACAGATATGCAAGAGGAGTTGAAAGTAATTGCAAACGAACTTCACACACCCTAGACGTCATCCATACAGACGCTCACATACACGACGAGACGCACTGAGAATGTTTAATGCTCATCTTGACCTCAGATCTCCCTCACATGTGTGAATAGCCCAGTCCCCCAGCGCCACAGTAAATGTTAGCATTAGCATTTTGGCATTTCAAGTGTGTTTGCAACACTGACTGTGTGTGTGGGAGCTTATATCAACACACAAAAAAATGTCCCTCTCCTTATTCACACTCGTTGACCTCCGTGATCCTCTCAAGCACAAAGCAAGACTAAGGAGTGTGGGATGGGATGAGGGGATTGTGTATTCATTTTTGGTTTAATGTAAATATAGCCTACTGTAGGTGTGGTTTAGACTTGGGAGTGTTCAAACACAATAAGTGTCGGCGACTAACTTTATTTTGCTTTTTTCACAATTGTGACTTTTTATCACACAATAGTGCATTTTTCCTCACAACACAAGTGACCTTTTGTCTTACAATTGTGACTTTTTATCTCAAAATAGTGGTCTATATCTCACAATTTTGCTTTGTCTTCTAATTGTGACTTTATTTTTCACAGTACTGACATTTTAGTATCTCCCAGTAGAATTTATATCCCTCAATTATGACTGCCTCTCATTACAGTGACCTAGTATCGCAGAATATAACTTGTACTACAAATCTTGTAACTGCAAAAATGTGACTATTTCTTCATTTAAAGGGACACTTCACCCATTTGCATTAAGCTTTGTATCTTTAGAAACCCAGTCATATTTTTGAATGGTCATGGTTTATTCCCTTATTTTCCCCTGAGATGGGAGAAATAAGGATTTAAGTGTTTTACTTCCTGCTTATTATGACGTAAAAATAGTCATTTTGTGTCATAATAAGCAGGAAGTCATATTTCATTAAAATGTGTAGAAACTACAAACATTAGCTCATTATTATTCAAGGGTGTGGGACCCACTCACCCTACAGGCCTATTATAGATCAGTGGGTGGGACTTCACTTGCAGATACTGAATCAGTATCAGCCATCTTGTTTGGAAGCTAAGCTAAGAAGTGCCGTGGAGATAGCAAGTTATGACAATGACGGAAGAAACTAAACATGATATGGAAGAAGAGGATTTTGAAATTCTGCCGCTCGAATCTGATGTTCGTGGCTATCTTTACGAGCCGCAATATAGTGAAGAGCAGCTGAGACTGATGGAGGAACAGGAGGCGGCTGCCTGTCTGAATCAGACGAGCACACCGACGTTTGTGTTGTGATGTGAACTATCCTAGTTTGAACATCCAGGTGTGCAGTAATTCACCATATAGAAATAAATAACAAGGAGTAATTCACAACGTTAACAGGGTTTGTTGTGGGAAGAAGGCGGCGGGAACCGGCAACCATTTAAACATTTTAATAGTAAAACGAACAAATACAAAACAAAAGTATAAGCCAGCAGCCCCTTATTGACGACTGCTGTAATGCTACTCACAACAGAAACAAAACATAAAATCAGGCCTGTTTCTCTCTCAATCTGCCGTCGTCGCTCCTCATTTTATGCTTTCGCTCCTCCGTGAGAGACGAAAGACTGGCGCGCGTCCGCAAGTGTCTTTATCTATCACTCGTGCCACCGGCCTCGCGCCGTTCTCTTACGTCCCTCGCCCTTGATCGTCCTGCTCGCCACAGCCAACTAACTAGAAATTTTGTGCGAAATGAATTTCAAATCTGGTGACCGCTAACGTTAGCCTTGTAGACAGAAGAGTAATTTCTCTTGATGTGTGCGCAATTCTGGATTAGTGGGTGTGGCTTGCGGAGCTGCGCAATGTGGTGCATTGTTGGAGTTGTTGTCTTACATATAAATGCGCTCCTCGTTATTTTCTTGTCTTTTCTCGAGTCAAGAGGGCACCAAATTCAAACATTCTTTTACATTTCGACTACATATATGATCCACTTTCAATAAAGAGTGGGTGAAATGCTCCTTTAAACCTTATCTCACTTTTTTTTTCAATTTAATGTATTGACTACTTATCGTTAAATGGTGTGAATGATGCTAAAAAAAAGGGCTGTTGTTACTTACTGTGCCCCGAGTGAGTTGTAACAGTAAGGAAGGTTAACTTCAGTTCAAATTAATAGCAACTTTATCATGGTGATATACTTGGTCATTCTTTTTTATTGTCAATCAGCACTTCAAGTTTCTAGATGTGCCTAGAAGATGATCTTTAAATGTGGTCTTAAATTTTTGCAGAAAGAGAGTGACAGGATGAATGGAAAGCAAGATAAAGATGGCTTTTTTGCCTAACATAAAGGTCTGTACATCACACCACCCACACACAATAAAGCATGCTGGGAATGACCTTTAACAGTGGTTACTGATATTGCCAGGTGTAAATGTGTGTGCATATGCATGCATGTTATTGCGTAAAGGACTGGAGCAATTATTTGTATTAGAAATTTGGAACAATGTCAATCTATCGTGGGCTTTTCTCATTCTGTCAATTTCACACAATGGTGGCTACAGGTTTTATCACAGCACAGTCAGGAATATAATTAAACTGTCCTGTGTGTACACCCATAGCTTGGGCTGGGATATCAGCTGAAGTGGCACTTTAAGCAAGACAAGTACATAATGGCTAGTTTTATCATTTCATGATTAATGTAGTTGTCACGGTGTAGAGCGGGTTGAAGGAGGACTCAAAGGCAAAAAGCTCCAATTCAAACATTTACTAATAAAAAATTAAAGAAACAGGCAGGTAGATAGGCAGAAGATCCACAAATACATCAAAACAATAACGACAACCGACCAAGACAAACTGTACTGAAGCAAACTAAATACAGATGCTGCGTCCCAATTCGCATACTATCCGAAAATAGTATTCGAAAATAGAATTAGTACGTCCCAAATCGTAGTATGTTGAAATGAGTGTTTCAAAGAAACCCGGATGGTCTACTATTTCCAGTCAGAATCCGAAGTGTAGATCGATGCACACTCTAACGGCTGATATTGCCCACAAACCATTGCGCGTTGGACAAGGATTCGGTTATCACTACAAACACGAGTAAAAGGTGTTAAACTTTTTCCCTGAGTCCCCGCGGCTGTGTAGAGAGGTTTAGATAAAGAGCTTTGAGTGATTAATTATCAGTATCTAACCTGACGAAAATGAATTTATTCAATGTTGTCCACATTATATTGCATTTGCAGCAGCATTGTGAACTTTTGTAAAGACATGTTTAGCCATTAGTTTTTAAATGCATATTCAAATTGCAAACACGAGGAGAGCATGAAAGACCAACAACTGGCAGATGAACGTGCTCTCCGAAACGGTAGGAAATCAAATTAGTTAGAATGGAGGATTTTAACTGTGACGAGATGATTGACAGGGCAGTTTATGGTGACAGGATGCACGCAGCATGCGACAGAGCCATCCGTTAAAGATGGCGTGATAGTATGTCCCAAAGCTTGCCTACTCTTTTGCTACACACTCAAAAGTATGTACTTTTTCCTCAAAAAAAGAGTACGTACTTTTAGGGCGTAGTATAAGTAAGCGAATTGGGACGCAGCAAGAGACTGATGATCAATAACGAAGTGAAGACAGGTGAAACAGATGATGATAAACAAAACACAGGTGACAACGGGCAGTTGTGTAAACATAAGGGATGCTGGGAAGTGTAGTGCAGAGACAAAGACAGACTGGTGCAGACGAAGACAGTGACAGTAGTATGGTTTCATGCCTTGTACAGACAAAAAATTAATGTATCCAAGTGTAGTTTCGTGAGCTTAGAATTATAAGGTTCTATCTCCACTTTTGGTCGAAATTAAGTTTTTGACATGATCTGATCCATTAGGTGTTTATTAATGCCTGTGTGGTGTTATTTTTGTAAAAAAAGATTAATAGATAAAGCTATAATAGAAGATTATACTACATAACAGTTTTGCCAGCTGGGATGTAAAAACTTTGATGCTCAATATCTCAGAACTACCCTAAACGGAGATAGAACCTTATAATTCTAAGCTCACGGTTTGTTACTCAAGTGCAACCATCAACTGACTGATTGATTTATTAATACTATTAAGCAGTGTGTGTGTATTTGTGTGAAACTGTGAATGACTAATGCGAATATTTAAATGATTTGAAGAATGCAGTTTTCTTCCCTGTACTGAAATATTTCCTATTGAAACAAGACGTTAGAACAGGACATACCAATACTTAAATAGCCATTAGACTTTAGTTCAGGTTAACTTTTTGTCATTGTATGTACTTGCGAATAGGGGAGGGGACATACTTACAGTGGTGGAGGAAGTACTGAATCTCAGTACTTAAGTAAAACGTACAAATAACCAGATAAATATTTACTTTAGTAAAAGTAGAAGTAACACAATGACAACCGTACTTAAGTAAAAAGTACCTGATTTTAAATGTACTTTAAGTATTAAAAGTAAAAGTACTTGCATAACAATTTATTCTCTTAATGTCTATTTTCTAATGATTAATAAAACATTTAATTCTAACTCATTCAACCTAATACTCTCTTATAATGAGGTTCAACAATTATGGAAAAAATTGTTGTCATCATTTCTGAAACGAGCTTGCAATTAGGCAATACACACATCATGCTTCCTTACTATATATTAATAACTATGTTTGGCAGTAAACGCGGTTAATTTATGGTGTAATTCTGAACCACTTGGCTTGCCATAATCCTAACCAAACATATATTACACACGGTGCATTTCCTATGCCTATGCATGTAAAAACAAATTTTTGTCACTGCGTGCGAGACGCATTTGTGACCGTGTTGATATATCTATGGCAACCAAACGTCACTGGTGAGACAAACGTGCAATGAACAGACGGTCAGATTAAAATGTAATGAAATTAATATTAAAATGTAATGAAAATGTAACAGAAGGTGTAGAAATGTAGTGCAGTAGAAAGTATAATAATTGCTGCAAAATGTAACGAAGTAAAAAGTAAAAAGTATGCACTATTTATTCTACTTAAGTAAAGTAAAATGCGTAACAAAGTAACAAATTATTTGTACTTCGTTACATTCCACCACTGTATTCTTATAAAATAAGTATTCTTATTCTACAAGTATTTTGATTTTTGACATTCTAATAAGTATTTTGATTGGTTGAATCTGATGTTTAGTACAATAGCTGAATATATTGGTAAAGTGTTCTGTCGACTGGACTTTTGTATACCTCCTCCCTTGTTTCTACTCAACTGCCTTTGACTGTTTAGAGATTTATTCCGAAGCAGCAAATATGTCCTTGTGTGAAGTCCTTGTGTGTATGTTTACCATTGTGTGTGGAGTACTCCAAAATACGTTTCATCTGCCAGCTGTCGAGTCTATGATAGCCAAACTGGAAGCTCTTTGAAATATGAAACGCCAAAGCTGAGCTGCATTCAGTTATGTGCAAAATGACCTACACAAACACACATATATACAGTAAAAACACCCAATTTCACTGTGTGGCTGGGGTCATTGAAGGATAGGTTTCAAAATCAGACATATACATCATACAAACCCACAGTTATCTAATTAGATTTATACACAATGTTTAGTGAACAAAGCACTGAACAAGAAACTGCACATACCTGTACAGTGTAATTTTCTGCCAGGACATTATCCAGTAATTTTATGAAAATTTCTGTTAACCATAAAAACACAACTAATGCAATGCGTAACTCAAAATACAGGTAAAAAAAAAAAGTAAAACTCCATATTTACACAGTACACTGTGCCCTATTTTTAGTCCTTATTAGTTATCTTTTAATCCTGAAAAAGAGTATTACAGTTTCCTGAAAAATTACATTTTAAAATATAGGCTATTCAATAGAAAATTTTAAATTGTAATAATATTTGTAACAATTAACAAGATTACTGTTTTACTTTATGTAGATAAAGTATAAATACAATCGTGCCACAAAACCTTTTGTGTTCAGGATCACTTTTGACAGTTACTATCAGCATCACACACCAGCAGTGCAATACGGTCAACATATAAACATGCACAAATGTGTTTGTCTGTGTCCTGAACTGCATGTCCATGATGAACAAAAACCTCATTCACCCTGACAATCAGCAGCTAATCGTCAGATGAATGCAACACAACAACACAGTCCAATCATAAGGTGAGGAGGTAAAGGCGCACAGAGGTGAGAAACCAATCAGCATTGAATCATCGTGTTCTCCAACATACCGATGCAGATGTGATTACAGGGTCTAAGGGTCAAACGACTGCATCATCCTCGAATGGCTAAAGTAGAAAACAGCGAAACTGCACATTTTACTGCAGTCTCTACACTACAGAGACCAAACACACTGTTTGGAGGGCAACATTGGGCAGGATGTTGAAGGACATTAAGGCCATATTAACAGGCCATATTGTGACCGTTTACAAAGTCGTGATTTGTTTTTTTTTGTTTTTTGGGGTATACTAGAATAGGTTTTCATGTTTGAATGTTTAATTATTTTGTTTGGTGCTTACTGATTTAGAGAATAGCTCCCGTTGGAGTGATCTTGTGACTTCCCAGAACTTTTCCATACCCTAACAGCAAGATTGCACACTAAAGAAAGTTGAAAATGTAAAAAAGTATAATAGGTCCTCTTTACTCTGTGCTGCAAACACAGCCACGAAGAGCAAACTAAACAAATATTTTGCCCTGAAAGTGTGTTGCAATCCTCGTGATCTGCATATGAAAAGAAAACTAAACATTTAGCCACTATGTAGTAAAAACTGAGATAATATATATTGTGTAATTCAGCCAAACAATACAGAGATACGAGTTAGTCTATTCATTTTAGTCTATTAGTCTAGTATTACTCCCAAGTCCCAACCCCAATATCATGCAAAAAATATGGACCAATGGTATTTTTACTCAACCCTTCATTTTTTTTCTCTCAGTATGTTAGCTTACTGCCCTTCACATACTGTGCAAAGTCACAGTTAGTTAAAATTAACCATTACTTGTCTTATTTGATGTCTCTATTCTGCACCATCTGGCTTTCCATGATCCCAGAGGACTGTAAGAACCACTGCGGGGTCATTCTGATAGGGTCATGTTGCCTCATTTGGCGTAATTCGGTTTTAATAGGGTGTTGTCTAGCAGAATTGTATACCACATGACACATAGGATACTGCACCATCAAATAGCTGCACAGGTATTTGAAGCTTGGCGTCAAATACAGTCACAAGGAACACAACAAATGCTCACAAAAACATAGTAAGGTGGACCCAAAAACAGCCTGTGCGTATCTTGTGAGACTGTGTATCCCCTGGGTTTTGTTTCAGGCCTGTTTAAGCTAGCCAGCATCAGGAGAGCATGCACAAAGTGATTAGCTTCTCTTCAGTAGATCCCCTCAGAGAGAGAGATAGAGAGAGAGGGGAGAAAGAGTGAGTGTGCATCTGGGGATCTGACTTACTTATCACACACTGGCAGGACAGAACGCTCACCACAGGGACCTACAATCATTACGCTTAGTAACTCAGCATGTCTCTCCAGCTATAAAAACAAATACTCACAAACTGAGGACACATTCAAATACAGAAACACACTCTCAGGATGATCATTATTACTCTACACTCTTAAATATCAAAGTTACTTATTGGCATATGGTTCCTTTACCATAAATAGAACATTTCCAATGCACAAAAAGTTCTTTATACTGTAGGTGATTCTGGTTATGGATTAAATATATCGAAGTATCACATATGGAAAGAAAAACATGGTTCTTATAAGAACTGTTCACAGATGTTAACAGAAAGGATGTTTGGGGAACCCAAAATGGTTATTTTATTGCATCGCTACAAAAAACATCTTTTAGAATCTTTATTTTTGAGGCCTTTCTGTGGCCTAAAAAGGTTATAATGAATGAATTGCAATTGACAAGCACCATCTTAAAGGTCCCGTTCTTTGTGATCCCATGTTTCAAACTTTAGTTCGTGTGTAATGCTGTTGTTAGAGTATAAATAATATCTGTAAAATTATAGAGCTCAAAGTTCAATGCCAAGCGAGATATTTTATTTGATAGAAGTAGCCTACATTTGAACGGCCATGAGCTACATCCCTCTACTTCCTTCTTTAATGACGTCAGTTGAGCAGTATAGCAGATAACAGCAGACTTGCTATTAATAAATAATGGATACATACAAGAATATGACAAATACATTATAATAACCATAATTAAACTACTAAACTATACCTGTTCCATCTCTATACAACACTTCCGACTCTGTAGGCATTATTGTCCGACTCTAAAATTAACACCGTTACTGAGAGTTTCTGATATCATCATCATTCCGTGAGATGAAATAGAGCATCACAGTCCCGCCCACAGCCGGTTTCGGAAGTAAAAATTCAATACAATTTCTCCATAGACATTTGGGATATAAGCCATAAAAACGTAACCATACATGGTAGACTTAAAACCAGCTACGGCTGTACTAAGCGATTGTATATGCTCATAAACGCCAAAAGTTCATGGGGCACTAACCTTGTTTTAAGATAAATGCCTTTTATTCGCGATGTATTGGATAAGTACTTCATTACCCACAATCCTGAACAATCCCACAATCCCACAGTGATGCATCTGATTGGTGGAAGTCGTGTCACGTGTCTGAAACCCCTGAAGGTACATGAAGACTGAAGATCGTGGAATGACGTAGGGCTGAGTTCATTGGTCGCACTTCTGAGACGCCCGCCATTGCATGTGCAGTTACCAATCATTAGCTAATGAGCGAGCCAGATGCTCAATGTTTTTGCATGTTGAGCTGCAAATGCGTTTGCTTCTGTAAATCGAGGAAAAGCAGTTTCCCTGCACATTCACTATATAAAATTCACTGGAGGAAAAAGTTCACGTGGCCGTCGTCAGATTTGGAAGTCGCTCAAAAGGCTTTTTCATGGTGGCTTTCAGACGACTTTAGTGAGGCGCGGTGGCTTATGGGAGGAGTAGTTCCTTTGCTCGGAAATGAAAATATGTACACAGGCTTGTACCCTCTACTTTTTTTTATTTCTCTTCGTTTTTTCACTCGAAATGATGTGTTGTATGCTTATGAGTTCAGCCGTAGCTGGTTATCCTCAGACACGCTCTTATACTCTTTAGATATGAATTTTACAAAATGTCAATGGGAGAAATGAATGGGAAATTTACTTCCGGCACCAGCGCTCTCTCTGGCTGTGGGCGGGACTGTGGTGCTCTATTGTCCTGAGAGACTGAGCCCCTGAGCGCGAGCTCATGAAGCTCCGCCCCCTGTGCCGGCTGTAGCAGCTTATTTGCATTTAAAGGGCACACACTAAAACAGCGCATTTTTCTGAGCCCCCAAAAATGACAATTAAAACATGCTGTAAAAAATGATCTGTTAGGTATTTTGAGCTGAAACTTCACATACACATTCTGGGGACATCAGAGACTTATATTACATATTGTGAAAAGGAGCATAATACGGGACCTTTGAAGCGACAGTTCAAATTATAGCTGTTGTAATTATAATTGTGTTTCACCGTTTCCACAAAATAAGCAGCACAACTGTTTTCAACATAATAAGAAATAATTGTTAAGGATCAAATCAGCATTTTAGAATGGATTCTGAATGATCACGTGACACTAAAATGCAGCTGAAAAAAATCAGCTTTGCTCTGAGAGGAGTATAGCCTGGTAATACCAAACTCTGCTACTTGGCATTGCTTCGTAGACAGAGTCTGGAATGGCGTAATTGAAAAGTGTGTTTGTTTGTTTGTTTGTTTGTTTGTTTGTTTGTTTGTTTGTTTGTTTGTTTGTTTGTTTTTTTTTTTTTTTGCACTGGTAGGTGGGGGATTGGGGGAATGCTGAGGTGGGGGGCGCTTGTCTGAAGTATAAAATCATTGGTTACCCGTAAACCAATCACATAATGCAATCACCTTTCTGTCTCTCCAACTTAAACATCAGCTCCATTCTAAATGTTTAACAAACACTCTTCTTGTTCGGGCTTCAGTTTGCAAATGCGGGGAATATTCTCCACTCAGAGCGAATTGCATCCGTTTCTCCATATCCACGGTTGTTTTTGATTTCACTAACCTAAAATGCAATCTTAAACCCATAATAGAAATTCTCTGCTTAAACTCTCCGCTTCACGGCACTCAGCCCGCCCTCTGTTCTTTGATTGGCTGGCTTGTTTTCTTGCCGGAGGAAAACTGAGAGATAGGTCGCTATCTCAGACTGTGTACAGAAGTGAACTGAAATTGAGTGGAAGTACACTCAATTAAAAAAAAATAAATTTTTAAATTTTTTACAAATTACTGTTTTACTGTATTTTTGATCAGGTAAATGCAGCTTAATGAGCACATGAGACATTTAAAAACTCTTACAGACCCCAAACTTTTGAACAGTAGTATGTTTTTGTTTTTTAAATAATCCTGAAATATTTTTGTGCATTGGTCATTATAAAATGTTAATAAATTAAACATTTATTTACATTTATTTTCTTAGAAATTTACTGAAAATTGGAAGGTCAATAGACTCAGTGAGCTGCATCTTTTTTTACCATGGTGTCCATAATAAACATGTTGTATTGACTTAAATGTATCTGCTGTAAAACCTAATAAATAATAGTCTGTCCATGACACAGAGCTAAAACATGGCTTTAGAAGACCTTAACATGAATCGCCTTTTTGTCCTTTTTGTAGTTGAACATCTCAAACATGAAATTTCTCCTTTTGTGTTCATGGACAAATTAACAAACTAAGTTTCGGAACAACCTGAGCAAATCCATTCCTTTAAAAGCGACATCCAGACAAACACGCATACACACAATTAGCGGCTCTCCAGAAGCAACAGCTGCTTGTGAATGCAAGGGTAGAGTGGACTGATCAACTGGCTCTATGCGCTTACTAAATGACTGCGATAGTGCAGCAGAGGAACTTTACTGTAATCCAGCCCTGTAGATCCACACGCACACCTCTTGAATGTGATTAGCATCGAACCCATGCACTACACATAAGAAGTAATTAGTTGCTTTGATGAGAAGATTAATGGTTAGCATTTAATTATTCTGGTACGGGTCAGGGCTTTTCATGTTGCTAGTGCTGGAATCAGTATCAGTATCTTACTAATTGAGAAGCCATGTTGCGAATCTCTGTTGTGTAATAGATCTTCATCAGCCCAGCCTTGGACAGTCTCTCGACACACACAGTGAGAGAGAGAGATTAATGCTCATGAAGAAACAGCTGACATGTGAAATTGGATTACATAATCTCCATTGCTGTTCAAGGCATGTGCGTAATTGAATAAAGTTCAGTTTTATATGTACATGTGGCATGTCTTCTCAATTGCATGATTTGTGTGCATGTCAAACACCCTTGCCTGTGCTGTACAACATCCCACTGTGTGCAAATCGTTGAGATAGACCTCTGAATACCTAGAAAGTAACTTTAGCTATTGTTAAACTTCTCATCCCAAATGGTCTAGAGAAATTTGCATAATCTACAAAATATTATAAAACAAAAACAATATATATATATATATATATATATATATATATATATATATATATATAATATTAAATGAGACTTTTACATGCAGTATTAAATGCTTTGCTTGCATTTGGGTGAATAGACACATTTCAGAATATATACAAAAACCATAAGGTTTTCTTAAAATATATATACACTTCATTAATTTGTATAAATGCCAAGGTAAATGTGAAACAAACTAAGCAAACGAATATCAAAAAGAAGTCTTACACTGATATCGCACACTTTGTGTAATTTTTACAACTAATGTGATGCTGCCATGAAATGAGTCTGATTCAGAAACCACTGTGACTACATTCCTTTCTTGAAGGGAAATAAATGAACTAAAGCCCATGATCTCATCTCTCCGGTCCAGTGATCAAGACCGATCCTGGAGTATTTCTGGGATATATCTGAATCACCATCTTCAGCCTGCACTCTTAGAAAAAGGGTTCATTGGGGTTCTGAAGTAACTTCAAAGAAACTTTTATGCTTAACCCTTTTGGCACAAAGGTTCTTTATAGGCAATTATTCATTCATATATTACAATATTCAGCAATATTTTGTAGTTGTAATTAACCCTCATGTGGTGTTCGGGTCAATTTGACCCGGAGAAGATTTTCTTTTTTCCTGAAAATACTAGTTAATGTTATCGCTTTGGACTGAAACTTATTGACTTTGTTCCCAAACAGTAAATCTAAATCTCATTTGTTTTTTGAAAATTTTCTTATATTTTTGTGGGAGTTTTGTTACCTTGTTACACTTGAGGTGTTCCCGGTCAAAAATGACCGGTCTATAAAAAATAGCTTATAAATCACTCATAATACCATATTTTCACCCAATCTTGGATTCAATCTTTTTGTCAACTTGTTCTCTTTCAATTAGGACTGGTTTTATATTTCTGTTTGCATCCGATTAATCGTGGGCCTCAATTGTCAGAGTAGGCATCTCATTTTTAGAGTAAAAAATAAATTATTTATGAGTAAATTTGGAAATATGAAAAAGAAAATTGAAAAAAATGTCTACTGTTCATCACTAGTCTACTCTAATGTTTGACCAGGAATTTTGTTTGAAACTTTTGATTTGTAAAAAATATGGCACATAGTCACAATTGTGGTGTTCCCGGTCAAAAATGACCGGTCTATAAAAATAGCTTATAAACCACTCATTATACCATATTTTCACCCAATCTTGGATTCAATCTTTTGTTCAACTTGTTCTCTTTCAACTAGGACTGGTTTTATATTTCTGTTTGCATCTGATTAATCGTGGGCCTCGAGTAAATTTGGAAATATGAAAAAAAAAATTGAAAGAGAACAAGTCGACAAAAAGATTGGGTGAAAATATGGTATAATGAGTGATTTATAAGCTATTTTTTATGGGCCGGTCATTTTCGACCGGGAACACCACAAGTGTTATAGGGTTTTGAACAACACATGAGGGTTAAATTATTGTTTATTTAACTGTTGTAGTAATATCACATTTTAATCATGCTGATTTTTGGAGGAGAAAAACTGAAATGGCACTCTTTGTGTGATATTGATATAAATACATTTTCTAACCCCCATATTTTGAATTTTGTGATCATTCACATGCATTCATAAATAGCCTACATGTTAGGGTCTTGATGTTTGTCAATAATATGAAATATTTAATCCGGAAAGGACAAAACAAATGATAATGAATGAACCCAAAGTTCCATATGGAACCTTTGTCCTGCTTACAAAGAACCGGGTTCTTATTATTAAACCTTTTAGGGGTAGCGCTGATAGGACCTTTTAAGGTTCTATATAGAACCTTTTCTTAAGAGCATGAGAGCTGAGTCAATGGGAAACGTCTCTTCCTTTAAATCCAACATAGGTGTCATAGTCTCGTCAAACTAAAAACACATGGAAATATCAGAGAATGATGTTATGATTTAGTCTAGAGCGTTTGTGTCATGACCCTGTCAATCGCCAAAGTGGCATTATGACAAAAGCCTCAAGATATCAATTCATCAGTGTCAGTGAACTGCGATTATCATACAATAATCATCATACCCTTGGACATAAGTGATCTTTTGTGAAAATGTCCCAAATAATGGATATTTGCTCAGCAAAGATACTAGCTCACAGATTTCAGCCTTAAAATAAAGAGACAAAATTAAAAGCTTGTTTACATAAATATTACATCCATCTCTCTGTCCCTCTCCTTTTTTATGCTTTTTTCCATAGTTTTTTTTTCCATCTGTCTCATTGGCTTCATGCCTCTTTCTTACACTATTGCCCTCATTCCTTCCTTCTTTCCCTCGTCTTCACACCATCTCTGGCTCCAGGGGACCGTCTGCCAGAGGGAGGGACACGACTACAGGAAATTGGGAGGGTGACTCGATAAAGCAGAACATTAATCTGATATGGGGTTCCTAAGCAACCTACTGGGCAAGTAAAGAATAAAAGTAAGAGAAAGTGTATGAGATTGGGAGAAAAGGTGCAACACAGGGGCGTCATGCACTTATTTTTTCATTTTTGTGGAGGCACCAGAGACACTAACCCACTGAGAATACATAAATACATATGAATGACGTTTTTAAAAAACTGTATTACTTTTTAAGTTAGCTAAAGTCTTAAGATGTGCTGGTCTAATGGTATATAGGTTTTCTTTGGTGATCTGCGCAATTGGACTTGACTTGAAATGACCGACATGTGATAGAGTGATTTCTGACAGTGTTTTAGATTAACACTTTTTCTAACAAGGTTTTATTTGTTACACAGTATTTTAAATTAACACTTTTTTCCTAACAAGGTTTTATTCATTAACATTAAGGCTGTCAAATCATCAGTTAATCGCATCCAAAATAAAAGTTTGTGAATAATATATGTGGGTCAGTGTATAATTATTTATATATATAAATACACACACATGCTTGTATATATTTAAGAAATATTTTCATGTATACTGTACATAGATTTATATATATAATTTATATTATATATAAATATCAATATTTTATTAATATATTTTTCTTAAATATACATGCATGTGTGTGTATTTATATATAGTACAGAATAATTATACACAGTGCAACCACATATATTATGTAAACTCAAACTTTTATTTTGGATGTGATTAATCGATGATTAATCGTTTGACAGCCCTTAGTTAAACCATTAGATACACTACAGTTTGAGAGTTTGGGCTCAGTAAGGTTTGTGTTTATTAAAAGAAATTAATAATTTAATCAAGGAAGGATGCAATAAATAAAAAAATGACAGTAAATACATTTATAATGTTACAAACGATTTGTGAATCAAATGCTGTTATCTTTTGTTCAACAAAGAATCTATAAAGTATAGCATGTTGTGTGTTTTCAACATTCATTTAATAATGTTTTAATTTAATAACAACATTCTAATAACAATTATTTCTTGCACGTAAAACTAAAAGTCCATGGATTTTTTTTTTTAATTTAAAAAAATTAGAAATTTTGGTTAATGTTAAATTTAATAAAATGTTTTAATACATAAGTCAATACTTCAAGTTATATCAATTAAGGAATAAATGTACATTCACCAAAATAAATAAATCAATGATTAAATAACTATGTGAACATGAAATGAGAATGAGCATTTTTCCTATACTATCATAACGCTTTCACTAAGAAAAAACAGTATACAACTACGCATAAAGCAATAGCAAGCAACAAGATGAACACTGCAACAAAATTAAATTTATATTAAGTCCTTATTTTCACTACTGTGAAAACTGAGATGCAAGATGGCAGCAGTTGCATTTGTATAAAACAAGAGTGGCAGCACAAGTTTAATTTATCAAGATAAGACTAATATATACAACATGGATGACAGTGATGGAGCCATGTAATAACATGAGCTTATGCATTATGAATGGACACATTTAAAATGGACATTAGGAAATAAATTAACCTTGATAACCAAAATGTGGTTTTGTTGTTAGCTGATGATTTCTAGTGAATTCACTAATATTCACAAATTGAACCTTTTACTTTTCCCTAATAATTGTGCAAATTAACAATTAAAGATACATTTTCAGAAAAATATAATTTGGTATGATTTACAGTATAAGCGATTTTCCTCATGGAGACCAAAAATGTCCCCACATGGGCAAGGATTTCAGACATATTGTCCCCATGATGTAGGGTTTACCTGAACAACACACAAAGCGCTTTGATTTTGAAATGTATAATTTGACTAATGGAAAAGTAATGGCAAACTGTGATTTTCTGAGAAGTAAGAGGAAAGATGATGAATGTGAGGACAGTCTGTTTTGAAACTCACTAGCAATCTTCTGGTTTTGGCTTTACAGTGCACTTAATCTCTCTCTCTCTCTCTCACACACACACACACACACACACACACACACGCACACAAAGCAAGCACTTTGTGTTAGCATTCTTGAGAATACAGAAAGAAATGGGGTTATAAATAAAAGTTCAGTTCCACCTTTTTTCCCTTTTCCACATTTAAAAACCGCATTAATTGCTCATACTCAAGCTCGTCTATATTTAGCATAATAGCTCTCAAGGGTTCAAAATGAAGATGAAAATTATATCATCATTATGCGGTTTCTAACAAGCAGGATTTTTTACAAAAGGAGAAATTCTAAAGACTGTTCTGGTCATAATTTTCTATATGGGGACTTTCAAGCTTCAAAAACAACACAAAAGCAGTGTGCAAAATGTAGTCTTCTGAAGTCATACGATACATTTGTGTGAGGAACAAATTTAAATGTATTTCCAATCACTGATAACTATTCCCTCCAGTGAGCTGTGAACTGCTGATTCATTGAATCAATGAGTTGAACTTGAGATCCAGACCAGCTAAAGACATTTAGATGGTTTGTGAACTAATTACCAATGAAATAAAGATCCAAGTCCAAAGAACAAATTGAATTGTGCATTTGCCATCCCTACTTCTCTCATGAACTTCCAAGAGAAATAATAAATTAACACATTTCGGTCTGTTCCCCACAATAAGTCATCGAATGGTTTCAGAAGACTTTGAGTTGTGGAGTAACAAGCACAGTTTTTAAGCTATTGTCTGTTCCACATTTGAATGCATTAACTTCTTAAAATTCAGCTTAACATTTTGATGGTAAAACATTAAAGGGTTAGTTCACCCAAAAATGAAAATTCTGTCAGTATTTACTCATCCTCATGTTGTTCCAAACCTCTATGTGTTTATTTGTTCTGCTGAACACAAATGAAGATATTTGGAAGAATGTTTTAATCAAACAGATCTTAATCCCCATTGACTACCATAGGAAAAAATACACACTATAGTAGTCAATGGGGATTGAGATCTGTTTGATTAAAACATTCTTTCAAATATCTTCATTTGTGTTCAGCAGAACAAATAAACACATAGAGGATTGGAACAACATGAGGGTGAGTAAATGCTGACAGAATTTCCATTTTAGGGTGAACTAACCCTTTAACACAAATGACTGTATTTGATTTAGTAAATATGTCATTTCATGGTTGGCCTGCAACTATTTAAATCGTTGCATTGTTTCATAATTGTATTAGTATGTGATTTTAAGCTATTTATTATTTAGCTGAAAGTGAGTCGTATATTGTGGATGTTGCAACTGAAAGAGCCATTACTATTCATTTGCATGAGGGAAACCAGGAAACCTCACGCTGTTGCTTTATTACACTCATTTTTTGTTCAGATTAAGCCTCTGACGCAGAGGGTCTCTTCTTCACACAATCCCCACTCATCTCTTCATATTTTAGCATGCAAGCAGCGCATGTTACCACATCAAAGGGATCGGCTTGTCCAAGATGTAATCCCAAATACAGGCTCTGTGTGTGTGAATACTGAAGGTCCACAGTAAACACATACATCTTATTAAGGGTTTTCATTTAGCAAAGCACTCCTACTGTTTTCACATTACTGCCTTTGTGTGTAAAAGTCAAGCACATTCTTGATGTGCACTTACATAGTCAGACTCATAAATGCAGTAGACGGGCTAGTATGGTAAGACAGACCCAGAGGAGTCTGATTCAAAAGGTCATTTAACACCTTATGGAAATCGAATGTGACTCTGCATTAAAGCAATGGGCCTGTGGATAGACTTGGACATTCAGTATCGTGTGTGTGTATGTGAACATGTTTTTCTATCCCGGAGGGAACTTAAACCTGAATGAACATGGACTCATGGGGACTTGAGTCACTGTGGGGACTTAAATTGAGGTCCCCATAGGTAAACACGCTTATAAATCATGCACAATTATCATTATTATTTTGTAAATCGTTCAGTATTTGTTAGCCGCTATGTTTGCCAGATGCTACTCAGTAGGCAGTGCTGCTCGTAGAGACAGTGTATGTGTCTGATTAAACATGAGCCTGGCACTCAATTAATACGCTAAGGCTAAAAAAAATGAACATACACACACACACACACACAACATCACTGTGAAAAGAGAGAGGAGCACATGAGGAGCAAAGCTAATGATGCTCTTGTCTTGTCCAATCAGCGGATCACAGCCATAACAGGCCAGCTGATGTCTATGTCACATTTCCTGTTTCTGTGACGGAAGGAGTCAAGTTTTGATATATAATATAAAATAGTGTCAGTACAACATGACATCATGACTTTTGCGTAAACATACACGGCACTTTCAAGTCAAGTGGCGTGTTATCTATACGCATTTTGAGCTATCCGCGTATGCGCATATGTCTGCCATTAAATGTCCGAGTGATTCAGCGTTTATACACGCTGTTAAATGTCCAAGTGAAACGAAGCAAAATGTAGATCTACATCTGGGGAGCGATATTTTTTTCCTAGGATGGTAGGGGAAGACTCATAAATGGTATTAACCCCTAGCCTGGGCCCTAGCCAGATGAATATCGCTCCGCCTCAACTCCACTCATCCATCTGGAACCGATCCATTGAAATGGCGTTTCAGAAGGCTGGGCCTTATCAAAAATTCTTGCATACGATTGGATAAGCCACGTGTCTGTCATCTTGATCGAACGTGCTATTTCAACCACTCGCACCGAAGCCAACCCGTGACGCTGATTGGGAGGCGACGCAGGAAAAAACAAAACAGAATAGCCATCAATCAGCGCAATGTCGGGGAACGATCAATGCCGTCTGTGCCATGAAAATGTGCGGATAAAAGGCAACATTATGCACAGCAAACTTATTTTTAACAAAGAAGCCAACCAAAAAAGTATACACGAACGACTTACAGAAACTCGGTTTAACATTGTTACAAGTTCAAGTAAGATCATGTCGGATATGCAGTTGAGTGCTTTCGCTTTTATCGAACAGACTCGAAGATGCCGTTCTCTGGTGTTCTTTTAATGAAACAATGTTATGTAAATTGGACAACACGGATGAAATAGCAGCATCAATGTTAACGCTTGCTTCCTCGATGCGAGCCGCCAATGTTGTCTGAATCAAAACAGTCTCACGCACGGTCGGCCTCCACTACATCACATCTGTGATACTCCCGCCCTGGCGTCCTGATTGGCTCAGGCCATAAAATTGCTTGGAGAAATCACTCTCAATGGAAAGAGTTCCAGATGAATGTGAGTGAAGCTAGGCGGAGCGATATTCATGCTGGCTCAGGGCCAGGTTAATTAACCCCAGTGACGGGTAGGTTTAGGGACGGGTTTGGGGTAGGTCATATATTTATACAGTAATGTAACGTTAAGTCAACAGCGTTCATAAACACGCTGAAAAGCGATTATGCGTGTTGATAGCACGCCAAAAATGGAAAAACAAATTGGCATGTCATACATACGCTATATCATGACATCAGTCTGGTCAGTATTACATATAACAGTCTACATTTCCAAACTTTCCAATCTTTTGCCATTAATTGTAATATCAAGAGTTGTGTCGCACAGTAATGAACTTATCTGAAGCAGAAACTGGCTGTGGTTGAGACAGAAATACTCTGGATGGCTGTGTACAGGCCGCCACGTACGCTATGGTTTCATAGAATTCTTGAAAAACTCAAAGAATCTGTTGGTTTATTTGTATAGTTTAATTACGGTTATTACATTCCTGTGATATTGCACGGATGAGGGGTGGCGTTTGGGCAGATATTGTGCCACTGAGCCTACTTTAACGAAGACAGTGGGCTCGACAGACTTAGTCAGAACGGGTTGGCGCGTATGGTTGGGTCACAGAGAGATTGTAAGATTGTGATTAGGTCACAAGTGAACCACGAGGAAGAAGCAACCTCAGCAGCAGGAGGGATGTAAAGGTCAGTAAGCTGGGCTGAGTTGAGTGGGGGACGGAGGGGGTGACTCTGGGACGCCAGAGTCACTGTCGAGCCCTCTTGAGGTGTCATGGGCTAGTCGACGAAACACTGAGGATGGAAGGTGCCCACTTGAAGACCCTAGAGATGTCCCCTGACTCGGCTCAATCCAGACGGTCTGACGTGCTGGTCCACTAGGGAGACCATACTGTAGTTGCAGCTGTCGTGTGTGCTGACGCACCAAGTAAACTGCAGCCGTTAACGCCGGACAGAAGGAGATTCACATCACCATAAGGAAGGAAGCGTAAATGGATGGAAAAGCATCAGTGTACTGTAAAGCTATGTCTTACTTTTGCTTATCTTGGCGAAAGCCGAGTAGAAATCAGACATGAAGTTTTAACATCTACTCTTGTGTAATGGAATATTTTAGTAATGGATCTTAGTAATCAATATTTGGTGTGACCACTTGCACATTATTTTTCAGGTAGCTTTGCAGGCAAGTTTCTAAATGAATTTGAAAATCCTATCAGCCTGCACTATCAAGAGTTTCATGCCAGAACTTGGTAGCCTGGTTAAAACCAGACCATTCTCAGTTGTAACTGGCAAAGTGTCATAGACAAATCATTTCCAGAGGGCATCACCAGCGGATGTTGGGGTAGACCTAAAACCAATCAGAGCAATGAAGGAGATGACGTTTGCAGAGCGGCGGCCGGTAGGAACATCTCCGAGTGTTGTTCTTTGCTTGGTTATGAACAAAAAGGAAACGTTCAAATCGCTTAAAAACAGATGCGATCGCCGATTTGAGCGAGAGATGTTCGAAAGGCGGCGTCCATCTTTGTAATGTAGGCTACAAAATCTGCTTCAAAATCCTAGCGCTGTCGTCATCGAGTAAAGCCCGCCCAACATTCTGATTGGTGCTGCGATTTCTGCAGACTGGAAAATGGGTTTGAATAAGCTCTTTGCCAGACTAACTTTCAGAGCAAATGCTAAATTTGCCAGAAGTTGTTTGGGTTTTCCAGGCTAAGAACTTGGTATTTCTCTGGATTTTATCTTCTCATTTTTACTCTTTGTGTAATCCCAGATGGACTCAATGGTGCTGTTGTCAGATTTTTGTGCATTGTTGTCAGTACGATTGAATACAAAAATATCACTGGATTATTACAATCAATGGAAAAAGGAATGTTAATTTGTAAAATGTAAACTGGTATTTCATACCGACACAGCAAAAGATGTAACTAATTAGATATCGAATGCCTATAAATAATTGGCTTAAAACCATTTTGTTTTGGTGAAAATACTAATCGCTCCTAAGACTTTTACATAGCACCGTGTGTATAGCCTATATACTATTATTGTTGGATTTATACTAGTGAGTAGGCTATTTATAAAATTTCTTCCATTGGAAGCGTCTCGTTGTCACCCAGATTTGAACTTTTTATTGAACCAGAAATGTATTTAATACTACATTTTCTGGGGCTGAACTTCCATGTGCTCCTCAGCTATGGACCTTTGTTAAAAAGTCCAGAAAAATATCTTCAAACCTGAAATCAATTAATCTAGAAAGCTTAGTGGGAGGTGAGCCCCTCTGAGACACTTATGAGAGCAGACATTAGAAACAACATAATCAGTGTATAAGAGGGATCTTGACTTTGAACATCTCCTTTGTTAATTCAGTAAATCCATGAAGACATGCATAATTAAGCATAAGAACAGTAGAACAAACATATGAAAAATATGACGTGAATGGAATCAAAAGAGGTTCACAAGAACTGAATTCATGCATCTTCTAAAATGAATCAATGCCCTAGCATAATTTGTCAAAAGTCACTTGTTTTGATAATTTATTATCTAATGCGAATATGCAAATTCATACATGTTGAAGTATGGCTTCAATGACCATTAATGGTCAATACTTCGCAGTACTATAGTACTATATAATAGCATACTCTCAGAGAAAATGTACAAAAGCGGTCACTGTATTCAAAAAATACTAATATGCACCGCTTGGGGTAAACAAGGTACAAATGTGTAACGTTTGAGAGGGTACCACGCCAGTGACAGCTTTTGTTTCTCCGAGAGTGTCGATGTACGCATGGATAAGACAGGACACAAAATAATTGTATTGATTCTATGTCATAGCTTGCATCTTCTTTTGTTTTGCATGGGAAAAGAAAAAGAGGGCTGTCTGTAAACATCCATCAGTAAAGAAAGCCCTAATGACTCAGCACAGAAAACAGAGAGATGGAGAGAATAGAGCCATGAAAAAAGACATCCCGCTCTCTTGCATTATGCATCTATGAAATGGCGGTAACACTTTACAATAAGGTTCATTAGTTACTACATTAGTTAACATTAACAAAGAATGAACAATACTTCTTCAGCATTTGTTAATATTTGGTAATGTTAATTTCAACATTTACTAATACTTTATTAAAATCTTTGTTAACATAGTTAATGCACTGTGAACTAACACTGAACAACAATGAACAGCTAGATTTGTATTAACTAACGTTAACAAATAATAACAAATACAGTAACAAATGGTTAGTTCATGTTAGTTAATGCATGAACTAATGTTTAATAAATGAACCTTATTGTAAAGTGTTATTCCGAAATGGCTTATATGTCTACATTTGTCTTTGTTATGATATTCTGTATGTGAGAGAGAACGAGAGATGAAAAAAGAGATTTGTTGCTCATCATCATGAACACAGGTGCAAGTGTGTGTGAGTTTTTTCTTTCAGCAAGAGGTGAGTAATCAGAAATCCCAAACATACCTTGGCTTTGTTCTCACAGACGGCAAGCTCATCCTGCTCTGAAATGAACTGTCAATCTCTCTCCACACACACATCCTGAAAATACCAGAAAAACACAACCTTAGGGAGTCTGATTACAGGTAAATAAAGTCATTGTGATCCTTTTTAAACATCTAATATCCAAGTGGCCGTAAATGACTATTTAACACCTAAGACACCTTTCAATCCAGGCCAACTATTAGGAAAATGGATGATAATGAGACTGAATGTAACAACGGTGGGAGAACAAAGCATGGAGCTCTTTGAGAGGAATGTTTTTTTAGCCTTGTGTCTCTGGTGCTGTTTTTCACTGTCTTTATTTCTCTCTCACATCACTGTATACACAAAAAGCAATACATGCTCACTTTTAGATAAATGCTGGGCCAAGATACTTCAAAATGATTTTAGAAAGAGAATAAACTTTTTACTATTGCATCATATATATCTTATCTCACTCATAGTTTATGCGAAGGCAAAATGAACAGAAACCTGTGTTAAAATGACCGGCTGTTTCCTGCCGTGGTAAGAATCTGTCAGATATAAATGTGATCAAATGGCTATATGTTCATTGGAATGGGATAAGGAATGAAATATGGACAAAGTACAGTTCCAAAGACCAAGTGTGCTTTTTGTGATATAAGTGGCATAATCATAAATAAGTTGATCTAACTGAGCTGAAAACAACTCTGTGGGAAGCACGTCCAAAGATGCTGAAACGTCACAGCATTCTAGTTTCTAAATGTCAAAGACCTTGTGATGTGAAGCCATTGTTAATTTTCTGCTTCACTTTGCGATTTACAAAACAATAAGATGGTCTATCACAGATTTGTATTAATTATAATGTTTAATTACTCATCTTTCAATTGTATTTTGTGCTGTTTGATAATTAATGGCAACATTGAAATCTTCCATTTTTGATTATGGTTATCTTTAAAGAGCTACTGCCCCCGTGTGGTCACCAGCCCTTAACACAACTCTGCCTTATCTACTGTTTCTATGCTATTAATTCCTGTGCCATAAATATATTGGGGATATTACTAAACATTTAAACAATGTAGTCTCATCCAGTGACAATAAACAATGGTTTCTCAACCAATAACAATAAAATTCATAGTACATGTAATGGAGGCCAGGCAGTGCTTAAAGGGATACTCCACTTTTGTTGGAATAGGCTCATTTTACCACTCCCCCATAGTTAAACAGTTGGGTTTTACCGTTTTGAATCCATTCAGACGATTTTCGGATATTTAGAAGAATATCAGTAACCAGACAGTTTCTGGTCTCATTGACTTCCATAGTAGGAAAAAAATATATACTATGGAAGTCAATGAGACCAGAAACTGTCTATTTACTGACATTCTTCTATATCAGAAAATCGGCTGAATGGATTCGAAAACGGTAAAACCCAAATGTTTAACTCTGGGGAGATGGTAAAATGAGCCTATTTCCAAAAAAATTGGAGTATCCCTTTAACAACTGTGTAACTTTACTACAGCATACAGTCACTTCTTCTCTCTTTGCAACATAAACTACAACCTTTCTTTAAGGTGTCATAACACAATATCAGAACAGAACAGAAATAGGGAAGGGTTGTTTGTATTGGCCTATGTAAAAATTCCCTTAGACATAATGATATTATTGTTGAATGTTTACCCGTTGTATTATTATCAGTGTAGTATAACTAGATTTATTTGTTATTATAAAAGTGTTTACTTGGTTTTAGTTTCAGCTCTAAACAACATTTCACTTTAGAGTTAAAACACAACACGCTCTTTAAAAGGTTAGAAGGCTAGACAAATTATTTAAATAAATCAGATAAACAAGGTTTTGAGCTGCAAATGATATCTTCACTTTCAGTTGAAATTGTCCTGCGACATCAAACAGTATGACGTGATTCAACTTATTCATGTAAAATTTAAATATATAACAGCAGGAGCAGGTCCTTCTGGGGGCTCCCTATTGGCCCAGTCGGACTTGGTTCCCAGAACTCATTCTCCTTGTGACAGTCCCTCCCTGGCCCATTGCTCTAAGGAAGGATCTTCTGACTCAAAAACAGGGCACCCTATGGCACCCGCGTCCGGACCTCTGGAAACTCCATGTCTGGTTCCTGGACAGGACGCGGAGGTTCTATGTGACCTACCCCAGAGGTATTAACACCATCACTTCAGCACAGGCGCACTCCACGAGACGTGTCGTGTGTACTCCTTGAAGTGGAACCTGTTCATCAAATGGTGTTCTTCTCACCAAGAAGACCCCGAAGATGTTTGATAGGGTCCGTGCTTCCTTCTTGCAGCAAGTGTTGGAGCAAAGACTGTCTCCAACCACCTTCAAAGTAAATGCTTCTGATATTTCAGCATACCATGACCACATATCACAGTCGTCAATTTCCTTAGGGGAAATCCTCCTCGACCCCCCTCCATACCCTCTTGGGACCTTTCCATAGTGCTTCGAGCACATCAGGATGCTCCCTTTGAGCCTTTAAAATAATCAGACTTAAAGCTTCTCTCCATGAAGACTTTGCTGCTGGTTACACTGGCCTCTTTTAAGAGGGTAGGAGACCTGCAGGCATTTTGGGCCGATGAATCGTGCCTAGAGTTCAGGCCAGGTGACAACCATGTTGTACTGAGACCCTGGCCTGGCTATGTGCCCTAGGGGGGGCACAGGTAATTAACCTAAAAGCGCTGCCCCTGTAGGAGGCAGACCAATCCCTGGGTTTGCTCTGTCCCGTTCGCGCTTTGCATTCGTATGTGGACAGAACACGAAGCCTCAGGACCTCAGACCAACTCTTTATCTGTTACAAAGGCCAGCAGAAGGGAAAGGCTGTCTCCAAGCAGAGGCCAAACCAGCTCACAGAGTGTCTAGTTAAAATATACAACTTTCCTTTCATTTTATTATTCTTAGTAGGCCTATTCTTTTAATATAGCTTTTTGACTAATGTGAAATTTTACTAAATGTTTCATGTGGTTTATTTTGAGGGATAATCACTTTCAGTTATGGGATGGAACAATGGTGTGGCTTTAACTTCAACACAAATGTCCTTCTCACGAATTTGGACCTATGACTGTTAAAAAAAAATCTTACACAAAATGTTGCATACATACACATCATCTCTCTAGAACTTCTAAGTTAGAAGTGAAAAGACACAGTTCTGTTCGGCTTGTTTGGACCCTGCTTATTGTAAAACTGTATTTGAAATTCAGTGTTTCTGTTGTAATGTCCATATACAGAGCAAATGACTGCGGAAGCTTTTTTAATAAACGTTGAAGTCTACTTTACTAATTACTTAGAAGCTTTAAAAACTAAAGAGAAACCCACTGTACCTGCGCAAACGTTAGTCGAACTGCCAAAAGTTATTTGCACATGCGCAATATGGGAAAATCCGCATGGTACAAGCACGCGCGCGCGACTCTTACAGGAGCGAAGTTCACAGCGCTGCTTTAATGCGCGCTCCCGCGCTGGAGATCTCCGTGCCGTCTCCGCCTTTCCAGCCTAAACTCGCTTTGTTTCGTGGGACAAACGCCATAAAATGGAAAATATATATAGGTAAGAAGATCATAAAATTAAACTAATTTCACAAATGACTGTAAAACTGATCTATTTGTTTACTTGGGAGATTTGAAACTTAAAATAATCAACAACAAAAAGTGCGTCTGTCTTTAATGGGACAGACAGGATAGGCTACTCATAAAAAAAATATATACAAACAAAGTGTATTTTTCTTCAATTTAATGATAGGCTATTTAAATGAAATAATACTAACTTTTAAACTGACCCCATAGAACAGAGCTTACTTTGTTTCAGTGTAGATGTAAGGCTATTTAGTAGTGAATATACAGTCTTGAAAGTCTTTATTCATGTGCCGTGGATATATGCATCATCATGCCATAAACATAAGTATGTGTGTGTTTGTTTGTATTTATAGTTCTGGTAGTTCTGATTAAGGGTAATCTGGATTGCTTCATATTTCAAAAATGAAATACTTGTAATTAGATTATTACCTTTTAAAATACTCATAATCAGACAAGGCTACTCTATTTTATTGATTAAATGAGTACATATTATTTACACTATTGTACATATTATTTACATTATTGGCCCTATTGTATTCATAATTTAATTATGCTAGATTTTTACTTTATTTAGTTTTTGTTTTGTTTTTGCTTATCCTGTGTTATTATCCTCATGCTGCTCTTACTGTATGTCATGACAAGGTAAATATTTCATATTTTTAGTAAGGGTTTTATTTTGATGATAGTTTTATTTTTATTTATTTTTTGGCTTTAATTTTACATTTTTATTATTTAGATGATTAACTTTTCATTAACTTGAGTTATCCAGTTTGGGAAACACCGGTGTAATGTAATTTGTAATTCATTTCAAGTTGTTGATAACAAAAAAATATGGAATATAATTCCTTTCTCTTTGTATTTTTATATCAATATGGTACAAAATATTCCTATTCAAATCAATATGATTAAATTAGGTCAAAAGTAGTAGTCCAATCATATTACCTAAAATATGTGATGTTATTATGACTGGTACTAACTATAATTTGCATCATGTAATTTGAAATTAGTAACAGGCTACAATTTGTAAGTAATCTACCCAGCACATCTTTGTATTCATTTGCTTTATTAATTGTTTGGCTGCATGAAGTCATGTCTGCATGGAAATAAAATGAATGACTGTGTAACTAAAGACCAGCTTCCATAGCAAGACAATGTCTCAAAATGCAAAGGCTTGTCATATTTTTCTCTGTTTACTTTCACATGGTGTAAATTTTTTGATAACATAACTGTTTTTTGTATTTGTCACCATAAAGGTTAATCTGTGTGTCTCTGAATGCCAGGATCAATAAATAAAAAAAATGTCTATAGTGCACATGATAATGCCAGGGGAGTTCAAATTAATCCGAATTAGGGAATTATAGCATTCCAAAAACACCATTTCATCATGATCGAAATACTACTTATGTTGTAACTGCTTCCCATGTTGAATAAGCATTGCATGGCTGAAATGTATTAAATTGACAATAATATTTCTCGGTTTTTGGGATTAGAAGTGAAATAGAACGTTTTCACTTGATAACATTACACTTGTAAACACTTTTGGGGAAATTAAGTGATATAGGCCCAATTGTAACCCTAAAACATTATGGGCCCTTTCATTTTCATATATATATATATATATATATATATGTTTTAGGGTTACATATTGGACAAGTCAGATTCCATTATGTCTTTATTAATCTTTTATGTTGTAATCCTCACTTTAAAAAAAAATATATATATATATATATATAGTTATTTAAAGAGCACATTAGTAATGTGCACCTAGGGGATAGGGACACACAGCAGCACACAAACATGCAAAATTTAAAAAAAAAGTGAGGATTACAACATAAAAGATTAATAAAGACATAATGGAATCCAACTTGTCCCGTAGATGGTCTGCTCAGCTGGCATTTAAAGGGAATGGGAGATGAGACTCTAATTGGTTTATTGCAAGTAAAGCCCAAAAACACACCCATTACTCATAAAGAGATAGGGACAACACTTTTAGACCATAGGCTGGTTGCAAGACCATTTTTGCCATCGTTAAATTAGCAAAAGTGGATTCGGACACTTGCGCTGCCGCTGTGCGCTTTAAACCATGAGCTTATATGATTAAAATTGGCTTTCCTGCCTAAATTGAAATATTCAGTCTTGCCTCAGTTTTTTACCAAAAGGGCAAGGCAAACAACACACCATACTTGTTGAGTATGTGATACAAACACATGGTACCAGACTGACTCATATATACACTGTGAGCAGGTTAATGACTGACTGATCAAAGGTCTGATGGGTGTGACCCTCACATGGACACAATTAGACCCACACAAAAACACTGCTGCATTATTTTACATATACTCATAAAAACAGCTCTTAGACTGCTGTAAGCACCATAGAGGCCATAGGATGGGAGGACAATGGACATTCTGAATGAAGCTTTACATATTTACATATGGATTGATCAAGATAAGTGTATACATCAAGTTGTTATCTCTGTATTTACAGAAGCATAAGGAGAGTAATAGGGAGGAAATTACATTATTTACACATACTGAAGTCTCATACTAGCTGGCAAAAGATGGAGTTTTCTTTCGCCACAAGAGGGCGCAGTTTCCAACAATAACAAAGGCGTAGGTTTATTACGCAGTGATGATCTGAATGATCCTGTTTATGGATGAGTGAGTGCAAACATTCATGTTTTTTAACATTACAGTGGTATGAAGCAGGTCCTCATTTCTAAACACTAAACAGACAGATATCACACGCGAGTCCCGCGGATATAAAGGAATAAGGATATTTAACGTTAATTTAACCGAACTAACGTGCAGGATTACTCACAGGTCAGTTTATTAGACGAATTATTACTTGTGAGGTAACGCACCCCCTCTTCACTTGGCCTAGACGTCACACCAGGGCTCTCAAGTTTTGAAGACAGGCAGAGTGAGCATTCCCTGCCCCAATGGGGGGGGGTGTTGTTGTGTTGTTGAGGGGGGGGGTGGTCTGGAATGTGGGTGTTTCATTAGTAATATTAATATTAGTGTTTTTGTGTTGTTATTAATTGCTGAGACTTGCAGAAAATGTATGACACATGGCACTGTCTTCCTCCTCAATGGGCCTACCCTTTTGGCCACCTTCTCTGGGCCAGCATCCTCTAACCTAGCCTTTTTAGGGGGCTTTCCTCTCAGGGCGAATGAGAGGATGCTCGTTTGCCTTTTACCTGACATCTTTGGAAGACATATATGCAATGATTAATGCATCCATGGCCAGGATAATTATAAAATATGATTCTTTAACAGCAGTCAAGTTGTCTTTGTTTGTGTCAAACAATTTGTAAATTTGTTGTAACATTAAAACAGGAGATCTCATGACTTACTCTGCTCAGTGATATTCGGGAGCTCCAGTCGTTTCCTCTGCGGGTGAACGAAACTTTTGGAAGAGATGTTGTTGCAGAATCACGTGAACAATTCCTTGAAATGCTTTTTTATTGGTTGTTGCGTTAAATCTTACCCAGATACAGTAGTGCTATTTTCTGATTGGCTAAAATTGTGTAGCCCTTTCCTTTTTTTGATTGGCTGATAAAGCGACAGGCTGCGAGAGCAGGGGAGACGTGCGTGCTTGCGTTCCACTATGAGAGTGAAGCGGCTAGAGACAATTTGGGCGCTGCGGCATATTAAATATATGATAAATAGTTTTTCTGCGTGAGAAATACAATGTGTGGCGGGAGTGCGTGACAAAAGACCGAAATGAGTGACTGTCACGCTCAATGCGTGACGCTTGAGAGCCCTGTCACACTATCACACTAAACGGCATTTATTTTAATGTGTTGGACGTTATGTGTTTGCTCGTTTGCTATATGAAACTAGCAGAGTTAGCTAGATCAACATTAGAATAACAAACTGACAAACTGGTTTTATGTACATTGCTCACCTGTCTAATAAAGCTGTCGACTCGTAAAGCTCTGCTCGAGTCCAAGTTAGTCGTGGACGTGGAGCTCTCGGCATTCTAAAACGCCACGCTGATATTGATTCTCATTTTAGTTCTCCTTGTTTGTCCCAAAGTCGGCTTGTGCTTGCCATGGTCTATGTTTGATAGAAATAAGAACTGGTGCCGCTGAAACGTTACGCACTTACGCAGTAGTAACTGCCGGTTCATGAACGAATCGTTCTTTGAACCGGTTCTTTTTAGTGAACCGGTTGAACCAGTACACTAAATCTTTTTTAATATTATTATTATTATTATTTTATTGCTCAAATGTAAACAACAGTATACAAAGTATACACAACATACAACATTAATATTACCCTTGCCAGGTGGTATCACATACATTCAAACAAATTGTAAGTAGTAGGCCTACAATATCCCAGTACACTAAATCGAACTGAATCGTTCTAAACAGTTCGCGTCAGCGCTGAACCACAAGTTACTAAAGTTACAGTCCCTCTGAATCGAAATAAACCAATATACAGGATTACATTTTATTCCAGTAACTACCACACCCCTGAAAATGCATTGCAACTGCCATGTGATTGATTGATTGATTAGATATTTCCAATAATGAGAAATTGAACAGCTGTTCCCAATAATCCTTTAGGTGAGTGTATATCGTAATGACATGGTCTGTCAACAAATTACAGTACAAACAGTAAAAGCGTAAATGTGGGTCTTGTCCAGTCTTTTGCAATCAAACTCACATAAAGGTGTAATCTACCATTTACAATAATTGTCATCAATCTTTTTCCCATAGTTTACATCAGAACATCCCTCCAGAGTACACTGTTGTATTGACAACATGACTTAGGAATTTGACTGTCTTATCCGTACACAATGACACAAGGACTTGCTCATTGGGCATGTTCATTGACACAGATATTTACTTTTCTCTGCTATAAAAATAAGGTTATAGGTTATAGATACTGTAGATAGATAGACAGACAGACAGACAGAGCACTGAGACAGCAGTAGATAGATAGATAGATAGATAGATAGATAGACAGATAGATAGATAGATAATAGTAGATAGATCAGATAGATAGATAGATAGATATATAGAATAGATAGATAGATGATAGATATAGATAGAATAGAAGAGATGAGAGAGAGAGAGAGAGAGTTGTAGTTTTTTATAATAAAAATATATAATTTTAATATAAACAAGTCTTCTTCTTCTTTATTTCCTCAGAAACGTCTAGCTTTTGCAAACTCCAGACAAGCAACTTTTTGCCAATCGTTCATCATCATCCTCCTCATCATCATCACAGCCATGGAGACGGTGGTGATCATCGGCCATCGGTGTACTCGCCACCATCTTCTTGGCATCATTTGTGGCGCTGGTGGTTGTGTGCCGCCATCGTTACTGCCACCCTCCAGACTTTCTGCACCACTTTGATTCCAAGTATGTACCTGAGTGTACACTACAGCATAAGACATGGCCTCGTTCATTCCCACTCACAGGATTAAGCAGGCATCACCAACTTGCATGCCAATTCTGAACTATGAAAATATCTCTACTCTTCTTTTTTTATATTCTAGACCTACAGTGGATTTGATTGGAGCGATGGAGACTCAGAGTGAACCATCAGAGCTGGAGCTGGATGATGTTGTCATCACTAATCCTCATATTGAGGCCATACTGGAAAACGAAGACTGGATCGAGATGCCTCGTATGCCTTCTCTCTACATTCAAGTTCACAACCATAGTATTTTTATTAATACCATTCTGTTATTAACACTTTACTGATGTGTCTTTCTCTCAGTGGTCTTGTGTCTCACTGCATTGCAATTCTGAAGGTACATTTTGTGCTCAAATTTCAAGACCAAATTTTATAATATCATATAATTCATTTTTAAAGACATGGATAATTTGGGGTCGGTACGATTCTTCATTTTTTTCAACAATTTTTTAAAGAAGTCTCTTAACGTTCACAAGGCTGCATTTATTTGATCAATAAAATAAAAACAGCAATATTGTGAAATCAGATGACAATTTCAAAATAACGGTTTTCTTTTTTATTCCTGTGATGTCACAACTTGAATTTCTGAAAACACAACTTCAGAAATCATTCTAATATGATGATTTAGAGCTCAAGAAACATTTATTATTATTATTACTATTATCAATGTTGAAAACAGTTGTGCTGCTTAATATTGTTTGTGTTAAGATTCTTTGATGGATATAGCTTGGAAAAGGAAAACTTTTGTTACATTATAAATGTTTTAATGTCACGTTCTGATCGATTTAATGCATCCTTGCTGAATCAAAGTATTCGTTTCTTTAAAAACATCTTACTGACCACAAACATGACATGAACTGTACTGTAGTGCAAGTATAATAATACACAGCATTGTTTGGGTTAATTAAAGGAGGGTCTTGGTTCTGTACAGATATGCCACACTCTCACCGAAAAGCTAGTCGCCATGACAATGGGCTCTGGGGCAAAGGTCAAAGCACCTGCCAGCCTGAATGACATCATCACCGTGGCCAAACGCATCAGCCCAAGGTAAACAGATTGAGGAGCTGATATGACACAGTGTTGAGTGTTGATACTGACACGTTGTGCCATCACAGGGTAGATGACGTGGTTCGATCCATGTACCCTCCGCTGGACCCCATTCTTCTGGATGCCAGGTAACTTCACATGCTAGCAGGGTCTACTGTACTGTATGTTTAAGTTTCTGCAAAGAAGTGCATTGACTTTGCCACATTGTTTTTTTGAACCAGGGCCACAGCTTTACTATTGTCGGTCAGTCACTTGGTACTGGTTACACGAAACGCCTGTCACATGTCTGGCAGCCTGGACTGGATCGACCAATCACTGCATGCAGCCGAGGATCACATGGTGGTGTTGAGAGAGGCGGCTTTAGCCTCTGAACCAGAGAGAGGTTTGCCAGAGAGAGAGCAGTCAATCTGAATCACACACAAGACTTTGGCAGGCATACTGTATGTACATACACTATTACGAATGCGCCTGTAAAGAATTAGTGGGCAATACCTCAACATATCCGTGGTGTGAAAGAGAAAGGCACCTTAGCGTTAGCCTTGTTTCTATTTTTTCTTTTCTCTCTTTCTTTAATTTTATCTGTTACATTCCAGTTTAATCCTGTGGTCATACTGTCTGATATTTCCTAATGCTGGATTCAGATGTAGATACTAGAGCTAAACGATGCCTGAGACAATCAAAAACATCAATGTATAAACCAAATACAAAATGTGCTAAATGCTATTGCTAAGTTTGTTAGCTAAACCTTTTATAAACGTAATAAGATTTACATTTTCTTTCTCTGTGTCTTATATTTTAAGGACATCTAAGGCGAAAATGAACCTTTGGTCTAATAACACATTGGTACTTCAGTCGACCGTTCTTCTGAGATTTGTTTTCATGATAATCGAATGTAAAGAGTTTAATCTCTAAAAACTGTTTAGCGTGTAACGCTAGTATAGGGCATAGAGTAATGAAAAATAAAAATCGCTAGTTAATACCACTAACAAGGCTCAAAATAGCTCCACACTAACACTGTAACATAATCAGGGCCCCTACATGCAAACTGAAGCATTGAGAACTTTATTAGTGTTCAGACCGTTTAGTAAGAAGATACTTTATAAAGACAGCCCACTTCGCTTATACAGACAGGAGCCATCTTTAAAAAAACAGGCGTAGTGGTACCGTTCTCTGAGATTTGTTTTCATGATAATCGAATGTAAAGAGTTTTATTTCCAAAAACTGTTTAGAGTATAACGCTAGTATATGGGGCATAGTTAAAGGGATAGTTCACTTTGAAATACATTTTTGATATGTTTTATCTTACCTCAAGGGCATCCAAGATGTAGGTGTCTTTGTTTCCACTGTATTTTCAATTTTGACATTTTTCGGTCAAAACCGGTGTTGTCTGTCAGTCATATGGGTCTGTCAGAGTAAGTTAATGGGGGTCCACCTCAAAGAGCATGCACAGAGAAGTCAAAATTAAACATGATTTAATGACTCCTGAATGTAAGTACACATTGATGGCCTGAGAAAACGAACAGTATTTATATTGTTTTTACCTCTTGTTAACAGCCGCCGAACTGATCTGAATCAGAAGTCCATCTGAACCGAACCAGAGCCCATCTAACGGAGACTGAGCCTTGGCACTTCCTATTAGCCCCATTGTGTATCATCTTGGTTGCAGTTCCATTAGAATTCCACTGGAGGTGATCACGGGCGAGAGCAGAATGAATGGGAGTCTATGGGGCTAAACGGCTAAATGTGTCTCTTTCACCAGCTTGTCGTTAAATCAACATAGATTTTATTGTTGGTTCCGCAATTTCAATATAGATTATAGGCCAAAAGTCGAATAAACGAGTACTTATGTCCTTTTGGTTTCTTACAGGTTAGGCTGTTGATGGCCGGAACATGCTAGCATTCTGCTGTTGTGTGACGCCATCACATTTTTGAACGGATTTTTAGAATAGATAAATGAACTTAAAAATGCAATTTTCAGCTGAGTGTATTATCTTAGCTCTCCCTTTTGAATGCAACTTTCAAATTACTTGACAAAAAATTACATCCTGAGAAAAGTTGATTTTGGGGGTGAAACCCCATTGACTCTCATTCATTCTGCACTCGACCGCAAGCGCCCCGCATGGACAGAGACGTGTTACTGCAGCCAGTCCAGAAACCGGAAGTAACCAGCCAGTGCCAGTTCTCTTCAATTAGACATTCTCTGATTAGAACTGAACCATCTCCAACAGTTGCGCCGGAAGTGATCTCTCGCGTGTCTACGTCACGCAATGTTTACAGAGATTTTGGAAGTTTTACCTTTCACTAAACACTATTATGCGGAAATCGAAATGGAAGACAATTTCGAATATATGTAAATAACTAGCGATTTTTATTTTTCATTACTCTATGCCCTACAGTATATACTAGCGTTATGCGCTAAACCAACTTTGGAAATAAAACTATTTATATTTGATTGTCAACGAACAAAATTAGAGAACGTACTACGTAACAGAGTGTGTTATTAGACCAAAGGTTCAGTTTGCTGCGAGAATTCTCCTTTAAGTCTAGATGGTGTGTTGTTTCAAAACATTACATGTTATGTTATCATTTCAAATTTTCATTATTAGCATCAATAGTCACTTGTATTTTTTTCTCTCTAAAATATACAAATTCTGGTTCATTTTCTTATTTCCAGTTCAGTCTCATTTGCACTGCAGAACAGTTTGTATATAGTACATAGTATATATTCACAATTCTAAATGGCATTTGCATAATATAATCACATGTTAAGTTGATATAGTACTTTTGCATTAGATTTCTCTTATTTTGTCTCTCTGTGGTGTTTACACTATGGTCCAAAAGTTTGGTTCGATTTTTTTAAATATACAGTTTATTTTAAAGTCTCTTATTCTCACCAAGGCTGATGATCAAAAATAAAGTAAAAACACTAATATTGTTAAATATTATGACCATTTAAGATAACTGTTTTCTATTTGAATATACAATGTAATAATGTAATTTGTTCCTGCATAGTTCAGGATTATTTGATAAATAGACCTAGAAACTTAATGCTACCTTGCTGAATTTATTCATTTTTTAGAAAAAGAAAAAGACTCCAAACTTAATCAAGTCTAAACAGCTGGATGTGGATTTCACAAAAGCAAGCAAAACTCACATTCTTTCGTCAATCTGCTATCTAGATGTTGCCTGCGATTTTTGACCAGTCACATGAGTCTAAATCCACACTAATTCCCTCCGTCAAACTCCCACTACACTTACACGTTCAGCAGTTTAATCCGAGGTCATACTGTCTTATATTTCTTCATGCTGGATTCAAATGTACATACTAATGCTAAACAATGCCTGAGACAATCAAAAACATCAATGTATAAACCAAATACAAAATTTCCTCCTGTAATTTTTGACCAGTCATATGAGTTTAAATCCACACTAATTCCCTTTCTCAAACCCCCACTACACTTTACACTTTCAGCAGCTGCACACACACACACACATGCACACACACATTCAATAATTAATGTATTAAATACAGATATCAATCATATAAGAATAAATTTCAGCATTCTGTTGTTGACTATCAGTATTTCCCCTTTTAATTCCTATTGCTGTGGTTTGGGATTTTTTTCTAGTTACTGACATTTCTTGTTTGTTCCTCTATTTGTTCTTCTTGCTCTGTTTATGTATTTGATATTTGAATAAAAGTTTCACAGTGAAAAGATTTCATTTTGTTTTATTTTAAAATAAACATTAATTTAACTGTAAGTTCAGTAAAACAACCAGATCTTTATTCACATGTCCTGCTTTGTGTTGAGAGGAGAGATAAAAGGCAGACAGGAAGAGATAAATAAAGCGGGAAGAGAAACAGCTGCGATGGAGGATGGGAAGAAAAACATGGAAGCTATTTCTCAAAGTCGTAGTTAATGGTTCTGTTTTGAAAACTTTTGGCCAAAATGAGCGCTGGGCATTAGACATGATAAGAAGCAGCAGACCGAAAGACACACTCACACTTACAGTTACACTGTACACATGACTGTCATCATGTCATCTTACAAACACATCTTTTTAAAATATCGCTTCATGTTGAGCCTAGGTTACAGTGCTGCTGACACTCAGTAAAGTCCTTTGCTTTTCTTCAGGTCCATTTTTTGTAAATCTGATAGACAGTTGTAGTCATTCCATGTCATTCCTAAAGCAGCCTAAAACAAATAAACAGGGCAGTTACTTCAACCTCTCCTCTCTTTATTTTTCAAGAAGATCGTAAGATAATCAGACTTAATAGTTTACTTGATATTCGCCTCTATTTTCTTAATCAGGTGAGCTAAAATTTGATTGGCTGACTTTAAAAGCCAGACTTTCATTGATTATTTATTTCATTCTGCCTGGAAACCAAATTCTGTGTTTAAGATTTCGTTTTATAAGACTTTAGTTTGTAGTTAACCAGACATCCACAAATTCTGCTTTATTTTATTTTTTTAATAAACTACTGTTCAAACGTTTGGGACCAGTAAGGTTTTTTTTTTATTATTTTAAAGGAATTTATACTTTATTAATTAAGGCCATAATAAAAAGATCAAAAGTGACAGAAAAGACTAATTATGTTACAAAAGATTTATATTTTAAATAAATGTTTATATTCTTTATATTCATCAAAGAATCCTGAAAAAAAATCATCAAGGTTTTCACAATAATATTAAGTAGCACAACAGTTTTTAACATTGATAATAGGACATTTTTGAACAATATTTTAAAATATCACTGGGTTTTTTAGCAAATAAATGTAGCCTTGGTGAGCATAAAATACTTTCAAAAGCATAAAAAAAAACTTACTGAGCCCAACATTTTGAATGATAGTGTACTGTATGTCTGTAAAATTATGTATTAAATTAATTAAATAACTAAAATACATATTTGTTATTATTTATTAAATATCAAAACAAAAACACTATTTAAAATAAAACGGCTCTTAAACAACATGTAAATGTTTTTTTGCTTTACATGTCGGTTAGTCAAAGGTTTCTATGTGCAAGACTCAATTTATATAAATAAAATATCTACATTAAATACAATTTTAGATTCAAAAATAATTGACAACAATAAAAAGCTGGTGTTGCTAAACTCTACCATACTGTAAGCTATATTCCCCCGGTTTTGGACCAAGCTTAAACTAATCCCTGACTAAAATGCATGTTTGAGCTGTTTTAACTGAAAGCAACTTGGACTGATATATCGCAGCCCTCAGACTCGGATTCACTTTATAGCCTTTAATCCTGTAATTGTGGACAAATGTGGGCACAGAGGACTCTGGTGTGATCCTAATTTTTATTTATTATGTTATATCACTGTCTTCGATAAAGTTTTCTCTGTCCATTTATGGTGTTTTTTATTTTGGGGTATTTTTGAATTTATTTACTTCAAAAAGTACCATATTTTCTATGTAATTTATGCTTATTTTTATGTTTTATTTTTTTTAACTACATTATAATATAATTCCAATAAGTTCTTAGAGCTAAAACCTAAAGATGAAGTGACTTTGCTGTCACCTGGTGTCTTATTTTGGCTTATTTTAGAATGCTTTAAATTACAGTTTTTCCTATTCATTCTGATAGGTGCCCATTTAACATTGTAGAATTGAGTCAAAAAAAATAGTGTGTGTTCAGGAGGCAAACTTAGGAAAAGTAGCCAAGTCTTATACCGCTCAGATCAAGGAAAGTATTTTTTTAAAAATAAATCAAAACTATTTTGCCCATATTTGTCCAGAATACGGTTTTATATGTCACTGCCATTGCTCAAGGTATGCAGCAGTATTTTTTATTTCTTTTTTCTGAGGCACATTTATAAAAGCTACTTAAATATCCTACTTGAACTAAAACCTAATCCTGGCTTAATCTAAGCCTGTCTGTGAAACAAGGCCATTGTGTTTTAGCGTTAGACCTTGAAATCATGCTGAGACAGGGAGTTCTCCAGAGTGTAAAGGATCCACTCCCTCGGGTAAGGTCTCTTTAGCAGATCCTTAAGGGGAAACTGGGTCTTATTAAGGGCAGCAAGAGCATCCTGCACCAAAGTCAGCTTTTTACACACTGTGCAGTCCTGGAAGAAAACAATATTTAAATATTAGACCTCAGTCTAAATCATGTTAAGCACTCACTCCTGCATATGATGATGATGATATCATATGTCCTCACTCACTTGGACTCCCTGTGTCAGTCTCATCTCCCATGAAAGGGGAATATATTAGTAAAGGTGAGAGGCTCTGCCCCTTCACCAATAAGGTATGCCATGGGAGGCCGTCTAGGATTTCTCTCTGAACACGAAAACACCAAAAAGAACCTTACAAAAGAGCAACAGAGGGCTTCCGAACAGCATCCGAATCCAAAACTCAGCCTTCTGCAGTACTGTAAGGCAGTCTCCATGGCGCACTTTCTTCTCTTCTGTCCCAGTGGGGGTGCTGTGAGACTGAGGCTTCACAACTTTGCCATAAATACACCTCCAGATAGTTATCCAGCAGGAACAGTGCTGCCGAGAGAAACACCAAAGCCGTGTGAGGAAAACCAATAATGCATGTTACATTCAGTTTGATCTATTTTTTTTCTGTTTTGTTGAGAAACCCAAAGTTATGTATCTTGTATTTGGGAGGTTCACAACTTTATCCTGCGTTATGTTGTTTTATCTTTCACACTGTTTTATATTTCACCCTGAATTTGGAATGATTTCTGGGTAGTGTGGTTTCAGATTTGGACAAGTATGATTTGATGGCATGCAACGAGCAGACAAGTTATTTTAAAGTGCTCCTATTATGCTATTTTAATGGCTTCTAATTTGGATGTTGTCTATTTAAAGTTGTTTTGGATGTATCCTGACAACAGGTTTATATGTATCCACTCTGCTTTGATTGATCAGGTGGCCCATGTTGAACAAAACGCCCGTTGCGATAGCTGAATTTCAGCTCCGAGGCTTCCTCAGCACGTGTAACAGACAGTAGTGCACTATTCATGCATGATGCAAAGTGTATTTGATTTTGCAGCGCATTAAACAGCGTCTCCCTCAACATGTCGAGACAACACTAACCAAACCAAACAGCAATCAATATGCAAATATGTTTCAAACCAACGGATATTTGAGCAGGAAATAACGCTGGAATTACTGACGACTTTAAGGCTGTGTTTACACGGAAACGATTCTGAAGAGAAAACGCAAAAGTGGCCTTGCGTCATCACTTTTTATTTTGCGTTTAGACGAGCATTTTGGGTGGGAATCCGCATGCATATGGTGATGCAAAAGTGTGTGAAATTCAATGTAGTATGCACTCCAGGTGGCTAGGTGGCAATGTGGAGCACTGCCACACAACAACACCAGTGCTGCGTTCCAGTCCAAAATTGCCATGCCCTTCACTTCGCTAACTTCCCTCCGTCTCGTTCACTTGGATGTACGCTCATTGCTTACGTTGCACGAGTGCCCACTACTGGCGGAAACCGCAATGAGCTGAACTGGAACTGCCTAAGCCCTTGATCACTTTGAATCAGCTATGAGTTGATTTATTATTTACTTTTTCCCCTTTACGAATTTGTTTAATGCAGCATCCACATGTATATAGGTGTGTTTGGGTTATTTTAAAATAAATAAATAAATTATAATTAATATATCATAGAGTGATTGTTGTGTGGTGATTAGACGATCTGTGGTTACGTCACAATCGTACTGCATTGTGGGATATATAGATGCCTGAAGTGCACATATGAAGTAGACTCGCTTCCTCGGTCTAAATCAAGGGAACAAGTGTCTGTCCATATAAACTTCCCTCGTTCACTTCACGAAGTGGAACGCACTTCAAAATGGTGGCGGGGATTCCCCGAGGGAAGTGCTTAGGGAAGTTCGCAAGTGCGTGTCTAAAAGTGGACTGGAACGCAGCCCAAGTCCGCGTGCCTGCATACAACATTCACTGTCAAGCAGACTTTTTTACGTCTTTACCCTTTACACGGGAACGTGGCGGTGGAGCATTTTTAAGATTTCCACTCTGGACGGTGGTTTCACTTTTTTGCATTTTCAGCCCCCAAAACGCCGTGCCGTGTTATGGAAGCTTGTTTCCGCCACTGAATAAAAAATAAAATAAATAATTGTAACTTTTTATCTCACAATTCTGACTTTTCTCACAATTGCGAGTTTATATCTCAGATTCCCGACTTTATTTCTCAGAATTGCAAGATAAAAAGTCAGAATTGCTTGATAAAAAGTCGGATTGCGAGTTATAAAGTCAGAATTGCGAGATATAAGTTCGGATTTGCGTGATATAAGTCGCAATTGCGTGTTATAAAGTCAGAATTGCGAGATATAAAGTCAGAAATGCATGATATAAAGTCAGAATTTGCGTATATGAAGTCAGAATTGCAAGATATAAAGTCAGAAATGCATTATATAAAGTCAGTAAATTGCGTGATATGAAGTCGCAATTCTGAGAAAAAAGACAGAAGTGCGACTTTTTATCTCACAATTCTGACTTTTTTTCTCACAATTGTGAGTTTACATCTGCAATTCTGACTTTATAACACATAATTGTGAATTTATATGTTGAAATTTTGACATCTTTTCTCAGAATTGTGAGATATAAACTCGCAATTGCGACTTATCAGGCCAATTCTAAGGGGGAAAAAAGACTAACTTTTTTCCCCTCAGAATAGTTTAAATCTCACGATTCTGACTTTATATCTCGCATTTCTGACTTTATAACACGCAATTGCGACTTTATATCTAGCAATTCTGACTTTATATCTCACAATTTTGACTTTATAACTCGCAATTCTGACTTAATAACTCGCAATTCTGACTTTATATCTCGCAATTCTGACTTTATATCTCGTAATTGTGACTTTATATCATGCAATTCTGACTTTATAACTCGCAATTCTGACTTTATATCTGCAATTCTGACTTTATATCTCAAATTCTGACTCTGTATATCGCAATTGCAACTTTATATCATGTAATTCTGACTTTATATCTCGCAATTCTGACTTTCCATCTCGCAATTCTAAGAAAATAATGTCAGAATTGCGAGAAGTAAACTCGCAATAGTGAGAAAAAATGTCCGAATTGTGAGATAAAAAGTTGCAATTACCTTTTTTATTTTTCATTCTATGGCAGAAACAAGCTTCCATACAGTGTAAACGAAAGTCACATCAGATAAAATATTTTTACGTTTTCACCCACGAGCATTCTCGTGTAAACAAGGCCTAAGGCAGCTCAGAATCTATCTTTTGGAAGACAATAACTCCATTTATTGTGCACTTTTCTTTTTTGAAACTTTGCAGACCCTTTACAATCACAAACAGATATTTTACCCACTTCATGAAAGTTGATATCTGAAAAAGCATAATTGGGGCACTTTAATAAATGCTTGTCCATCTGATCAATAATTCAGGAAGTCAACACTTTTATAAGATACGTAAACATTGCTTTGGGGTTGAAAGTTAACCTGTGGTTAAGTGTAGTGTGAAAAGCCTTTATGTCCACTTGTGTTTCTATGTAAACTTGCTTGCTCTCACCTGGATGTGGCACAGAATATAACTTATCCTGGAGGAAAGGCATTGCCGTAATTACTCCACTAACATGGGAGGGACTAATGAACTCCGCCCCTTCAAAGGTTCCTGATTGGGCACTCAGGTGAAAAAGGCGGGGGGTAAAGTGAAATTTACCAGGATCTAAAAAGAATACAGGAAAAAAACGGTTACAAACATTCATTGCACGAACAGAAGAGATCGCACATGGTTTCTGATAGTTTGCTAAATTCAATTCAATTCAAAAATTGCTTTATTGGCATGACTGTACATCATACAATATTGCCAAAGCTTGGAATACATAGAATAATTAACTAAATATAGCTAAACATCACACCTTGGAGCATGCAGTCATATGACTTCTTGTCCTGTGGTCCAATAGCATTCCAGAATTCTGCGGGCTCTTTCCCTCCTCCAATTCCTGGACATTCATAAAGCTGCCAGTTCTCAGACTCAGCTCAGGTGGGCACCTAACCATTACAATCAATCACATGAAATCGATCACAGTCTGGCAATGCGCATCATTCATCATGAATATAATGTTAAAGGTGTGGCTCACATCTGTGTGAGGCGTTGGACAGTCTGCTTGGCCACCTGACGTGCTTTGCCTGTGGGCTTTGCAGCCATGCCACAGGTAGATCGCCCCCTGCTGGCTGTTCAGCAAGACCAATGAGCCACGAGACCTCAGACTGGAGCAGGAGCATGGGACCTCTAACAGACTGCCTTCTGCAGACACATCCCCCCTCACACAGAACAGACACCAGCCTCCTGAAACACATACCAAACCTATATTGTCAGATGTAATAAGTGGATATATAGTAGAGAAGAGGGATTTTTCAATGACCAAACCTGTGTCTCTGTTTTGTTTTCTATAAATGACCATCCCTCCCTGGAACAGCTGCAGAAAACAGGGTGGCTCCTCCCCTTCCGTTATAAACACCTGAGAGCTACACTGATTGGTCAGTGCTGGTGACAAGTCCCGCCCACTGGCATTGGAGTGCCGCCCCTTCCAGATGAAAAAAGCAGATCGTTCCTGACCTCTTGCCATCTGATCCCCTGTTAAATAATAGGACAAATTATTTTAATATGTATAAATACTATACACTATCGTTCAAAAGTTTAAGATTGTTAAGAGTTTAGCAAATAAAGAAATATTGTATCAATAAGTAACAGTAGAAATTAAAGATTCCTTTATTCAGCAAGGATGCATTTAAGTGATCAAAAGTGACAGTAATGACATTTATAAAGGCATTTATAATGATATGCACCCTGGAAAATATGTTTATGTGGCTACGTCTATACAAAGTTACCTCATGTTTTGTAACTGAATGCTTGAGGTTTTCAGCTTACTCTGAGTAAACTTACTCGGGTAAGTCGCATAACCTGCATTCTGGAATGCCCCCTTGTTTGTCTGTTAATTTGTTTGTATTGCTAATAAACATTATAGCTGCAAGTTAGATCCTGCCTAAACAGCTCTCATTGCTGACACTGACTGTGACTACAAGATTGCAGGAGTGAGGAGCAGACTAAAAGTTTGGATAAGTCCTGCATATGTCACTAGAGAGAAGTCGTTTTCACTGGATGGTCCAGTTATGACATTTCGGTTGAACATTACAAGATCAAAACACACAAAATCAAACATATGCAACATATGCATAAAAAAAATAGAGTGAATTTTTATCTCATGCTGACTTAAAGGGATAGTTCACTTTGAAATTAATTTTTGATATGTTTTAGCTTACCTCAAGTGCATCCAAGATGTAGGTGTCTCTGTTTCCACAGTATTTTCAATTTTGATATTTTTAGGTCAAACCGTTGTGTCTATCAGTCATATAATGGAGTTATATGGGGTTCCACCTTAATGAGCATGCACAGAGAAGTCCAAATTAAACATGATTTAATGACTGTAAATGTAAGTACACATTGATGGACTAAGACATGAATCGAGCGATTCGTGTGAGAAAATTTAATAGTATTTATATTGTTTTTACCTCTTGTAACCACAGCCACAAAGCGCCCGCAGATCACTTGGGCATGGCTACATGAGGTTAAATCTATATAAATACTGTTTGTTTTCTCACACAAACCGCTCGTTTCGTGTCTTAGGCCATTAATGTGTACTTACATTTATGAGTCATTAAATCATGTTTAATTTGGACTTCTCTGTGCATGCTCATTTAGGTGGACCCCATAGACCTCCATTATATGACCGACAGACACAAACGGTTTGACCTAAAAACATCAAAATTGAAACTACTTCGGAAACAAAGACACCTACATCTTGGATGCCCTTGAGGTAAGCTAAAACATATCAAAAATTAATTTCAAAGTGAACTATCCCTTTAAATCAAATATATATGCGTGCATTAACTCACCTAACGCTGTGAGGCTGTAAGTCCAGCGTGTGGCGTATGTGCAGCCCTCACTAAACTGTCCCAAGCTCTCTGGGGCAACCTCACACTCCCCACTCTCTGAAATAAGCCACGATTTCACCGCAAGTGTGGATAACTCCGCCTGCCGACCATCACTGCAGAGTGACCACGCTCCGTCCCCTTCGTACATCCACACCATCCAGAACGATTTCTGACACTCGAGAGAGACAGACTGCATCCGAAGAGAGCTACTGGCATCACATGACCACTGCTCAGCTGACACTGGCTGAGGAGATGACATGGGTGATGGGGTCTGTAGAAACAACAGAAAAGATTATAGAGCTAGAAAGAGAGAACATAAATGATTTAAAAGTGAACATCTGATCGCTAGAGGGCTGTAATAATATTTAAAAAATCTGTTTCAGGGCCGGTTCACATAGAATGGTTTTTCCATTCCACTGCGCCACTATTCCATTGTTTTTACTAGTGTAAACACATGCAAGACGGACATGTGTTGGCGTTAGAGTTATGGCAGCATTCTCGATCATGACATGGCGTTCTAAGGCTCAATCCCAATTCACCCCTCTGGCCCTGACCCCTTAGCCCTGACCCCTCTGTTTTGCGCGTTCACGTCTAGGGGTAGGGTGTCCCGATTCTTGCTCAGATCGAGGGGTAGGGCCAAGGGGTAGGTGACCAGCATAGGCCTCTAAAATCGGAGATTTTTCAGAGGCACACTCCAAACGGAGGGCTACGAAGAAAGTCTGACGGAAAGCATCGGAAATCACCGGCCACGATGGATTCGCAAACCGGTTAAAACATTTAAAATTAGCGCCAGATGATTCCACTACGCACTTTATTTACTCTATATACATATACATGCTAGTAGCCGTTTAAATTAAGAAACGGTATAATAAATTACCTTTCTGATCAGAAAAGACATACATTTTCGAGGAAGGGATGTTATAATCATCATGTTTATTCAAAGTTAAGAGCAGCTGCGCTATTGTCAGTCGTTGTCATGGAGAAATCCTGTTAAAACTCTGTAACGGCAGAGCCATCGCGACGACTGATGACGTATTCGGGTTCATGAAGGGTTGTTCCATTTCGTAGGGTATATTTCAGCCCCTTGGCCCTTATAACTCCGTTTTAAGGGTCAAGGGGTACATCTCGAAAACAAGGGGAAGGGGTCCAGGGTGAATTGGGATCCAGCCTTGCTATGTTGTGTCTCCTTGCTCTCCAAAGCAAAAACGTGTTCTGTGAAAGCAGCCCCTGAGGACTGATGGAAGTCATAGTTAGGGCTGAACTCAGATCGAAGAAATGTGCCAGATGCGTGCACAGCTCGCTGAATGATGCGGATATGCCGAGACGATGATGTACTAAACAAGATAACAAATAAGCACAGCTTAGTCTTCACTGTATATAAACACTGATCTCATTATACTATGACAGCTATTCAGTCAAGAGCAGTGAGTGATTTTCGTTTTGTCTTTTGTTATTTGATTAATAACAAAAACACAGATGGCAGCAGGCTTTATTAGGCTGCTGTCACTTTAAGAGCTAAGGCATGGATCCAATATACTGTTACACATGCATTTTATATGTTAACTTAAAGCTACACTGTGTAACTCTTTTAGTTTATTCTTAGCTAAAAACACTTAGTTCTTTCAAAATATATGTGCTCATTAATGTATATTTACTTCATTCAAGTAATAAAGTATTCTCTTGAGTGTATAATATGCCATTGAAAACACATACGGGTAAGGGGATTTCTAATGTCGGTCGCCATGTTGCCCCTCCATCTTGAAAGTACATTAGCCAAAGAGGGACATACCCGTTAATTCAAGCTTCGCCTTTCGTGTCTACGTTTGCAGTTAACACTCATGGACGAGGTTCGAACTGGAAGCCATGTTAATCTTGGACTACATTGGCCGACCGTGAGGAGTTAAAACAAAATCGGAATTGAGAGGGAACAGAAACTAATATTCACTGGATGGTCATATACCTTTTCACTGGGCCATATGGGGTAAAAACCACACAGGGGAGCTTTAAGACATAACTGACTGATAATGTGAATACTCCACCCAAGATGGCATTCTGACATAATTCTGTGTGTATTTGGCCATGTACAGTAAGTTAAGGAAAATAACTGATTTCAGAATCGGACGCTGAGATGTGTGTGTGAGTACGCTTCTGCGGCTTAACTCTTTTTAATATTATGCATGTAACACTCATGTGTCCAGTCTATTCTCTGCTCATCTGTGTCAACCTACTAAAGTATGCTAAAATCCTTTAGTTGTACTAAAATCCTTTGTTGTCATTTAGTAGTTGTCATTTCAGCATAACGCAAGTATTGCGAAATGCATATCGCAATATGTTCATTAGCAAAATTTTGATTATTTAGATATATTGTGCAGCCCTAGTCATAGGTATAAAAGAGAAACCAGAGATATGTTTGTTATTATAACATGTACTATATGTAAGCCTCCTCACCTGCTCCTCCTCTTGTATGAAGGTTCAATGTGATTTTTGTTCACTTTTGTCTGCTCAAATGAGTTGCAAACTTCTTTTGAACAGTACCCCGTCTCATTTTGGTCAAACACACGGCCTAAAAGTGCCCAGTCTGGCCGTCCCAGCTCCCTGCCTGAACACACAAATAAAGTACATTTGTTGTGAATACAACCGATAAGCTTGGATTTCTCTTTCTGCTTGTATCCCAAAATTAAATATATTATATATATATATATATATATATATATATATATATATATATATATATATATATATATATATATATATATATATATATATATATATATATATATATATATATATATATATATATATTTAAAATATATATATATATATTTTAAAATATATATATATATAAAATATATTATTTATATTTTTTATATATTTTTTTATATATATTTTTTATATATTTAAAATATATTTAAATATGTATATTACTCCACTGCTATATATATATATATATATATATATATATATATATAAGCATTATTATAACTGTTATATACGTTTTACATAATTTATGCATTCATACAAACTTACATGGTTTATGCAGCTTAAGTGCTGCAGTCATTAAAACAAAGGAGACAGAGCAAATACTGAGACGTTCTGATATTCATATTAACGTTAATTTAAGTTGTTATACTGATAATATAATTCTTACTGATTATAAGAAATGCAAAACAGAAGCACTTTCACTAATGGACTTTTGGAGCACACTGTAACTGGATATATGAAGAAGAATCTCCCATTACAGTGAACCTACTTGGGAATGTGGGCACTGCCACCAGAGGGATCCAGAGGGTTGATCCTGCAGTTGCTGTAGTCATACGCGCCGTCCCCAAACCTGCTGAGCCAGCTGAAGGGCCAGTTTCCTCTCACTGGGACCGACATCTTTCCCATGCCACAAATAGAGCTCGCTGCCGAAGTCAAACAGCAGAGTCTTAAACGGAAAAAGCACTGTCAATAGATGTAACCAAACACCAGCAGTTTTGTCATGTGTAATCACAAGCAGTTATAAAGTGCATTATAAAGTGCATGCCATTTATTCTTAAAAGGGATACTCCAATTTTTTTTGGAAATAGGCTCATTTTACCACTCCCCCAGAGTTAAACAGTTGGGTTTTACCGTTTTCGAATCCATTCAGCCGATTTTCTGATATTTAGAGGAATATCAGTAACCAGACAGTTTCTGGTCTCATTGACTTCCATAGTCAGGAAAAAAATATACCATGTAAGTCAATGAGACCAGAAACTGTCTGGTTACTGATATTCTTCTAAATATAAAAAAAATCGTCTGAAGACAATTGAAAACGGTAAAACCCAACTGTTTAACTCTGGGGAGTGGTAAAATGAGCCTAATTCCAAAAAAAGTGGAGTATCCCTTTAATAGTATATGGCTTGAGATCAGGACCTGAGAGGAGTTCAGTAGAGTGAGGTGTGGTACGGCAGCCAGGCCTGCTCAAGGGGGCTGAATCTGTCCCCCTGCAGCCTATAAATACAGTTTGACTCTGAAATGGCTCTCTCATAGTGCTCATCCTCATCCGTACTGTCTGGACCTGCAAAGTAATACGCCCCCATAAACATACAAATGTCATTTGAGCAGTTTTGGGAAATAAAAGTGTTGTTTTTGATGAGATATTTCATGTGGGGTATACAGTACGGCTCTTGCCTTTATACTGGGTCTGTCCCCGAGAAGCTTCCAGAACTCTGCTGCCTGCAGGCTGTCTGTATTTACACCTTCATCAAGGTGAACGACGCCCGTTGCTTGACAACCCATATCCCTCTGGGTCACAATCAACGAGGCCATTTCAGAGGCCTAGAACACAACCTTAGTCAACATCCAGGAACTTTAAATCCCAAAATCTGATTGATTTTAATCAAATGTAATATTTAAATCTCATCTGAGCTGAATAATAATAAATTAATATTTAATTAAAGGTGCAATGTGTAATATTTCTGAGGATCTATTGACAGAAAGCAATGTAAGATCCATAACTATGTGTTCAGTGGTGTAAAAAGACCTTACTCAATGAACCGTTAAGTTTTTTTTACCTTAGAATGAGACATTTATATCTACTTAACCGCAGGCACCCCGTCTATAAAGGTCTGACATATTGTGACGTCATGTTTCTACCGTAGCCGAACACGAACAAACAGCGCTACAGAGCGCGTTTCTTTCAAACCTTGAAAGAGAAGCCGCAGATCTTAGAAGCTAGCCATAGACACCGTGAGTAGTGACTTTTCCTTTGTCAGTGGTGTAAAATATGTAGTTGGATTGTTTCATGTAACTTAGTTCTTCTCCCTCGCTGTGTTATGGCTTTGACAATCAGCTGATTAGTACTATTGATCGTCAAACAGTAACGTTACAGGAGTCACCAACCCGTCGATCGTGGATGACAAGTCGATCTTGGAAGCATTTTAGAGTCGATCGCTACTAGATTTTCAAAACCAGAGGAAAAAAAACTATATTTGTATTCATTATTTTTTATTAATTTGAGTGTAGTAAAAGGTGCGGGCTGTTAAGGCCAATGCACACTGAGTCTGAAATTTTTGTATGCGTTTTTTTTAGTGTTCTGTCAGCCTAAAAATTCGTCACGCAGAGAAACCTTGCACACTGAGTCCGAGGCGTATTTATTAAACCTTTGCGGAAAAAAAACGCACAAAAATACCCAAATAGGATTCGTCAAGCAGTGAGGATGATTGTGTTGCCCTCTCTCTAATTTAAAAGAGAAGAAAGAAAAAATTGGGTCCATCCAATCCTGAAATTGCGCCGAGGGAAGGAGAGAACCACCTCCAAGGAGTCGCGAATTTATCCGGAGATATTAAAAATTTAATTCAGAATGTCAGCCTCATTTAAGCCACATTTAAAAAGAAGACCACCAATTTCCGTGAACCAATTCGATCCTGAACAGAGACTAGCAGTATCTAGTCTCGAAATCCAGAACCTGATCCGATTAATTTTATGAACGGACAAAAGTTTCGGAGGCAGTGTGCAAGCGTGACTGACATAAACGTGAGGTAGAATTTTTTTTTAACGTGCGACTCAGTGTGCGATGGCCTTTACAATCCCATCATTTTTGCCACGCGCACCTTTGCACTCATGCAAACACATCGAAGTATAAACAGTGTTGCGAGCGAACACTTTCCGCTTTAACCAGCTCAGCCACAGACCTATAGCATAACAGCTTATATTAGCAAGCTAAACTTTAACTACCCTGTTAGAAAAAAATATGTAGTTGGATGGTTTCATGTGGTTCTTCTCCCTCGCTGTATTATGGGTTTGCTATGTGGGGAGAAATGTACTGGTTACATTTCGTGAGACAATCAGCTGATTACTATTATTATATTATATATTAAGACTCTTGATCCTCACCTGACTATGGCTTTGTAAACTATATCAGAAGTTCAGAAACTATATCTGTACAGAAACAGTGACAATGTTACACACTCTTGGCTTACTCTGGCTATTCTCTGCTGTCTCAGACGGCGATATGTTTTGTCCCGTTTCAGCCACCGTAGCTTCTTCGGTGAGCAGTGGGCTGAGCCATTAGTGCAGTTCGCAATCAAACCCCTAGATGCCGCAAAAATCTACACACTGCACCTTTAAAATTTATTATTTAATTTCAATTTATTACAATTATTTTAATAAAATTAAATGTATTAATAAATAACAATATTCCTAAGTATTCATATTTTATTCTACACCCAGAATATTGTTGAGGATGCGACAATACTTGCACTGGCTCACTCTGTTTCTGTGTGAACTGATGGTACCTTTTCTCTCTCGATGGTGTTGGAGAGTTTGCCGGTCCCAGAGGAAGCAGTTTGAGGGTGTGACCAACAGAAAGGAGTCGCCACTGTTAAGAGAGTGTGACACAGGCTCCACCAACCGCACCTGCACCTGCCTCCATCCTGGATAAACACACACATGCATAGAAAACATTACCGTCATTGTTCTCGCAAGAAACTCTCAGGATCTTATGGAACTTCCAAGCATGCAAACATGAAAAATCAAGAGCGCTTCCATGACTATTACAAACAATTACAATGTATACTACCACTTCACACAGTTCAGGGCATTCATTTTTTAAAATATGTTTATTTAGCAAGGATGCCTTAATTTTGACAAAAGTGACGGTAAAGAAATGTATATTGTTGCAAAAGATTTCCATTTCAAATAAATGCTATTCTTTTGAACTTTTTATCCATTGATTCGTTCTATTCATCAGAATCCTGATAAATAATTATCATGTTTTCCTTAAAAATATTAAGCAGCACAACTGTTTTCAAAAATGTTTCTTAAGCAGCAAATCATCATATTAGAGTGATTTCTGAAGGATCATGTGACACTGACTGGAGGAATTATGCTAAAAATTTAGCTTTGACATCACAGGAATAAATAACATTTTAAAATATATTCAAATAGAAAACACAACAGTATTGTAGCAATATTTCTCAGTATTACTGTTTTTACTGTATTTTTGATTAAACAAATGCAGCCTTGGCGAAAATAAAATACTTTTCATAAACATTAAAAAAGTCGAACTCGAGTGTAAATATATAATATTCTGAATAACATTAAATGAATATTAGAAACATTATCATACCTTTAACCTGGATGAGCATGAGTTTGTTGTATGGCACTATGGGTCTGCTCACTTTTCCAGAGGAAGTGACATCAGCTGGTGTGCAGTTAGAATTTTTCATAGCTTTAGGGAAAATAAAGAAATAAAAAAAAATGTGACTGAAAGAAGTATGATGATGCTAAATATGTTTTAGACATTTGATTAATCAAGATAAAATATTTTAATCATCTGACTCTAAAAAATTAAAACACTGACCAGGAATATATAACGTTTTTAAAAAATAATAATAATTTAACCTGTATTATCCTCTATTTCACTGTTTTCTTCAGTCTGCATGAAATCCTGCTGGATATCCTCTCGAGCAGCAAGAGCACGTAATGGATTCCTCTGAACCCTGAGTCCTGCGGGACGGCCGAACTGAGCGCCTGTGTTCAGCTACAGCTGAGCTCAAACTAAACACACACAAAGAGCATTAAACCTGTATCTAATCACATCGAGAAATCACTCAGATATACATGTACACACAGACGCTGGCTTTACATTGGCATGTTGGTCTGACAGAGAGTGCTGAGGTCTGTCTCTGTGTCTCCTCCAGTAGTAGGACATGCTGGCAGTGAGCAGGGGTCAGAGGTCATGACCTCTTTAGCCATCTCAGTACCAAACATCTGACTCTCTTGGACTTCATTGGTGCAAATGGTTTGTGTTTCTGTAAAGATGAGTTTGGAAGAGTCTTCCTCCTCACAGATTTCCTGAAATAACAGAAAGAAATGAATTAGTTGATATTCTAATACCTAACATAACTTTATTTAATGTGACTGCAAAGCTGAATTTTCAGCATCATTACTCCAGCCTTCAGTGTCAAACGATCCTTCATAAATCATTGTAATATGCTGATTTGTTGCTCAAGAAAAAATTCGTATTATCAATGTTGAAAACAGTTGTACTGCTTAATATTTTTGTGGAAACTGTGATACTATTTAGGGATAGGGCCTACACTACAGGATTCTTTGATGAATAGAAAAGAAACATCAAAAGAACAGCATTTATTTGAAATAAAAATCTTTACTTTCACTTTTAATCAATTTAATGCGTCATTGCAAAAAATAAATCTTTTAAACAGTAGTGTATGAATAGCTTAAAACTACCTTGTCTCTCCCAGTCACCTGTGGTTGGCTTTGAGTAGATGTGGAAACCTCTTGAGCTTCATAAGAAAGACTCCTCTAGAGAGGGCGAGAGAAAGATGATGATACATTTTAAGGTCTGAAGTCAAATAATTGACATGGAAATCAAATAATTGACATGCTATTATTGACAGTAAAGTCACTCTTTGTCTAAAGAGACTAAACAAAATGGATCTTAAAAGGACAAGGCAGCCAAATGAACACATTCAGGACACACTATACAGGATAAACAAATGTTTTGATGAAAAGCACATGCCTAGAGCAATAACAGTTTATAGACACATTCATCACATTGACACATTAATAAAAATCTCACCTCATTGAAAAACATCACATATTGAGGTGTGGTGCTTGAATGAGTGTATACAGAGGAAAACACAGGCTCCTGAGAGGAGAGGAGAGAGAGGAGAGAGGAAAGGAGAGGAGAGAGGAGGAGAGAGGGAAAGAGATGAGAAAAACATTTTCATAGAAGAGAGAGAGAGAAGAGGAGAGGAGGGGAGGGAGAGAGGAGAAGAAGAGAGGAGGAGTGAGAGGAGAGGGAGAGGAGATGAGAGGGAGAGAAGAATGAGATGAGAGGGAGAGAAGAAGGAGATGAGAGGGAGAGAAGAAGGAGATGAGAGGGAGAGAAGAAGGAGATAAGGATAAGGAGAGGAGAATGAGGGGAGAGAAGGAGAGGAAAAGAAGAGGAGAATGAGAGGAGAATGAGAGGAGGGGAGGGGAGGGGAGAGGGAGAGGAGAGAGAGAGGAGAGGAGGAGAGGGAGGGGAGGGGAGAGGAGAAGAAGAGAGGAGGAGAGAGAGGAGAGGTAGAGGAGATGAGAGGGAGAGAAGAAGGAGATGAGAGGAAGAGAAGAAGGAGAGGAAGAAAATGAGAGCATAGGAGAGAAGAGGAGGGAGAGAGGAGAGGAGAGAAGAAGAAGAGGAGAGAGAAAGAGGAGAGAGAGAGAGGGAGGAGAGAGGGGAGAGAGATGAGAAAAACATTTTCATAGAGGAGGGGAGGGAGGGGAGAAGAAGAGAGGAGGAGTGAAGGAGAGGGAGAGGAGATGAGAGGGAGAGAAGAAGGAGAGGATAAGGAGAGGAGGGGAGAATGAGAGGAGAGAATGAGAGGAAAGGGAGAGGAGAATGAGAGGAGAGGAGGGGAGAGGAGAGGATAGGAGAGGAGAGAGAGGAGAGGAGAAGAAGAGAGGAGGAGAGAGAGGAGAGGTAGAGGAGATAAGAGGGAGAGATGAAGGAGATGAGAGGGAGAGAAGAAGGAGAGGAGAGGAGAATGAGAGCATAGGAGAGGAGAGAAGAGGAGGAGAAAGAGGAGAGAGGAGGAGAGGAGAGAAGAGAGAAAAGGAGAGGAGGAGAAAGAGGAGAGAAGAGGAGAGAGAGGAGAGGTAGAGGACATAAGAGGGAGAGAGAAGAAGGAGATGAGAGGGGAGAAGAAGGAGAGGAGAGGAGAATGAGAGCATAGGAGAGGAGAGAAGAGGAGGAGAAAGAGGAGAGAGGAGGAGAGAGAGAGAAGAGAGAAAAGGAGAGGAGGAGAAAGAGGAGAGAGGAGGAGAGAGAGGAGAGGTAGGAGGAGATGAGAGGCAAAGAAGAAGGAGATTAGAGGGAGATAAGAAGGAGAGGAGAAGAAGAGGAGAGGAGAAGAGAATGGTAGATGAGAGAAGGAGAGGGAGAAGAGAATGAGATGAGAGAAGGATAGGATAGGGTAGGATAGGAGAGCGATCAGGATAGGATAGGATAGGATAGGATAGGATAGGACAGGATAGGATTGGATACGGATGGGATAGGATAGGAGAAGGAGAAAGTGAAGGAGAAGGAGAGGAGGAGAGAAGAGAGAGAGGAGAGAGAGGAGAATGAGAGGAGAGGAGAGGAGAGGGGAGGAGAGAGATGAGAGAGAGGGAGAAAGAGGAGAAAACATTTATAGATAAGAGGAGGAGTGAGAGGAGAGGAGAAGGAGATGATAAAGGGGAGAATGAGAGGAGAAGAGGCGGAGAGAAGATGTGATCTGACATGAGAGGAGAAATTAGATGAGAGGAGAGGAGGAGTAAGAGGAGAGAGCAGAGGAGAATGAAGAAGGAGAGGAGAATGAGAGGAGAGAGAGAGGAGGAGAGGAGAGAGGAGGAGGAGAGGAGGGAGAGGAGAGAGAGAGGAGAGAGAGGGAGAATGAGAGGAGAGATGAGGAGAGAGAGGAGAGACGAGAAAGAGAGAGAGAGAGAGAGAGGAGGAGAGAGAGGAGAAGGAGAGGAGAGGAGATGAGAGGAGTGGGAGAGGAGAAGGAGAAGGAGAAGGAGAGGAGAGGAGAGGAGAGGAGAGGAGGACGAGGAGAGGAAAAGGGGAGGAGAGGAAAATGAGAGGAGAGAGAGAGATGATGGGACAGGAGAAGAGAGATGAGGAGAGAGGAGAGAGGAGAGAGGAGAGGAGGAGAGAGGAGAGGAGAGGAGAGGAGAGAGAGAGAGAGAGAAGAGAGGAGAGAGAGAGAGGAGAGAGTAGAGGAGATGAGAGGGAGAGATGAAGGAGATGAGAGGGAGAGAAGAGAGGAGAGGAGAGGAGAGATGAGAGAGAGAGAGAGAGGGAGAGAAGAGGAGAGAGAGAGAGGAGAGAGGAGGAGAGGAGAGAGAGAGAGAAACGGAGAGGAAGGAAGAAAGAGGAGAGAGGAGGAGAGAGAGGAGAGGGAGAGGGAGATAAGAGGGAAGAGAAGAAGGAGATGAGAGGGAGAGAAGAAGGAGTAGGAGAGGAGGAGAATGAGAGCGTAGGAGAGGAGAGAAAGAGGAGGGGAGGGGAGGGGAGGGGAGAGGAGGAGGAGAAGAAGAGGAGGAGAAAGAGGAGAGAGGAGGAGAGGGGGGAGGGGAGAGGAGAGGAGGAAGAGAAAGAGGAAGAGAGGAGGAGAGAGGGAGAGAGAGATGAGAGAGACTGAGAAAAAAAAATATTCATAGAGGAGAGGAGGGGAGGAGTAAGAGGAAGAAGGGAGAGGAGGGATGAGAGGCAAAGAAGAAGGAGATTAGAGGGAATAAGATAAGAGAGGAGAGGAGAAGAAAGAGGAAGAGGAGAAGAGAATGAGATGAGAGAAGGAAGAGGAGAAGAGAATGAGATGAGAAGAAGGAATAGGAGAGGGTAGGAGTAGGAGAGCGAGAGGATAGGATATAGGATAGGATAGGATAGGACAGGATAGGATTGGATAGGATGGGATAGGGATAGGAGAAGGAGAAAGTGAAGGAGAAGGAGAGGAGGAGAGAAGAGAGGAGGAGAGAGAGGAGAATGAGAGGAGAGGAGAGGGGAGGGGAGGAGAGAGATGAGAGAGGGGGAGAAAGAGGAGAAAACATTTACAGATAAGAGGGAGGAGTGAGAGGAGAGGAGAAGGAGATGATAAAGGGGGAGAATGAGAGGAGAAGAGGGGAGAGAAGATGGGATGACATGAGAGGAGAAATTAGATGAGAGGAGAGGAGGAGTAAGAGGAGAGGCAGAGGAGAATGAGAAGGAGAGGAGAATGAGAGGAGAGGAGAAGGAGAGGAGAGAGGAGGAGGAGAGGAGGGAGAGAGAGAGAGAGGAGAGAGAGGAGAAGAGAGGAGAGATGAGGAGAGAGAGGAGAGATGAGAGAAAAAATATTTATAGAGGAGAGGAGGAGTGAGAGGAGAAGGAGAGGAGAGGAGATGAGTGGAGTGGAGTGGAGAGGAGAAGGAGAAGGAGAGGAGAGGAAGAATGAGAGCATAGGAGAGGAGAGAAGAGGAGGAGAAAGAGGAGAGAGGAGGAGAGGAGAGAGAGAGAGAAAAGGAGAGGAGGAGAAAGAGGAGAGAGGAGAGAGAGAGAGGAGAGGTAGAGGAGATAAGAGGGAGAGAAGAAGGAGATGAGAGGGAGAGAAGAAGAGAGAGGAGAGGAGAATGAGAGCGTAGGAGAGGAGAGAAGAGGAGGGGAGGGGAGGGAGGGAGGGGAGAGGAGAAGAAGAGGAGGAGAAAGAGGAGAGAGGAGGAGAGGGGGGAGGGGAGAGGAGAGGAAGAGAAAGAGGAGAGAGGAGGAGAGAGGGGAGAGAGATGAGAGAGATGAGAAAAAATATTCATAGAGAGGAGGGAGGAGTAAGAGGAGAGGGAGAGGAGATGAGAGGCAAAGAAGAAGGAGATTAGAGGGAGATAAGAAGGAGAGGAGAGGAGAAGAGAATGAGATCAGAGAAGGAGAGGAGAAGAGAATGAGATGAGAGAAGGATAGGATAGGGTAGGATAGGATAGGATAGGATAGGATGGGATAGGAGGAGGAGAAAGTGAAGGAGAAGGAGAGGAGGAGAGAAGAGAGGAGGAGAGAAATGAGAGATGAGAGGAGAGGAGAGGAGAGGGAGAGGGGAGGAGAGAGATGAGAGAGAGGGGAGAAAGAGGAGAAAACATTTATAGATAAGAGAGAGGAGTGAGAGGAGAGAGAGAAGGAGATGAGAGAGGGGGAGAATGAGAGGAGAGAGAGGGGAGAGAAGATGAGATGACATGAGAGGAGAAATTAGATGAGAGGAGAGGAGGAGTAAGAGGAGAGGCAGAGGAGAATGAGAAGGAGAGGAGAATGAGAGGAGAGAGAGAGAGGAGAGGAGGAGGAGAGGATGGGAGAGAGAGAGAAGGAGTAGAGAGGAGAATGAGAGGAGAGATGAGGAGAGAGAGGAGAGATGAGAAAAAAAATATTTATAGAGGAGAGGGAGGAGTGAGAGGAGAAGGAGAGGGAGAGAGAGAGGAGAGGGAGAGGAGAAGGAGAGGAGAGGAGAGGAGAGGAAAAGGAGAGGAGAGGAAAATGAGAGGGAGAGAGAGATGATGGGACAGGAGAGAGATGAGGAGAGAGGAGAGAAGAGGAGAGGAGAGGGTGATTGACTAATACAATTTCAACAACAACAATATACTGTATGCTCAGTCAAAGTAAGAATAAACACAGAGACGGATGACTAATGAAATCTCACTTTTTAGCACATACAGTAAAGAAGCAACAATGTATGACTCATTGAAGTCGTGTTAAGTAACTGAAACACATTCAGTATAATCTCACATTGCAATCTTACCCAGCATTGAGTTTGGGAGTAGATTCCGTTGTCCCTGACAGTCTCATCTACAGGGGGCAGTGTGGAAATCAGGGACAACAAAGATGTAGAGTTGTGACTCACTGACTGCATGCTAGCATACATTTGACCACAAACACACATGCTGATGCATTTATTTACACAAAGAAATACATAATAAACCTCATAGTTAATATCACCTAGTTAAATAAGCTTTGATATTTTAGGTGTCTGTAAAAACACAATGAAATTAGCATATCATACACACACCTGTGGCCCACTGTTTACACTGATATTGCGCCTTGCCTTAGCACTTTGCACCCTCTCTTCTTCTTTAGTACCTCTTGAGCCAGTCAGCCTGTGAAAAACACACTCATTTAATAGGAGCCAAACAGTGACGAATTTTGTCAAAAACATACAATATACCATAAATTAAAATAATATGATAACAAATACCAGTTTGCAATATCAAGCAGCATAACAGACTGTTCTTGTAAGAAATAAAATCAGCCCTGTGTGTAACAAATGGCCATGCCTGCACTTATGTTAAAAATAAGCATGGAGAGATTTTGCCAGACTGTCACCAAAATTGAGGTACATAATCCGTATACTATGTTGTTTAAAAGTAGCACATGGCCTATTTTTATGGTGAGTACACAAATCAGGAAATAAGGCAATATCTTAGGAATGCTTTGGGTTATTAATATAAGACTCCCTACGTATTATTATTACCACAATGGCAAGAGTACAGCTTTAGTACAGGAGCACTTGGGTGACAGTGCAAGCAACTGGTAAAAATCCCACAAAAAGGAACAAAAAACATTACTTTAGAAGAGCTTTTGGTTTAAACTCATGATTTATCGTTTACTAAAAATAATCATTTTAATTGTGTTTAATTTTAAATGCTGTACATATTGTGAAATCTGAATAAAATAAATAATTAATTTTCACATACTGAAATAACACCACCATCATAATTGATCCCTATAATTTAATTACTTCTCCCTTGAAAAAGTAACATAAAGGATTTTCTCTTATTTTTTCTGTAATTTAGTTACAGTTATGTCTGTATGTAATTGCATTAAATACTGTATAGATAATAGGATAATTCTATATAAAACAACAGTGGCTTTAACCTCAAAATGTAACGTCTAATGATAAAATGTATGTTTTTAATGTAAACTTCTCCCTTTAAATACTTTGGTCAGCTCAAGAATAATTTATGCAATTTTATTGTATTTATTTGAAATAATTAAACGACAGTCTCAATTCTATCCTTGTATTGTTCAACTGGTTGAAGCTTTGATGTGGGATTTAGAAAGTAATAAATAAAAGTAATAAATAATGTAATGCTTTATAGAGAATTAGTAAGTGAGTAATTAGTAGATCAATCTGATCACACTGTTGATTAAAGATGCAACATTTCTTGAGGAGATGTTAATGAGATAATTAAGTTAATAATTGAGTGATGATTGAGCATTGTTGAAGACACCTGATGGTAACAAGCAGAATCACTGAAGGAGAAAACCGGAATGTTTAAGTCACCATGATGGTGTTCAGTGTTTGTTTTAGTTGGGATTTCTAACCCTCACATAATTAACTTTAGATTTTGTTTGGCTGCTGCACATGTGTTATGACAGCCAGATGAACAAATAGAAAAGGTGATCTGATGGTGTTGGTTATGATTAAAATCACTATTTCACAATCATTTGACCTGAATCACTTAACTCAAATAGAACCCAATTTCTGAGTTAAGTTTACCTTATGGGTTATAGCAGCTATGTCATTGTAAAGCACATCACTTTTAAGCCTTTTCAATGAAGTCCAAATAATCAAATCAATAAAATAAATAAAAAATAATTATAAATATGTAGGCACACAGACATCAAGATTTAGTGTATGAATCTCAGCAGTGGTGACATACAGATCACCTCCTAACATAAGATCATTATTTATTCATGCAGCAATGCATGATGGGAACCATGAATGAGTTTTGATTAGTGGCACCCAGAATGCACTGCAACATGCTTTATAATTGTCACCATTGTTGAGATTCACATGCTGAATCTTGATGTTTGTGTGTGGCTATATAAAATATTCTTTAGAAGTTTCCTTATTTTTATTAATTTGATCATTTAGATTTTATTGAAAAAGCTAAAAATGGTATGCTGCTACAATGACAGTGCTGCTATAATCCATAAATTAAACTTTACTCAGAAATTGGATTCTATATGAGTTCAGTGATTCAGGTCAAATGATTGTGAAATTATCCAGTATTACCCATTTACAGTCAGCCAAACAAAATCTAAAGTTAATAATGTGAGGGTCAAGAGCCCAACTAAAAACACATACTGAACACCATAATGGTGACTTGAACATTCCGGTTTTCTCCTACAGTGATTCTGCTTGTTACCATCAGGTGTCTTAAATAATAAGGTGTCTTAACAATCATCCCTCAATTATTCACTTAATTATCTCATTAACTTTAACCTGCTTCTGGTTCATTGCTTAAAGTTACTTAATTCCAAGTTACATGAACAAATTATGCTTGTTTAACATAACCCAGTTATGTGGGACCTGTTGACATAATTTAAGTTAATTAAAGCCAACATATCATTTTTGAGTGGGAAGGGTACTATTTTTATATTAGGCTAATATATATTCACAAATGTCCACAAAAAAAGACTACTTAACCCTAACCACAAATGAAAACCACATGTTTTTGAACAGGTCTCTTATGCTCACTAAAGCATCATTAATTTGGTCAGTAAAAACAGTAATATAGTGAAATATTATTTACATTTAAATAACTGTTTCTATTGGAATATTTTTTAAAATGTAATTTATTCCTATGATTAAAGCTGAATTTTCAGCATCATCACTCCAGTCTTCAGCATCACATGACCCTTCAGAAATCATTCTGATATGATTTGATGCTCAAGAAACATTTCTTATTATTACCAATGTTGAAAACTGTTGTGCTGCTTAGTATTTTTGTGGAAACCCTGATTCAAACTTTACAGGATCCTTTGATGAATATAAAGAATTAATGTCTTAACTATCACTTTTTTTAATGCATTCTTGTCAAATAAAAGCAAATAGTAATAATTCCTTATTTTTTATAAACATTTACTAACCCAAAAAGAATGGTATACTGTATATATCGAGACAACAAACACAAAGAGCAAGAGAGTGAAAGCGAGAGAACCTGTCAGTGATGTCTGATTCTCTGCTCTGTTCTGTGATCTGGAGGTCTTCTGACTGGGATGGACATTCCTCAGGCTTCGACGCAGATCTCCGTGTTCGGCCGTGTTCTTCCTTCCTTCCCCTCTGCCTCCAGGGAGCACTGGTGGGGCGGGCTGGAGATGGACCCACAGCCGATATATGTCTCTCCTCTTTCACCTCCCTCTCCATCCTCTCTCCCCCATTCTTATCCAGGCCGTGTCCATTCAGATCCCTATCCCGATCTCTGGTTCCACTTCTCCACACCACTCCCTCCGAAGAGCTCTTTTTCAAGATGCCCTTAATCTGCACTGCATTCTGGGAGTTGCTGCCTACTGTAGGCTTCAGATGGGGTGATGAAGTGAGTTCGGAGGAGGAACCCCTCTCCTGTGAAGAGCTCGTCCCAGAGAGACGCACTTCACTGGGCTTCAGGTTGATGGACTCAGCTTGCTGTCGGTCAGAGAGGTGAGGCGTCAGATGAAGACGAGGAAGCTGAACAGGCTCTTTCTGAAGCTAAAGAGGAAGAAAGGCTTATAAACATCTCTGAAAAAGACAGAAAGTATTCTAGAAGTGTAAGTAAAAAAATGGCTTGTGTTGTGTTTTGGATGTTGGTTTTATCATCAGGTTGCTTAAGCATGACATCTGTGTTCAATGAAAGTTTTGCCGTGCAGCATTACTGCAAAAATCCCAATATTTGAATTATAATATTCAATTAATAATATTAAATATTAATATTAAATCCCAAACTGCTTCTTCCAATATTCAATATTTCTACTTTATTTCCTAGTAGAAAATATCTGAGCATCCTTCACACAAGAATAATTTAACAGAGCAAAATGAAAGGTAATCAGATAATTTTTTTAGAAAATAAATTTGTGAGTGAAATGTATTGTTTATTGCTTAAATAAACTTTTGTAAACACACTGACAATAAGGTAAACAAGCAACTTAATAATGATAATAAAATATACATACATACTGAATAATAATCAAAAATATAGCTGCGAGCAGCCACGCCGGGCCCAAGCCGGTGGCACCAACCCCGGTGCCTAAAGGCACCGGGATGGCGGTACCGCCGGCTTTGGCCCTCCATCGCTGCCCGCAGCTATATTTATATATATATATATATATATATATATATATATATATATATATACATATATATATAAAGCCGGTGGCACCGCCACCTTGGTGCCTTTAGGGTTATTCTGCACGACGTGCAAAAACGTAACCCCTGCTTTGGAATACATACTAGTATGTATTCCACAATTGGAATACATACTAACATACTAGTCAGAACTGAATAGTTGATATCTGAATGACAGATCACCATAGAAGTCAACTGAAAAAATGTGACTAGTAACAAAAGAATAGTTACTAGTCACCATTGAAATAAGTACTAGTGTCTAATGAATAAGTACTAGTATCTATTTAATAGGTACTAGTATCTAATGAATAAGTACTAGTAACTAATTAATAAGCATTGGTATGTAATGAATAAGGACTAGCATCTAATGAATAAGTACTAGTATCTAATAAATAAGGACTAGTGTCTAATGAATAAGTACTAGTATCTTTAAAAAGGTACTAGTACCTAAAGAATAAACACTAGTATCTAAAGAAAAGGCACTAGTATCTAAAGAATAAGCACTAGTAGCTAATGAATAAGTACTAGTACTTAATGGAATAGATACTAGTATCTAAAAATAAGTACTAGTAGCATGAAAATAGAGACTAGTAGGTTAAAATGATTAAATGTTAAAACGGCTTGCCATACTCTTATCTGTCGTTTCGACTAGTCACAATTACGTTACAGATATCTTAAATGATAATACAAACTATCCAAAATGTAATTACGACTAGAAAGACGTTGTTGATATCTACAATGTTAATTACGAATAGTCAAACTTAGCTTTTAAATGTTAAAAGGGCTTGCCATACAGAAGTGTAGGCTCAGAGAGACACTCAACATTTTCAAACCAAAATATCTGACTTTCTGTGGGTCCTAGCTCATGAGTGTAAATTAGAAAGTTGTCCGGCTTGAGGAGAATATATGAATATATGAAACGATGAGATCAACATGTGTATTGAGTTTCATATTATTACATGCAAGCGTGTTTGATTTATGGACCAAGTTTTTGGACCCCGTTCCAGGGGGCGCTGTCTAGCCCCCTTGCCACACCCGGGTACCATCTTCAGCCCGGCTCTGATGGCTGTGGGATCTGACCTGTGTGCAAAGTTTCAAGAGTTTTCAAACCCATTAAGGGCCCCAAAAGCCGCTAAGAGACTCAAAATCATAAAAAAAAGGAATGGTAAAGTTTGATGCGTTGCTATGGCAACATTATCTTAGATATTGAATAATGCTTTCACAGCTCTTCATCTGGCGTGTGTTTACATTATACAGATGAAGTTTGAAGCAAATCGGGTAAAAGTAAGAGTGTGATTTCAAAGCATTTTGAAAGTGAAACACTTTCTGCTGCCAGTTGGTGGCGCTATATATTTGACTCACAATAGTCACATCCATGTGATCGGCCTCTTACAACGAACAAACACACTGCTGAAGTTTCATCAAGATCAGTTAATGTATGCAGAAGTTTTAACACACTTCCTTTTTGATTTATTTACTTACTTTTTTGATTTATGGACCAAGTTAATTTAATTAATACACTAATTATATAAAACTATTGTCAATGCACTACAATTAAACAGGTTATATGCCTTTACTTATAAAAAAATAAAAATAAAAACTTATTTAAAAAATACCAGGCTTAAGAAATGTATTTACTTTAGCAGGCCAGACACACAGTGAAATGATTAAGCCCCCTCCCCTACACACACACACACACACACACACACCACACACACACACACACACACACACACACACACAGACTGTGTGTCAAGAGACTCAAAGGCAAAGACAGGCCTAGGCTCAGAAAGAGCATGATCATATTCAAACTACAATATCTGACTTTCTGTGGGTTTGAGCTTATTATTGTTAATTAGAAAGTTGTTTGCCTTGAATAGAACAATATACACGGCAAGTTTTGTAACTGTCAGTAAAACTAACCAAGTTATAACACACTTTATGTGTCCTTTTTTAGTCAAAAAAATCCGCCACGGCCAAACCGTTCGAGATATCACAAATCCGTCCGGAATATAGCATCCTCAATGTCTTGACTTCATGCACACCGAGTTTGGTGGTGATTGGTAACAGCATGGGTTGTAATTTGATGTTTTTCTAGGACATTTATTTAAAAAAAAAAACATAATTCCCGACTTCCGTTTGAACTGTCGTAAAACTTAGAGCACGAAAGTTGTTTGGCCTGATGTGATCTATGAGTGTACCGAGTTTCATATTAATCCATGCACGTGTGTTTGATTTATGGACAAATGTTCGAATCCCTAAAAGAATGCATCCTAAAAGAATGGTAAAGTTTGATGCGTCGCCACGGCAACAGTTTCAAAGATATCAAGAATCCATTCATAGGTCTTCATCTGCCGTGTATTTACATTATACAGATGAAGTTTGAAGCAAATCGGGTAAAAATAAGAGGGTGATTTCAAAGCATTTTGAAAGTGACACACTTCCTGCTGCCAGTTGGTGGCGCTATAACTTTGACTCACAATAGTCACATCCATGTGATCGTCCTCTTACAGCGAACGCACTGCTGAAGTTTCATCCAGATCAGTTAATGTATGCTGAAGTTATGACACACTTCCTGTTTCACGTTTCTCGCCATAGTTTCGTTTCCTCGCCGACGGCCAAACCGTTCGAGATATCAAAAATCCCCACGCAAACTTTCATCCTCAATGTCTTGACTTCACGCTGACCGAGTTTCGTCGAATTTGGATCAGAGCTCTAGGAGGAGTATTTAAAAGTTCATTGCGTGTGTTTTACAAAAAAACCTCAATAGCCGACTTCCTGTTGGGCTGGGGTAAAAAGTAAGAACGCGAGGTATAGATGAAATTCTGCTATCGACATGTGTACCGAGTTTCATATTATTACATGCAAGTGTGTTTGAGTTATGGACCAGGTGTTCGGACCCCATTCCAGGGGGCGCTGACGAGCCGCCCTGCCACGCCCGGGTACCAGCTTCAGCCCGGCTCTGATGGCCGGGTTCTGACCCGTGTGCAAAGTTTCAAGAGTTTTCGAGCATGTTAAGGGCCCCAAAAGTGCCCGAGAGTCGCTAGAAAAAAAAAAAAAAAAATAAATAAATAAAAAAAAATAATCGGAAGGAAAACAATATTTAACCTAAATATTTAAAACCAAACCAACTACTGGATGTTCCAATTATTTGAAAATTAATTAAACTCATGAAGAGTGAATATTCAATAAAAAGAAAATATTTTTTGTGTTTTTGTATTTTATATATATATATATATATATATAATACAAAAACACAAACACAAACAAATTTTGTTTTAAAATTTAATTTATTCATAAAATAAAATAAATTAATATATTAATAAATTAATTAATACATAAATTAATATATTAATAAATTAATTAATAAATTAATTAATAATATATATATATATATATAAATATATATATATATATATATATACATATATATATATATATATATATATATATATATATATATATATATATATATATATAATTTATTAATTTATTAATTTATTTTATTTTGCTGTGATGGCCATGCCATTATTAGTTTTTAGAAAATATGATTCATTTTTAGAAAATATATCTTGAATTAAATTATTTCACCTAATCATAAAACTTACTAGTAAATATTCATACATTTAACCTTCCAACAAAAAAAAAAGAAAAGAAAATTCATCTGAATGTTTTATCATGGTCACCAGATCTGAAGCTGACACACACTGATTAAAACAAAATGATGACTGGACAAGTGGCAAACAGGGACAATGCCAAGTAATCACAGACAAGCAGAGCTATATATGTTCATGCATGCCAAATATACTTACCAAGTTGACCTCATCCACAGTGATGGGCTGTGTGCGGTAGCGCGCACCCTTCTGTCTGCGTCTCTCAGAGGCCTCTAGTGGGCTGCTGTCTCTCACAGGACTCCCCACAGCACCCAATATGGGCTGAGACAGTTTGTTGAAGAGAGCCAATTTCTCACTCATAGACAGTTTAGTGCCAGCATCATCCTCCACCTCTGCCTCAGGCTCACACGCCTCACCTGACTGAGGACTGAAGGAGAAACCATTGACAGTGAATTAGGTCATTCATTTGTTTTTAACCTTAGAATTACTTCTAAAATTGGCAGTGGAACTGCTGCTGTAAGCGTAGATTGAGATTTAATAACATATTAATCCAAGACATGTTGTATAATGAAGTCCTGCCCACCTCGCTGCCATCACTGTTTCCTCAAAGGTGATTGGTTGAGTGAGTGCTCGAGGATCGTTGTTACGGCGAACTCTGCGCTCATGGAAACTATTACTGGAGCGAGGTTTGAGGAACAAGGACGCCTCAGGTGAAGCTGTCTTCTCCAATTCCTGATAGCAAAACAAAAATGTAATACAAATATTTAAATGGTGGAATTAAATGAGAGAGAGTGAAAAATGTAAATAATTCACAAAGAGATACAGTTGACCCAAAAATGCTTTTTTGATAAGATTTTTTTTGAAAGAAATTAATGATTGTTTGGAAAATGAAAGCCAATTAAATTGATTAACAGTGACAATAAGACATTTAAAACGTTACAAAATATTTATATTTAAAAAAAGAAATTCTGTTCTTTATCCTCAAAAACGTATCATGTTTTCCACAAAAATATTAAGCAGCACAATTTTGTTCAACATTGATAATAATAACAAATGTTTCATGGGCAGCAAATCATCATACTAGAAAGATTTCTGAAGGATCATGTGACTTAAGACTGGAGTAATGATGCAGAAAATTCAGCTTTACCATAGCATGAATAAATTACATTTTAAAATAAATGTATTTAGAAAAGTTATTTAAAAAAATATATATATATATATATTGCTGTGAAAACATTTAGAAAAGTTATTTAAATATATATATGTATATATATATATATATATATATATATATATATATATATATACGCAGTATTATATATTTTTTTATCACATAAATATATATATATATATATATATATATATATATATATTCCACAGTATATTGTACTTTTGAGTACAGTTTTATTGTACTTTTGATAAAAAATGTGCAGCCTTGCTGAACATAAGAGACTTCTTAAAAAAACATTTTTAAAAAATTGAACGTAATTGTAATTTGAAAAATTTTAATGTGTCGAATTCAAAACAATTTTAACTGCATAGAAAAAAATTAATCACTTTAAATTCCTTTTTATTTACACAAAATAAGTCATGCTTCACCAAATCTGTTAGATTTTTAAGAGAATGTTCATGCCAACAAACTGACCAAAAAGTAAATTCATAAACTAATTTATGTTAGAAGTCATTGCATATTTGCAATATCATTTTTTGCATATTATATTTGCATAGTTGCCAAGTACTTTGATAATACTGTATGCTGTGTTAAGATGAGTCACCCTGTATTTAGTCACAATTTACTTTCACTGTACATACAAAGAATTCCATGTAAGAAAGAATATCATTTGTCACATCAACATGTGAGTGAGTTAATGGCATAATTGTCATTGTTAGGAGAACAATCCCTGTATTTTATGTATCACCAAGAAAATGCAATAGCAATGCAATTTTGTAATATCTCTTTCTCTGGTGAAATGGGTCAATGGCAGGATGAATTAAATAGATCCTGCACTGATAGTCTCGGTCACAGTAACAAATGAAACCCACTGGGTCATACGGGTAACCAAACACTACAGGTGTCCTATTACCACATACAAACCAAACACAAAGCATAAGAACAGAGAGGAGAAAACATAATGGAGCAGAAAGAGAAAGAGAGAGATTACTCCAAAATTATTAGAAATACCTAAAGTGCATTCAAAATTCATTTTTCAGTATCACATTGCTTTTTAAAATGTAGAGATATACTTTATCCTCAACACATTTTAGAAGATTAAAAACATTTTTGTATGTGATTATAAGTTCTATGAGTGTGCCTGGTCATAAAAGTGCTAATACTAATACATTAAAAAGTGAATTTTATGGTAATGGTAAGTGTAGCCTAAACTAATTATAATTAGCTCTCATTAAGAACAGTGAATTGGGAAGTCCCCAAAAGGGTAAATATACACAAGGTGCATGTGTGTCTGTGTTTTCCATCCATGGCAATGACCTTTTTCTATTCAGGCAGCAGCAGTTGCTAAAGAGATACGGTGGGCTCTTGTTTCACCTACTTTAAACAGAGACATCTTGGCAGCTACACTCATCTTGGCTCTGTCATCTGTCTTTACATCCACTGCAAGAAAAACAGCAAGCACAACATTACAAGGGGATAAGTATCTCCAAGTCACACACATGCATTTTAGAGCAACAGAAATGCCACGCTAATCGAAACTGAGACATCATTATGGCACAATCTGAACGGATCCTGCTGATTCACACTACACACACATGCATATCTAATTGAGGACATAGCATATTGTTTTATATAGTACACAGTTATGTAACTGTAGTTCACAAGCTTTTTTTACATGTTTGCAATTAAGGACATCCCTAAAAAAGGCTGTCGGATTTAGCTTAGTTCTGGGGACTAATTCATTTGAATTATTGAATCATTCATGTGATTCACCTTAGAACATAGTGGTGTAATTTTCTGTGTGAGATCACTAAGTAACTGACAAACATGCATATTCGTGCTCATAAACTCATTGCTCTGTGTTTGGCCAAATGCACAAACAGTTTGGCAGATGTATTCTTCACCTGTGCGTATACTTCTCTTGACTGGCAGATTTATAACTGATCTCAAACACACACACACATGTTGTGTTTTCATGTTTTATGGGGACTTTCCATAGACATGATTTTTATACTGTACAAACCGTATATTCTATTCCCTAAACCTAAACCTAATACACACATCTTTCATCCTTTTCCCATGTTATTATTATACTAAATGTGTTACTAAAAGTGTCACTAAATTACTGTCCTATGCATGGCTTATATTTATAACACTATAAGCTTTCTTTTATACAGTCTTGTAAGATGTATCCACTCACCAGTAATAAACTAGAGGTCATTATAACTGTTTATGACAGTATCCACTTACTCAGAATATATGCATGTGTAAAAGTGTATGAGAGTGTGTTTATGTTTTGGTTTACTATGTGTAAGGGTTTACATTGCAATGGTACTATGAAGCGGTAGAGTTGCAAACTTTAAAAAGACATTGCATTGTTACAAAATACTTTACATTGTTACAAAATACTTTATATTTCAAATAAAGATTGTTATTATAAACTCTTGAGCTGCAAATCAGCATATTATTATGATTTCTGAAGGATCATGTGACACTGCTGAATAACGCTGAACATCTTTCTGACCCCAACTCTGACCCAAACTTTTGAACGATATAGTGTATGAATGCTGAATTTCATAAAAACCTGAAAAACTTCATAAAAATGCTTCAATATTATAACATCATCTGTGTTTTCATCAATTTAGCTTGTCACAATAATGTCTACTCGACTGAATGAGTTTTCAGAGTTTCTCACTTGCAGGATTTTACTTTGGCACCACTTTTTTTACTTAAAGCTACACTGTGTGATTTTTACCCCATCTAGTGGTGAAAAGGTATATGACCATAGGCCAGGTAAAAAAAAGGTATATGACCATATGACCAAGATTAACATGGCTTCCAGTTCGACCTCGTCCATGAGTGTTAACTCAAACGTAAACGCGAAAGATGAAGCTTGAATTAACGGCTATGTCCCTCTTTGGCTAATGTACTTTCAAGATGGAGGGGCAACATGGCGACCGACATTAGAACCCCTTACCCGTATGTATTTTCAATGGCATATTATACACTCATGAGAATACTTCATCACTTGAACGAAGTAAATATACATTAATGAGCACATATATTTTTGAAAGAAGTATAAGTGTTTTTAAGCTAAACTAAGTGTTTTTAGCTAAGAATAAACTAAAAGAGTTACACAGTGTAGCTTTAAATTAAAAAGCAGCATATGACTTAATGTTGACTTTTAGTTAACATTTTTTACAGAGTAAAATTGTATGTTAAGCACTTACTTTGTGAGGTGTCCTGATTTTCATCGTCCATTGTTCTGTAAAATGAAGAACTTTATGAGAAGTCTCAAAGTAAAGGAAGGACCACATTCAACTGCTCACTCTGTCTTTTCAATGCAAAGTAAGTGATACGCATACATGTTATACAGAAGAAAGTAAGATGACTTCACACCAGATCTGCTTTAACAAGCCTCTCCGGCACTATGGGCATTGTGACACACACTCACTCAGACACATCTGTGCAGGTTATATGCATGACATAATCCAAACTATTAAAACTATGAGCTCTTACACACACCCTGTTGGATGATCCTATCAAGTACATGCTGAACTCATTTCCTAACTCAAAGGAAAGGACTGTGTTGAGTATGATATCTGGCATCTGTTAATATATTCCAGCTATTTATGATAGTGAAAGGATTTTACTCTTAAATAACTAAATATCAACAAACACACACAGCACTTCCTTAAACATTTATTTGTTAAATATAAAATATAGTAAATGAAACAAAAAGCTGAAAGGTTACTTAGCTCTTGATCTCAAAAAACATAATATTGTGAAAAATTGTTACAATTTAATATCTGTTTTCAATTTTAATATGCCTAGTGTCTATTTACACTAAGTTCAAGTAGGCCGCATAGTTGACAGAGGCTATTTACACTGACTCAGACCACTGTTATCTGATTGAGCTAGACAAAATAACAAAAGATATATACTGCATAAGACGTGTGCAGTCAGCTTTCGACGCGATCGACCCAAGTTCCAATCCGCTTTTTAACGAACTCATTCTTTTCCCTTTTCTCATTGCAAATCAACTTGGAGTTTTGTTTATTATAAATTCCATCAAATCATCATACTAGAATGATTTATGAATAATGTGACTGGAATAATGGCTGCTTTATCATCACATGAATAGTTACACTAAGTGAAAATACAAGACTCTTCTCTGCACTAAGTATAAAGAGCATCTACTATAAAGAGCAGAAATAAAATAGTTCTATTTTAACCTAGTGTAAATATTCATGTGATGATAAAACAGACATTATCTTATTATTAATGTGAAAAACAGTTGCTTATTAAAAAAAACTGCTTAATACTTTTGTAGAAACTGTGACCAATTGAATGAATACAGTTCAAAAGATCAGCATTTATTTGAAATATATATATATATATATATATATTTATTTATTATATATATATATATATATATATATATATATATATATATATATATATATATTTATTTTATATATATATATATATATATATATATATATATATATATATATATATATATATATATATATATATATATATATATATATATATATATATATATATATATATATATATATGGGCTGTCAAATGATTAATCGTGATTAATCGCATCCAAAATAAAAGTTTGTGTTTACATAATATATGTGGGTGCACTGTGTATAATTATTTTGTATATATAAATACACACACATGCATGTATATTTAAGAAACAAATATTATTTATATATAAAATATTGATATTTATATATAATATAAATCAATACAGTATATACATGAAAATATTTCTTAAATATATACAAACATGTGTGTATTTATATAAATAAAATAATTATACACAGTGCACCCACATATATTATGTAAACACAAACTTTTATGTTGGATGCGATTAATCATGATTAATCATTTGACAGCCCTAATATATATATATATATATATATATATATATATATATATATACAGCTATGGAAAAAATTAAGAGACCACTGCCAAATCAGCAGTTGCTCTCGGATTTATTTTTTATAATATAAATAATAAATCTAGAGCAACTGCTGATTTGGCAGTGGTCTCTTAATTTTTTCCATAGCTGTATATATATATATATATATATATATATATATACACATATATTAGAGCATGTGGCCGTATGGCTTGTTTGAATGGTTTTTTTTTGTCACATGAAAAAAAGGTTAATGACAATCATAACACCCAGCTAAGTCTAGTGTTTCTAGGTAGTAAGCAACTGCTGTGAGCACACACACTGCATGCCTGAGTGGAGATCAGAGACAGTCTCCATACCCACAACTCTCCTTTATCTCACAAGCAGTGATGGGTTGAGTACGGAAACGTTCACTGTTTTTGCGACTCCTGCAGGATCCCCTGGCATGTATCGACGGGTACGCCAACGACTTCCCTCGCCACCTGGTTGAACCGCTAGGTCAAGAGTCAAGGCCACCACACCACCATCAGTGGTGCTAATATTTGAGTACAGACCAGATGGCGGAGAGGAAGAATGCGTGTTCGCAAGGGAAACAGAAACAGAGAAAGAAGGAATGAGTCAAGGAAAAAGATTAGAAAAGGACACTTTTACTACTTCTCACAAAACTACAGGTAAACATTAGCATAATGTTAGCACCACAAAATGTGCACATAATACAATGTATTACATAAAGAGATAGCCCTAAAACTGATATGAAATGTAAGGGCACAGATACAGCCAACCAAGAAAAGCTAAAACACTGTTAAACACATTAAAAACTTACTTTAAAAACTACTTTAACATTTTATTATTTTAATATGGTGTGACTCCTAGATGTGTGAATACATTTCATGATGTGTATCCGTCTAATTTAAAGGAGAACTCAGGCGCAAAATGAACCTTTTTGGTCTAATAAAACATCGGTACCTAGTCAATCGTTCTCTAAAATTTGTTTTCATGATAATCGAATGTAAAGAGTTTTTATCTCTAAAACTGTTTCAGCGTATAACGCTAGTATATGGGGCATAGAGTAAGTGAAAAGAAATTGCTAGTTAATGCCACTAACAAGGCTCAAAGGCCCACACTAACACAGTAACATAATGAGTGTCCATACATGAAAAACGAAGCATTGAGAACTTTGTAAGTGTACAGACCGTTTAATAAGATAGATACGTTATAAAGACAGTTCACTTCGTGTATACAGACAGGAGCCATCTTTGGAAAACAGTCACGACAAGTCAAACCACGAACGTCGTGCTGAGTGAGCTGAACTGTATGAAGTTCAGGGAACTTCTGAACTGTATGAACGGGGTTCGGGGATCGACTTATCAGAGACTATTTTCTAGTTCACACGAAGTGAACTGTCTTATAAAGTGTCTTCTTGATTAAACGGTCTGTACTTTTAACAAAGTTCTCAATGCTTCGTTTTGCATGTATGGACCCTCATTATGTTACTGTGTTAGTGTGGGGCTATTCTGAGCCTTGTTAGTGGTATTAACGTAGCGATTTATTTTTACTTAGTCAATGCCCCCATTACTAGTGTTATACGCTGAAACAGTTTTTAGAGATAAAACTCTTTACATTCGATTATCATGAAACAAATCTCAGAGAACGATTGACTAGGTACCGATGTTTTATTAGACCCAAGGTTCATTTTGCGCTGGAGTTCTCCTTTAAGTGTATTTTTGCAGCCCAAGGTACACCATGTAAAAAAAATTATTCCAAATTTAAATAACGAGTCAAAACATCCTATCAAAACGTATATTTATAATTCAGAAGGGGCGGGATGTTTTTCACAGGAAATTGCACCCGTCTCAAATAGAGAAAAGTTGCTCTGGCTTCTTTGACGTGTGTATGGTGCAGAAGTAGCATAGGTTAGTTGTCTTTCACAACGACTGGGTAAAGATTCGACATCGAAAGCAGCTAAATTACTCCTCCTGAACAGAGGAGAGTCTGCTGGCAAAAGAAAAACGCGATGGAGCTCGTAATAAAACAAGAATCAACATTGGCTAGACTTTTTGGATATGGCAAGAACTGAGGGATTTGATATGTTGTAAAAGCGTAAGTATGAGTTGTTTCATCGCACAGCCGAAGCACAACCAAAACAATGTGGTACCGCAAAATGCACTGTTTGTTTTTTAACCGCTAAAGGGCCAAAAGTTACATAGTGTACCTTTCATGAAATATTATTATGCAAAATAGTGGTGTTAGAGAACTCAAATGCCTTTGCCTATGGCAATACAAACAGAATAAAAGCAGGAAATGAACACACACACTGAGACACACTCCCTACACTCTTATTAGATGGAGCAGGGCTCGAGGTTTGCTGTAGAAGAGCACTCTTCAGCTGGCCTACTGATACATGAGTGTGTAACTGGCTGTGTGTCAGGGGTTGAGGGCCCATGGGAGTCTGGAGGGTTTTCCCCATCCACTGTACCAGACAAGCCCAACAAACATTCCTGGAGAGGGTGATTGAGAGAGACAGAGGACTTCAACTGGAGGAAATAAAGTGTGGAAGGCAAGGAAAGCTAAGAGACATGCACAGGGAGGGATGGCGTAGATATAGAGAATGATGAAAATGTAGCTTGCAAAAAATGACTACATTTAGGTCTAAATTTGAGATTTATTTATCTGACTTGCATATCATTTTTGCATCCATTTGGATTACTGAGCTTTGACAAAGAAACTAATAAACTGAATGACTGTGAGTGCATGCAGTATATAAGATTTCTGTAGTACCATAAACTGAAATGTGTACACAATGACCAGCTGTATGGTTATCAATAAACTCTCATTCATTTTGACTAATTTAATGTGGCTTGTTCCACAGCTTGCCTTATTTTAACTATAGTTTTTAACTGAATAAATTCACAATTAATAGATTCGTTCTGATTTCGAGCAGTTTAACTAAATGCATTTTGAAAATATCATTTAAATAAAATAAAATATAATTAAAATAGATAATTTAATAATAAACTATGCCATTATTTTTTGAGTGTAAATCTTACCTGTTTCTTTTATGCATGACTGACAAATATGCTTCACATTAACTTTATTAGATTATTTACTTTAAAACTGTGTATTCCAAAAGGATGGATATTGTATTTGTAATTCAAATAGATCTATCTTAAATGTAGGCCTTTTTTTGGTACAGGGAAATTTTGCAGAAATTTTATTTTGTGAAGATTAGATTATATCCAAAACTGGAAGTCCTGTGTGATCCAGTGACAATTTGCGAAGGATGAAACTCCCTCACAATACATAATGCCTGATTTATGTCCACAATAAACCCAGGAATGTGTATTAAGAAAGTAATTAGGATGAAAATTCACTGAGGAATGACACAAATCTTTCACAGTCTAAAGCCTCAGGAAAGCTCACCTGTTTTGGTGTGTGTTCTCTCCACTGGTGTTCACCTTACATCCATTGGAGATCATCTGCAGGAACAGGCCGTTCCTCTAATGGTGTTTGTCCATTCCTCCCCATTCCCCCATTCATTCCTCCTGAAACAGACTTTTCCAAAATTGTTAGAGCTTTACGGACACACTTGTCCCTTCCCTGTCTCTTCTCGACCACTTAGATGGAAGCTCCTCTTCCTGGCTGCCATAACGTTCAGCCAGCTCTCGCCGTCCTCTCTGCTTTGTAGCGAGCTATGCGTTCAGCTCTGGACTCCGGGGATGCATTTTCCATTTTGTCCATTTCATCAACTCCAGTTTTGTCACTTTGGATGTTTGAAGTAGGCAGAATAATTCCTGGTGTATGATCAAGATGATAATAACACCTCAATTTGGAAAACAAGGGTGGAGTCCCAACCGAAGAAATGTTTGATTGATCAGAAGAACAAATTAGAGCAGGTTCCTCTAATAATATGTGTGTGTATCCTCCTGATCACTTCCCCGAGGACATGGCACTATAACACAAAGCAAATAAAAGAGTTATTAGATCATTCCGCTCGAAACACTGAGGTGTCAGATATCTACATGTATAGATAAAATGAAGGACAAGAAAATACTGTCATTCAACAATTAACACCAACATTTTTTTTTTAAGTTTATATCCAAAGCTCAAACCTACCTGCAAACTTGCAAAATTAGCTTTTACCTTTCCTATTTATCAGTGTAAGTGTACTCCATGACCTGCTTTAGTGAGCTTCTGAATTTGGGAAACTCCTCTTGCACTGACACTCTACACCTCAGAAGTGCAGCTCATCTCAGCAGTCTTTTTAGGGCAAGCCATTTATCAGACAAGCTGATCCATCAACACCAACACAGGTGTATTTGAGTTAGTCTCAGCGGGTTTATTAGTGTATTGCCATAATACAACACATTTTAAGTAAACAACACAAGTCAGAAACAGCAATATAAATAACAATTGCCAAACTCACAAAAAAATGTTTGGACCAGTTTAAACTAGCTTAAGGCTATGTTTACACAGAAACGATTCTGAAGAGAAAACGCAAAAGTAGTGTCGCGTCATCACTTTTTATTCTGCGTTTAGACGAGCGTTTTGTGTGGGAAATTTGCGTGCAAATGGTGACCAAAAGTCTGTGAAATTCAATGTAGTATGCACTTCAGGAGTGCTAGGAGTGCATATGTAACAACACCAAGTCCACGCGCCTGCATACAACCTTGGCCCTGTCCCAAATCGCGCACTTCACGCGGACTTGCGGTCTCGTGGACTGACTGCGCGTGCTCGCCAGTCCACGAGTCCGTAGGCTGTCCCATTTGGCATTTTAACGCTCTGAAGTGTGCTCAGCAGCGCCCCCTTTGTGCCCTTGAAGCGGTCTTCGCGAAGCCCGCATAGATGCAGGCTCCACGCACTTTAACTACCCAGGAATCCTTGCGAAAGGCCAATCAGACAACAGATGGGAGGAGATTTCACTCACGGACTTACATGGCTGAGAAGAGTATATTTAAGAGTTTAATTATGTATTTTATGACATAAGCGTACATTTTACCAGTTGTTACTTACAGTTTATACAAACATATTATCGACCAGTGGTTGTATCTCAAACGTAATAACAGCTGTTGAATATAAGATTGCATTATGATTCATTAGATAAATAGAACCGAATGAAGTCATATCCGTAGTATAAATTTTGAAACCTATACATTTTTCTTAAACTCGCCTTCATTTTGTGTTAAAATTGAATATTATGTAGGCCATTATTATGTACAACTGTATTTATCATTTACATGACATCTATTCTAATGCCCAGGTGGCATATACAATTATAGAACTGTAAAAGCAGGCTGTTTAGTTAAAATAAAATAATAAAAAAAATAATAAATCCTGTTTTTGATGCTAAAGACTGTAATTTTTTTAATGACATTTTTTATATCATTAAAAAATAATTATTATATATTTCTAATAAAGGGACTGATGAGATGATCTTTAAGTTTATTCAGCTCCGTATGGAGAGGGATAACCATAGACAGTAAAAGATAGAAAGGGGATAAGAAAGGGGATAACTGTTAAGGCTTTCACAGGCGTGAGTAACGAGTTCCTGTTTCCGGCGTGACGATCGAGTCTGTCCCAAAAATACCTCTCAATGCACCCTCGCGGACTCGCGCTGAAGGGCCCTATAGGTCTGCACTACATGACGTCACCGAAGTGTCGAGCTCTGAGGAAGTCCACAATTTCGGAGTGTGCCATTTGGGACAGGGCCCTTCACTGTCAAGCAGACTTTTGTGTTTTTACCCTTTACACGGGAGCGTTCCCAGTGGAGCATTTTTAAGATTTCCACTCTGGAGGGTGGTTTCAATTTTTTGCGTTTTTAAGCCTCAAAAACGCTGTCGCCGTGTAAACGAAAGGCACATCCGATAAAATATTTTTACGTTTTCACCCGCGAGCGTTCCGTGTAAACAGGGCCTAAATTCAGGTATTTTCATCAGTTGAAAGTTTGCTGTTGGTAAGATTTTTAATGCATTTAAAATATAAAAATAAAATATATTAAAGCATCAAAATATAGTCCCAAATCAATATCTGCCAATTTTAATCGCCTAGTCTAAATTTGAAATGATATTTGTACTCTTTGTGAATACACAGGCAGGCCACAAGAAGTAATTAGTTTGTTTGTTAATGTTTTTATCACTTTTACTCATGACATGCTACTTGGCAACATAGGATTCCATTCATTATGCTAAGCTAAGCTAGCGTCTGCCAAACTAAGACAATGCATGCACTTTGAAAAAATTATTTTGCCAAACTATTTTAATGTAGGGGACACTGTAAATAAGCCTTATATAAGAAAAAAACGGTGGATTGTTCCTTCAAAACTAGGAAAACTATCATTCAGTTTAAAAATTAGTATTATTGTTCATTTTACACAACTCTGGGAAGCCACAGAAACCGTAAAGGCAGTCATTTCCAAACAATATGAACCTGAAGAACAAGTGGAGCAAATGCAACTGATACAGACACAGACTAAGCCAACATCGTGTGAGTCACACTCAGCTGTAATACGTGAAATTACCCAAACAAGACCAGTCAGAACATGCCTTTCAAAATGATCATGTGGTAACTTAGTCACCAAGCTGCCATAACAACACAAACACACCTTTACTCATACATAAATAATGACATCATCATCTTATCACCCATTTACAACGTGGACCTAGCATGTGGCCGATGGCCTACCCATGGGAGCCCTCCAAGCTGCATCAAAGAGAAGTGTGTGTGTGTGTGTGTGTGTGTGTGTGTGTGTGTGTGTAGGGGCTCCTCTCCTCCTAAATAAGCAAACTGTAAGCATCAGCATTCTGCCAGATCCGCTCACAGCTGAAACACAATAGCCCTGATATAACAACAGAGCAAAGATCCACAGCAGTACCACAGCAGAAAGAGGGGTACAGCTTCACTCTGTAGGCCTTATATGGGGTTTCAGGAGCCCAAAGCTCAGTTTGACATCTCAAATCTACAGCAATCATATCATGCGGAATAATGGACCTACCAAGTTTATCCAAGAACTCTAAGTAAAGACATCTATCGATACTAGAAATTACAGACTGATATATTTAACTCTGTAATTTCACATGGTTCAGAACACGTCATTTCTGCAACTCAAGACTACCTCATTTAGGGTTCCTCAGACTGTTTTATTACTAAACAGTTGGCCAATAGAGAAATTAAGACAAATGATACACAAGTCAGTTCAATATATTAGTTTAAACCTCTTAATAGACTTGTAATGCAATAGTGAGCAGGATCTTCAGCAGAAATTTCCTGTCTGTAGGGAGCATGAGAAGTCATGTCCCATCTGAGAGAGACTTTCCTGAGAGATTTAACAAGCTTAGCCATGTCATGATCCCATGATGATAAGAGTCTCAAACAGTATGTGACAAAATGAAAATGTGTGCTGATTTTAAACATCTGAATAAAACACCTGTTCAAATTTTTGTAAAACATAATAAAACATTTTTAATATTACATGAGGTAAATAAAGTGGTTATAAAAGTGCAATGGCTGCAGGCTTTCAGTTTGGCACCACTTTGACTTTACTTCGAAATATTTCGAAAGTTTTAAGACAAAACCAGCAGTAATCAACCAAACAAAGTGCTTACGCTAGAGACAGTATGACAGAGTCGGAGAGATGGAGCGAGTCAGTCACGTGAAAGGGAGTTTGAGTATACGGGATGGAACGGCACTGTAGTAGCTGGTTGACGTTTGGGATCAGTTAGACTCATCAGTCCTTAATCCAGTAACTCGATCTGACATGGACATGTGCTGAGCACAGACATATGCAAACAACCACACACGGCAACATTCACAATTCACTAGTCATGACTGAGGTATTCTCAGCACACGCTACTAATCTCGCTAAATAGCCGTTGGATTAATTGTACTACAGTTATCTTGTGGCAGGTGTGTTTACAACAATCCAGCTGCATTTAAATTAAGTCTCATAAGCTTGTGCCCAGAAAAAGTAATACAAGATGCATTTGACTTACACCAATTAAATCGTTTAATTATTGCCAACGGCAATTTAAACGAAAACAGGAAATGCATTTAGTATGGCACATATGTTCAGATGTGCTTTTTAAATTATTGTTTTATTCCTGTTTTTTGACACAATAATCAGTCAACAGAAATAATTATTTATGAATATCTATTATAATACTACTAATAATAATAATAATGGCTGCAATTTTGTTTAATATATTATTAATAAAAATTGTAACAAATTTGTTTTGAGCTGACTAACTGTTAAAGTCAGCATGAAACAATCAAGAAGAAATGTAGGGTGGGACTTGATTAGGCAGAGAATAGATTGTATCGGATATTTGTGATTTGCTATGGTTGTGATGTCATGTGAGTGACAGATTGTCCCACCCAGTTAACACGTCAACCGAGAAGAGAAGAGATACACTACACTACACTAAATAAATAAATAACTTCACAGGGGCAAAAGTGTGTAACTGCCATGACTGCAAGTGTGCAAGAGAAAAGTGTGTAACTGCTAAGACTGCAAGTGTTCAAAAGTGTGTAACTGCCATGACTGCAAGTGTGCAAGTAACTGCCATGCAAAGCATGATGCAGCAGGTTACACCACAGATTCAGAAAATAATGTTAAGTTTAAAGAAGTGCCGAAGCTTCTATTACGAATCTGAAAACGTCTTGCAATGATGGCTTTCTGATAACTGGAGTAAAAAGGCAGAGACAGTAATGTGTTAATAAACAACAATTCAATAAACGAGAAGATCGAATTTTCGAACAAAACATTGTTTGTTTTTCCATTTTCATTTAAAGAAGTTCCACGAAAAAAAAGCAAAAGCAACACAGAGCTTTCTCATTTTAGAAAAGCCATTATATTCTAAAGTAATAAAGAAATTACAGTAATTACGGAGGATAAAGCAACATGACATCATGACTTTTGCGTAAACATACACACCACTTTCAAGTCAAGTGGTGTGTTATCTATATGCATTTTGAGCTATCCGCATGTATGCGTGTATGTCTACGACGTTAAATGTCCGAGTAATTCCATGTGCATGTCTACGCTGTTAAATGTCCGAGCGAAACTAAGCAAAATGTAGATCTACATCTGGGGAGCGATATTTCTTTTCCTGAGGATGGTAGGGGAATACTCATAAATGCTATTCACCCCAGTGACGAGTTGGGGTAAGCCATATATTTATACAGTAATGTAACGTTAAGTCAACGGCGTTCATAAACACGCTGAAAAGCAATTATGCGTGATAGCACACCAAAAAATGGAAATATGAATTGACGTGATATACACACCGAAATTTCATGAGATCAATCTGGGATAACAGTCAATTTTATAATGGATGCTTTTCTTTAATGAGACGGCTTCAATGACGTATGAGGTCGATGCAGAGGCCGCAGCCTTCGAAATGAGTCACAGCATCAGTGTTTGAGAACAAACTGGTTGAGTAAATGATTCAATGACTCATTCATGAAAATTATAAAAATATATAAATTTACTCTTTACTACTACTATTTTTACTACTAACCTAAAAATACAAAACTAACCAAGAACCAAGTCATGCAAAACTAGACTTGAGCATTTTAGGGTTGCATCTTGTGACACTTCTTGTTTTTGGAATCTTGGTAGTTGAGTTGCTATTTCAGTCGAACTGCACCAGAGTTTGTTTGGTGTTTGTTTTGTTTGGTGACATCACAGTGCACACAAAGGTTCGGATGGAAGCATTAACACTTAATTCAAATGAACCACACTAACAGAGCGATCACACCAAAGTTCGTTTTAATTGAACCAAATCTGACAAGTGTGAACACACCCTTAAAATCTCCACCACTATTGTACAGACTGACAGTTTGTCTGGAGAGAGCAAAACAAACAAGCAGATTCAAACACACAGACACATACTTAGAGTCTCAAGATTTGCATGACTCTATTTTAAAGCCACTGTTCGCTATAAGAAACTCTTCTGCAAGACATGTCCCATTACATGTAATTAGCTCCGGCTACATCACAAGGATTTAGAGAAAGTTCATGGACTTACAGTTATAACCATTATGGGATTTCAGGACTTTTAGCCCCCTTACTGTGCTATGATCAGTTAATGCAATGTCAAGGTTATATTTAACACAGGCATGGTAATAGTCTTAAGACAAAGAGGTAAACAGTACAACACCAAGATGTTTAAGACACTAATCAGGAACAGTCTGCATAATAAATAAAAAAAATAGCAGCGGATGATAAATACGATTTTAGCTTTTGACCTTGGTTGTACTCACATAACCCACGGGTCACACAAGCTAGACAAGTCATAACCCTCACACACACACATTCACTCATAATCTCAAGGCAGGGCACAAGGAAGCATTTTCAAGATCTTTTCCCACTGTAATCATTATCCTTCACTGATAATTATAATGCACGCAACTTCAATAATAACCTGTAACACTTTACCTGAAGCATGTACACTGTCAGAAAAGAAGGTACGAAAGCTGTCACTGGGGCGGTACCTTTTCAAAAAGGTACTCTTTTGTACCTAAAGGGTGCATTTTGTACCTAAAGGGTGCATATTGGTACCATAATTGTACAAATATGTACCATGAAGGTACCAATATGCACCCTTTAGGTACAAAAGTGTACCATGAAGGTACCAATATGCACTCTTTAGGTACAAAAGTGTACCTTTTGAAAAGGTACCGCCCCAGTGACAGCTTTCGTACCTTTTTTCTGACAGTGTAGATGTATTACAGATATGCAAAAGATTGAATAAGACACATTAGCAATGCGTTTTTATAAATAACTGCAAACACTGTAATAACCTCATAATGTTGCTGGATGCTGATGATATGCAATAATTAAAATGCACTGTAAACTGTCTTGGGATAGGCTACATTTATTCTCAAGAACTTGTCTGATTAAGATGTATATACTCTAGCATTATGTATAAAACAGTATACATATAAAGCATTATGGCATTATGAATGCGAATACATTATTATAAAGCATTTTAAAACGTCATATGTGTTACCAATATCTGTGCATACTGCTGCTCATCATACAAGCTCTGATAAGAAAATGCGAGTGACCACAATATGAAAATAATGTGCCAAATGGACAATTGATTTTGCTATATCAACAAAAGTCATTAAAATTTACAGTAGCATACATTTAGAGTATAAACTTAAACGTATAAACTTTTGAGTTATTTAATTTGAGGTGTAGGCTACAGGTGTGTTTGTAGCGCTGAAAATAGTGCAAGCACGGTTGCAGATATAGAGCAGAGATCACATTTCACTCACTTTATACAAAAAAGATACAATGAAAGCTCATTCAAGACTCCTGCAAGCTAAAATCCAGCATTACAAAAGAAAGAAGGCACTGAACTGACAAAACAACGTTGCTTTTACGTACTTTACGATATGAACTGAAAAGTTATTATTGATTTATTTTTTTCGTTTAGTTTCACAACGATAGGAAAATCTGTTGTCTTAAAACTCGTGCTAAATGTAACGGCAGAAATGAATGGCGGTACTTACTCGATCTGCGGATGGATCAGCTGTGCGTTTGGATCAACATTGACAGCTACACACAGACACACACACACACACACTGACCTAATGGCCAATGAGAGGGTGTGAAATGCCTTTTAGGGTGTGAGTGGGGAGGAGGAGGGGATGCGGCTGGGCAGGGTTGAGAGAGAGAGAGAGAGAGAGAGAGAGAGAGAGAGAGAGAGAGAGAGAGAGAGAGAGAGAGAGAGAGAGAGAGAGAGAGAGAGAGAGAGAGAGAGAGAGAGAGAGAGAGATAAAAATACCCCCATGACTAGGGCAACATTCCATTGCAAGAGGGCACAGCTAATTTTATTAAAAAATCTACTTGCTAATTTAAATTATTTAAATTTTAAGTAAAAACCCTTTAAAGAAATATAACTAGATAAGAAACATGCTTTGAGGTCCACATGGCGGCGTGCCCCCTCATGGGCGTCTTAATGTTTACATGCAATCGACGGAGTTTATAATAAAAAATAGAGTGGATTTGTTTGGAATGAGACCGAAAAAGGAACAAACAAAACAACTTTGTTAGAAAACTAACTTCAAGGTTCAGGTTTAACAGTGTGAGTGCAAAACCAGGCTACGGACCAACGGGAACCACAAATTTGAACAAAATGTCCACTTTTGTACATAGGGAAAAAAAATATTGCTTATGAAGATTCCCTCTGCCTTAGCAACATTTCTTGGGGATGGCAGATATCATTCTATGGGACGGACAGACAAAATTAGGAGGTTCCAATGCTAAGGTAAAAGAAAAACAATGGCATTGTGGCATGACTGCCTCCCAGTGGTCACCTTTCATAGCTGTAGTCATTTTAGCTCAATATTACAGGGTTGGGGAGTAACGGAATACAGCGTTAAGTCTAATCAGTATACAAAAATACTGGTCCCTGAAATTGGTTGCAGTTACGTCGAAAACAAATTTTCAATCAAATTATTGTTACATTTTGGAAGTAATGTATATCAGATTACATTACTTCCATACTGTAGGGCTCAGATTACATTAATGAATACCTTTTATGAAGTAATTTGTAACTGTAAGGGAATGTTCAAAGTAACTATTTGCATTAGATATTGGCTGCTGATAGAGAAAAAAAGGTGTCAAACAATGTTGAAATTGCTGTTTTATTACTGAAGTGTGAGTATAAAGAAAATGATAAAATTTGCATTTAATCACATATTTAATTGATTTGTATTCATAATAAAATCATTATGTCAACTAAGCTTAAATATCGCTCTGGCAATTAAACAACCAATGGGCACTGCTGGCTCTTGTTTGTTTACCTCAAATTCATCATGAACAGAAAACAGAAAACTTCAAACAATTTGCTTAGAACTTAAAACATAGTGTGTCTTTAAAATGAAGGTAAAAACAAAAAACAAAATGGGATAAAAAGTCAAGTCAACTATCAAAAACAACTTTAAAGTAGCACACTCGAAACCTCAAACTTACCTGTTAAACAAAATATTGTGCTGCAACATACACAATTTCATTATTAGAGAGTTGTCACAAGTGAAAAAGACAAATTCTCATTACTCACCTCTGTAAACACATGAACAAGGTTGTGATGTATATATAAGAAAGAAAAAAAAATCAGGGCATGAGTGCTCCAAAAATAACTGAATGTTTCATAAGGGCATTTGTTTCTTTTTAAACATCATCATTACACGTGTATCAGTAACATGTTTGCATTTCCACCAAGAAGTTTTCATTTAAGAAATATATAAAAAAAAAAAAAAAAGTGATCCAATGGTTAAGGTGTTGCACTTTACTCCATTATTAAAAAATGAATCTAATCACTCTCGTGGCAGAATAATCTTGGTGCAGCTCAGACTGGATGGGAGGAGCCAGGCAAATGATGTGTACTCCGCCATCCGTCACTCATCTTCACTGTTGCGGATAGCCAGGAAAGGATGATCCAAAGCTCTGCAGGCAGAAATGCGATGAGCTGGATTGAAAGCCAAACACTGCTACATGGAGAGAGAAGTTTCAGACAAGAAAACAGTTAAAATGTGTATTTTGAGTACACAAACCATATAGGAATCAATGAGCAACGCTTACAGACAACAGGTCATTCTCCTCGTGGGTTAGGCTGGGCAGCAGTTGTGTTGTTGGCTTTGTCTCAACCAAGGCAGGAGTGTAGCAGACAGGGCTTTCTATGGGCCAGTCCTCCTTACCCGGCAAACCAATTACCCTGTGAGAGAGGGAACATACAATTATCACAAAAGTATGTAGTTCTTGGTTGCAATTAATATTAACTGGGATTTGGGGATGCAAAAGTAGTTTCACCCACTCAAAGATCTTTTGCAGCTGCTGGATTTCTGTGAATCCACAAAACAACGGCCTGCAGAAAAGTTGACAGAGAAAGTTAAAGCGTCTCACAAAACTCCAAAATTGACAAGCTGTTTGTATTGTGTGCAAATTCATCTGTCACATGGTTAAAGATTTATATTAGGCCTTACGGTGTGTTCACACTGAACGTGAATCTAGATCACTTGCGCGAGTAGATTACATACAAAGTCAATGCAAAGACGGGAATAGACGCATCATTCGTGCCGGGCGTTGCGCGATGAGCTAATTGGGACGTGATCTGCCGCTGAATGTCTTCCGCGCAAGAAAAATTGAATTCGAGCGATGTTCAAACGTTATAGACACAGTATTTGACGCTCTCTATCGCATTTCCATGTGAACACACCATTATATTAGTGATTATTTGACATCCTTAAAACCATAAGCATGATTGCATGCATGACTAAGGCAAAATGAAATATGACTGTAGCATGGCCAAACGTGTTATTTAAAGTTCCTTGTCTTGTTAGACCTAAGGGCAGCCTTTGACACTGTGGACCCTTCTATTCTGTTGCAAGAGATTAATACATGAGGTCGGCATCCATGAAAATGCATTACAGTGGTTCGAGGAGCTTATCTGTTGAAATTGCTGAATTTTCTTTCATCCTTAATACCAATAACTTGTGGGGTGCCCCAGGGCTCCATCTTGGGTCCGATTCTTTTCTCTCTTTACATGCTTCCCCTGCGCTTGATTTTAGAGCATTACAAGATTCAACCATCACATCTATGCAGATGATACTCAACTCTATTTACCATTAGATTTTGGAAATGATTCTGTTTCTTCCTTGTTAACATGTTTGAAGGATATTAGAGAATGGATGGACAAAAAACCTTCTTCAATTGAATGAAAATAAAACAGAGGTTATCCTGTTTGGCTCCAAACCTCAAATTGACAAATACTGTCCTTTAAGTAATTCGCAGTTAAAAGTTAACTCTTATTTAAAATCTGGGGGTCACTTTTGACTATGAGATTAGGTTTGACAAACAATTAAATTCTGTAGTTAGGGCCAGCTTTCTAACTTTTAAGGATTTGGAGATAGTAACACATGCTTTCATATCCACAAGACTCTATTACTGCAATGCTCTGCATGCTGGAATTAGTCAATCATCACGATTGCAGTTTGTTCAAAATGCTGCAGCTCATTTCCTTACTGGGACAAAAAAGAGGGAACATATTGCACCTATTCAGGCCCCTCTTCATTGGCTACCTGTGAAACAGAGAATTGATTTCAAGGTTTTAACTTAAGTGTTTAAAGCTCTAAATGGATTGGCCCCTTTTTATATATCTGAACGTTTAAGTTTAAATTCTCATCAGAGATCACTTAGATCATCATCTAAGTTATTATTAAACGTCCTGAAAACCCGCCTAAAAACAAAGGGTAATAGGTCTTTCTCAGTTTATGCGCCAAAACCAGACTTTTAGTTTGAAATAGAAATCTTTTCTAGTATCACTTTTGATCAATTTAATGTATCCTTGCTGAATAAAAGCATAAAAACTAACCCCGAACTTTAATGTTAGTGTATGTCAGGTGACGACTTGGCATCAATTGTAAAAGAAAATCTCTCTGAACTGTTTTGCTCTCACCTTAACAGAAAGAGCTCAGCAAGATGCAGCCGGCACTCCACACATCCACAGAAGACATGTAACTGGACTGCAACAGGACCTCTGGAGCCCTGTACCACAGAGTAGCAACCTGCGCAAAACACACACAATTACAAATCACATGCAAGAGCTCCCGACCACTCCACAAATGACTGTGAATGTGAGGTCCATACACATGGGGTGAGGGCGATATGGCATGTGTATATCCTGGCTAAACCAAAGTCTGCACATCTCGACCACCCCTCGACTGCTCACAAGCACATTATCTGGCTTCAGGTCCCGGTGAATGACAGTGTTGGTATGAAGGAAGTCAAGTCCGCTGAGCAGCTGACGCATCAAATCCTACATAAAGAGAGAGAAAAAAATCAATCTAAGGCTACGTCCACATTAATCCAGATAGATTTGAAAAAATGGGGTTTTAAAAACGCTCTCCGTCCACACTAGCGTTTTCCGACGTTTCAGTGTGGATGAGAAACTTCTAAATTCACTTTACTGCGCATGCGTGAAACTTCACAAAAGCTCACTGAGATGATACAGATGGGAAAATAAATAATAATGTTATCGCACAATAACAGGATAATTTTATTTAGCAAAATATCTCACATCACGGATGCGTCCAGGTCGCATTCAGTCACCATATGTTTGGTCTAAAATGCAACTGCTCTCCTGTTTTGACGCAGGACAGCAAATGTGAGTAGGCTACATTATCTGTCATGTTTGCAGTACTGTGCTATGAAGAATAGCACATATTAATTAACATAGAAAGTAACATATTTTAGCAATAGTGTAAAAATGAATAACACATAACAGGCACAATACCGATAAACATGAACATCTATTGGTACTACATGGATCACATGAATAAACTTACGTCATCGTTTTGAAATACCTCCGGTTTCACTGTCCACACTTCAACGTGAAAACGGCGTTTTCAAATTTATCCACTTTGGAGAGCGTTTTCCAAACGATACGTTTTTGTTGACTTAAATCAGAGTCTCAGTGTGGACGGAAGGCCAAAACGGAGAGAAAAATATAAGTTTTCAAACGAAAACGTATTAGTGTGGACATGGCCTAAAGCAGGGGTGTCCAATTCTGTCCACTGCAATGAGCTCCAACCCCAACTAAACACACCTGAACCAGCTAATCAAGGTCTTACAAGGCATATTAATAACTTCCAGGCAGGTGTGTTGAGGCAAGATGGAGCTAAACCTGATCTAAAGGCCCATTTACACAAAATAACTATAACTATGAAGATAAAAATAACAATAACTATATTAACGTCCACATCAACACCCAATATCATTCTGTTTATTTTAAGCTGCAGTTTTGCCCTCTGGCACCCTCTTTAAAACTGAGCTCTGATTAATGTTTTTATCATTCATCAGCTGCAAAAAAAATAATTCAGTTATAATTATTGATATTTTTCTAATAAAACGCATTCGATTCGCTTTAGAAGGCATTTATTAACCACCTAGAGCCGTATGGATTACTTTTATGATAGATGGATGTGCTTTTTGGGGCTTCAAAACCTAAGGTACCGTTCACTCCCATTACAAAGCTTGAAAGAGCCAGGATATTTTTTAATATAACTGTGTTTGGGTGAAAGAAGAAAGTCTTATACACCTAGGGTAGCTTGAGGGTAAGTAAATTATGGATAACTTTTGGGTCTAATCTCTGCAACAATATGCTAGTGCATTGGGGAATGTTGTATGTTTATTGAACCGTCTATTTTCCTGTGCAATAATGGCGGAAGTGTTCAATAACTTTTTTGTAGTTATACATTTCACAATAAATATTCCTGCAGGAAAACATGTACTGCAGAAAAACTATGTGTCAACTAGGCCTATTACTCATTTATTCTATTGAATATGAAAAAATGCCACTGCAAAATGAGAGGAGCAAAGTTCAAACCTTGATTTTGTCTCTGGCCAGGCCTTTCGCTGACACTTTGCTGAGAAATGTGGTAAGATCTTGATCAATATATTCAAACACCAACATCAGGTCAAACTTCTGGTTCTGCCATCCAGCTGAAACATTCAGCAACCTAAAGAGAGAGAGAGGTCAATGCTCAAACTGAAAACACACTACACTTCTCAAACCTTCTTTGGTATTTGACCGACCGTTTTCATACTCACTTGACTATGTTGGGGTGGTTGAAGTGCTCTATTTTTCGCAGAAGAGCCACTTCTCGTAATGACGAACTGAGGGATGCCACACTCTGGGTCCTCGGGGAGGTTCAGTCTCTTCACCGCTATGAGACGCTGCTTGTCGCGCCTCTCTCTGGCTTTGTACACTTTCCCGTAGGAGCCCTGGCCGATTTCTGCCAGGAATTCATAATCTGATTCTGAGCTCTCCCAACAAGTGTCATCCATATTCGGATCAGAGCAATCTGTCAATCCCTGTTACTGCAATAACAAAAAGGCATAATGTCATTAAGCAAGTTGGACCGAGCTTTGACCATCTGTGATCAAGCGATTCAAATTATTCGGCCTGTTAGTTAACCTTTAACATTAAATGAATAAACAATAATTCAATACATAGGCATATCTTTATAAATATAATTGATTGAATTACGGGGGGGAATGTTAAGGACAACGTTCCACTGGCATTAAATTTGTTTGTAAAATTAAATAAGTTTGTAAATTGATTTATTGAGATTAAAATAAATTACATTAGACTTGATTTATTAATTGATATCTGTATAAAGGCTATTTGGACTTTTCCAGATTCCACCATCGTGTCGAGTGACCCATGCCATCAGCGGTGACGCGATCTGAATTTCTCCTCAACATATAATCGTGGTGTTTATTGAATATTCTATCTTGTTTAATACCGCGGTAAGCATGCAAGTTACGTTGTTTATTCATTTGAAAACTGTAATAATTGACGTTATGACTTACCTTTTCTGTCAATGGCATCCAACACCTTGATAGAATCTATTTTGGATCACTGACACTGATCAATATTCAATATGTTGTTTGCCATGATTTTAATAAAACCTCGTGACATGAGGGTGTGAGATTTATATCGGGACCACCAGCCAATGAACAGCTGTAGATTTCTATTGGATTTCCCCATTTCTCTTAGCTAATTAAGAAAGACGATTTTCTCTGGTGAAAAGATATAAATATTTATGCACTGAATGTCGACAAAAAAAATCATATATCTGTATACATTTATATACACTCTATATAAATACCTTTACCTATACCATGCAAATAACTTTGGACACATAAACAAAATTTAGTTAATTGTGGTTGAGTAAAGATCCTCTTTTTTCTAGCAAGGTCTTGGTGATTAATTTGATGATACAGCAAATTACGAAAAAAAATGAAGTTATCAAAACTTACCATTTTGAGACTTGCAGCCACACTGCCCCCTTGATGTAAAACCACGTCCATTCCACACAATGATTTGTTGTTTAAATCAACATATTTATTCTTTATAAATTAGCACATATATAGGCAGAATTCTGGAATATCACTGCAAATCAAAAGGTAGCAAAACACAGGTAAATGTGCACATGCCATCATCAGACAGCTTCTCAAATATATAATTTGCATGTAAACCCACAGACCTAGAAGACCTAGATCCACAATAATTAATTAAATCTAAGAGCAACAAGACTTCAGTTTACAGTTAGTAACAAAAACCCAAATTACACAATGCAAAGTATCTGTCTTCTGCTTTTCACACACACACACAAAAAGGTAAATGGGTTTAGTAAAATGTAATTATAACAGCAGCACTGTTTTTACAAAACCCTTGATTAAGTGCATTATTTTACAGGTTACGGTGAAACCATTTGACTGAATCTGATTTTTTTTTTCCCTTAAAAGTAAATTTAAAGTTATAGTTGTGTTTTAACCCAGTAAGGCACTTGGTCATTTTGCTAATTTTAATGATCACACAGATCCTCCCTCTGTTCTTCTTCGAAACCATATCTGAGATATATGTGTGTACATATATCTCAGATTTACACACACATGAATGATTATGTGTTATAGACACTTATTCCTTCCTTCTTGTTGTTGCAATTCTTGGCTTTTCTGGCGAGACTGATGGCTTCCAGATGAAGATTACGTTTCAGGATGACAGTCCCACACGTCATCGCTCCTGCCAACGCTCCAGCAAAACCACACATCATCATATCCTGACCTGTAAGCGAAGTGCAGATTTGAAAGAGATTGGGGACAAACCAGAGATCTCAGAACCTTCACTGAAATGCATCTTGCGTATTCTTCATTTTCAACAGCAAATACAAAAATGCAATGCATGGCCCATGTCTCAAAATATACTTCGAGATGGTAACATATGGACTTGTATTAAGGCAGGGTTTCCCAAACAAGGGTTTGTGAGTTCATGAAAAGCTAAGCAATATAATTTAGAGTGATGATTATCAAATAAAAGCTTGCCCTTTATTCAAATAACTGTCAGATGCACTGAGTCTGCATGTATCAGAGTGAAAGAAATAATTAAATTCTATATGACAATTCACCATGACGTCAAAAACAGTAATAGACCAATAGCCGCTAGTAAATTGCTTGGAAGGGAGACCCACCGTCAAATGTAAAAATGTAATACATTTTTTAAATTAAATATAGTGCGTTTTTTAATCATAATTTTTATCATAAGTAAAAAAATATAATATGTAATATAGGAGGCATACACAAAATTAGTAAAATACTCTCTAGCTCATTTTTCTTGCCAAAATAACGTGCTAGTATAGCCTATCATGGTCATTAAATGGCTTTCCTGAGGTAAATGTTATTTAACAGTTGTTCTCAAGCTGTTATATTAATACATATATCATATATATTAATATTATGAGGAATATACATTTCAGTAAGTTGCATGAGAAAATGGATGTGTGGCGTGAGAGCGTGTGAAAAGTGCCATTTGAGTTTCACGGTCAATGCGTGAGAGTGGGCAGCCCTCTTTTACTTCAGGCAGTGACTGGCAATGCGTCTGATCTTCAAAGAGAACACGTTTACTAACATTAGTCTCAAATGATAGTCCCGGCTGAAGATAAATGCTCTGTTATGATATTGTAGATGGACCGTTTTGACAATACACGAAAGCAGAGTTGAAAGGGTTTGCAGCAGAGATGTAAACATTGGATGAAATTAAATAATTTTAGACATCATTAAGATTTCCTACTTTCGATCAAACAACGTTCTAATTGCTATAACCTCCTCACCCACAAGAAATCTGATACAACCCCTACACCTTTTGCTGTAAATCTGGCAGCGCAACCCCAAACACAAGACGTTTTCATCATCGATTTCATCTTTTGATCAACAATGTGTTTAACTATGTAACTGTTACAGTAGCCGGCTGGATTTCTTCAGTTAGTCAGTAGAAGCCGCTCGCGTTCTGCCACCCAGAAGTCTTGCTGGTGCCTATTGTTTACAAACATTCTGAAATGCTGTATACATTTATAATTTAAAGCTACAGTCCACAGTTTTTCCTCTGTCACCATATCTGTTCGAAATCTACAATTGCAGTCATTCACGTAATTTTAAACTTTACGCGAAGTTGTACTCAAGCGGCCTACCCTGGAAGCGCGATAAACTGCAATACATCTCAAATCCGCTAGAGGCCGGTCCCAGAAGGGAGCAAATATCCATAGACGTCATGTTAAAATCTCAGTTTTCACAGCATAAATTCACATGTTTACAGTTTAGTCTCATGGACTTTTATTGTAATCTTCAATATGTTCTGCGTGCCTGACAACTGTGAGGGGGTGAATTGTTTTCTACAGTAACTCGTTAGTTTAGATTATATTTAGATATAAAATGTATGACAAATAAGAGCGGTTAACTTTGATTGACAGCTTATAACAGGCTGCGCAGAGTGAATTTGACGTCTCGGCCATGATCTGACACAACACATCATACCACCTCTGTATCCTTTCTGAAACTTTTGTAATTTGTATTTTCCAAGATTTTCCAGTATGGCGCTGCCCATACCTCCCATAGAACAGCCTCAAACCCGTTCTTCAGAGAGTCTATGGGTGACGTCACAGACGCTTTGACCATATTTTTTACAGTCTATGGTTGTACTTCGACACCTCCGACACGGCACAGTGTGGACTGAACACAATGTTTGAGGAGAGTGTGAGGCTGTCAGTCGCCGTGCCAGGTGTTCGATACTGCTCATTCAGAATCACAGGATTATTCTCTTTGGAAATATGACTAAAATCATAAACTTTCATCCGGAAAATGTCATCTGAACAAATAAGAAACATCCACTTTTGTTTTGGTTCTGACATTGCAGTAAATTCGCTAATGTGAAACTAACAATTACTTATAAATTATCATGTTACTGTAAAAGCGTGCAAATTATACTTTGTTCTCAACATCAGCATTGCGTGACTACATTTAAAGCCCTTCCGATATTTATCCTTGTTTTCGCATGGGCCAGTTGCAGTCTCTTTTTCCAAAGTCTTTTGCATTTTACAGCGGGTGAATCTCTAGTTGTCGCTGGCGATTGTCCATCGAATTAAGTTTAATTATATCAAGTGCTGTGAGAAAGGCTATAAATCTCCACCTCCAGCATCCTCACACTCAATCTAGCCGACTAGCCGAGACTACCTTCTTTATGTGAACAGATGTGATGTAAATGACGCAAAGACATGCTTGAATCTCCTGTGAAATACCACCAGTACCACTGGAATTATAAACATTATTACAAGCTTACCGTTTTGAATCTCAAGGGGTACTTAGGAGTAGAATATTTCACATCTCAAGCGGTCTGGCTTCAAACAAAATTTAGACACCCTGCATTATCCAAAACAAGGCACGAATTGACGCACGCACCTGTGAGAAGAGGTTCTTAACGGGTGTCTGTGGTTCGAGTGATGGCATTTAGTTCAGGGCTGAAGCGAGGAATTCCATGATCAGCACCATAGATCTCTCCTTTAGGAGCGCCTATGTAATGCTGATTTGTGATTGGGGTGCCTGCATCCACAAATTCAATCTACAGATAGAAAAGAAGTGCATAATAAAATGAAATCAAAAAAGACAAAGACTGTGTATATAGACTCTCATACCTGTCCTTGATCTTCAGGAAGATCTCAGTCACTGCTTCTAATATGTTATTGATAGAACGCCTGCTTCAGCTCCTTATAATCTGCGCTTCTGTTCTTGATTTTGTCATCTTTCCACTCTCAAACCATTCATAGTTAGCAAAGCTAACAACAGTCAAGGTGGATTTACCTGTAGCCGAAACATATTTGGATTTTGATGATGCATCAAGTAGAGTTGTCAGACATTTTATCTGGGACGCTCAAAACACTTTGCATCCCATTTACACGTTATGTACTGAAGCTTTGTCCACCTAAATCAGTCAACAAATATTTAATTACAGATGTGAACTTTTTTTTCTCTCTACCTGGTTTTCTTTCTGGCCAGGTTGGAATCTTTGGCTGAAGGCCAGGCCCACAAAATCACAGGGACTCTTAGAAGATTCTTCCTGCTCCCTTTCATGTAACTCTCCATCCTGGAAGAACAGCAGACATTAGCACATGAATGGAACAATGCTCATTTTACAGTAGACAATGGTTGAGGAAATCACAACATTTTGATTGCATCCTTTTCGGATAGGTAGGTTCACACCTCACAGTTCATCCAAATTGTTCCAGGGAATATAATGAAATTGTCTGCTGTTAGGTTCATCAGCTCCTCCTTTGTCCCATCCAAGCCAATAAAAATACTGAGACCCCATCTCCGTGCTGCACCATACTCAGCTGTTTCTGGATCGCTGCACAGTACCATCACAGGAATTGTGAACACACAGTCCACTCACATTAAAAGGAGTACTGTACAAACGGCACAGCAAAGAGGTTTCAATTTTACTGATTTCATAGCATTAGATCTAATGTTTTAGTTTCAAATATATGCCTTATTTTATTTGAAAGAATGTTAGCATTGCTAATAATAATGTTCCTTTTTTGTTGTTGTTGAGAATGTACTGCTTAAATTAATGAATCTTTCCCATAAATAAAGCATTAGTGTAAAACAAAATGTATTAATTAGTGCCGTCAGTTAAACGCGTTATCAACAGCGTTAACGCAAACTCATTTGAGGCGTCAATTACTATTTGGCTTGCAAGCCGGCCAAATAGTAGGTTAAGGTTACGTTTTGAGTGGATGACGAGCGGAGACGCCGAAATGGATGCCAATAAGATTCTGAATGGAAAGTTTACTTTTAAAAAGTTGACAAATGGATCCATTGACAAGACCAAAGTGATCTGTGTGTTTTGTCATTGTGAACTGAGCTATCATCATCACAGCACGTCCAGTCTGAAATACCACTTGATGATGGCCAAGCACACACACACACAGCTGACGCGAATTCTCCGCCCCCTTGTCAATATCAGGACCTCGTCAGTATTTCTTTCACCCTTTTATTGATGGACAGTGTTACAATGTGTGAGAGATTATTTGCTCAAAGTGATAATTTTTTATTGTGAATTTGAACAGTATATGCCAATGTTGTTGTCAATAAAAAAACATTTGCACAAAGCAAGCCAATCCACTTTTCCACGTTGATAAGAGCATTAAAATGAGAAAAAAATAATGTGACAAAAAGAAATCAAGAGACATTTAGAATAGATAAAAATGTGTGATTAATTGACCCTTCGCTAAGCCCTGCCCTCCCTAGTTACTGTTGCTATGTCTGTCAAGCTTTAGCGGCTGGCACATCTATTACAGTGTGTCTGCACCGGTGTCAGACATTCCCAATGAGATAATTAGTCATTTTCGGCAAAAAGTGAAATATCTGAGAGCGGCGAAAAAGGGACTGCAGTATTGCATTCGAGGGATATATTCACAACATAATATGCAACCGATTAGAGAATAATTTCTTAAAAATTGAAGCTAAAGCCTAACGTTATTGTCCCAGCGCAAGCAGCAGCGCCTCATACGCTGACCATTCAAATGGGAAACACAAATTGAGGAACAGCTATGTTTATGCACAGCAGGGTATGTGGAAATCCTAATAATTATAAATCAAACAGTTTATCCATAAATCTTTGTGGAACAAAACTAATACTGAGAGAGACCGAATCGATTGGGTAAAAGTAAGCTGGGGTAACGTTCGTAGGACGTGAATGCTGCTGAGATATATTTTAAAGTATGTCAGTGAGCCTTTGTCTTGTCTTTAATCGTCTCATTTTACGTTATATCATTGTGACCAAAGAACCGTCAATATTTCCAAGCAATAACGTTAGGTGTTTTTGTTTATCATGTCGACATTTACCGATTAGTGCGGTCTCTCACACTGCTTGATCACGCCCATCATTTCTCCCCTTGGCTTTTAGATTTTCTGGAAGGAAAACTATTCCTCTCCCGCGTCCAAACTTTCAGGATACCAGTATCAGATTTGCTTAATCCATACTCACAATGCTTCAGTATGTTTCCCTCACTTGAAAGCTTGCCAGACCTCCCGCGCATAGTTACGGTTGCTAAGACACGTATTGGCCAGTGGCGGTTTTTCGGGCGGTCGGCTTCACGAAGGGTCAATTGAATTAATCGCGAGTTAACTATGACATTAATGCGATTAATCGCGATTAAATGTTTTAATCGTTTGACAGCACTAATATTAATACATTGATTTGAAAATAGTAAAATTCTGTATTGCAATACTAACATTAAGACTTTCAAATAAATGTACTTTATTTATTTCTATGTTCAAGCATTACAGCACAACAAGTCAACAACAACCACAACATATTATTATTAATCAGATAATAAAATATTTTATTTTATTTTATCGACATATCGTACATTACATTTTATACTCTGATTATTGACTGATGAACAATAATAAAAAAAGTTGTTGTACTGCGATGGTAACTGTACAATGGATCTTTTACATAAATAAAAATATAAAGTTTAACAATTTAATACAAAAAGAGGTATTGTGATACTGATTGATATAATAATGGTAATTATGATGATGGTAATAATATAAATAACAATCTACAAAGTGCAGAACACAACAGAATAAACTCTCTCTCACCAGGCATAGTCTGCACATCTTTAGGCAGGAGATGCTGGTATGTATTAAAGATTCCAGCATCTGAAATCACCATGGGAGCCGTGTATATGCACCTCCTCCTGCCCCTTCAGAACACTCACACCTGGCAGAAACAATCCAGTCACAGAAAACACCTTTAAACATGCAGGTCTTGCAAATGTCTCATTTAAAATGAATCAATTGCAAAACGTATAATTCACAGCCAGGAAAATGTACGGTACAAAACATTCTGCAAGAAGCTAAATGCTACAGTATATACTCATAAAAGAGTTGAGTGGGAAGTGGGATGTGTTACCAATGGCCTCTTTAGCATCATTGAGGAGTATGCGGTTGACAGGTGCTCTAACAAGCACAGCACCTCCTGCCTTCTCAATGATGGGGATCATGTGGTAGGCGATCTCACTAGCACCACCCTTCGGGTACCAGGCACCATTCATGAAGTGGCACACAAGCAAACTGTGCATGGAAAAGCTTGCTTCTTTGGGCATTTTACCTGTTTACCGAACACAAAAACCAAAGAAGGTCAGTAGCTGTGAGCTTTAGGCACCCAAAACAATTAATTTCCCATCAGGCATGATTTCCTTACCATAGGTCCCAAAGATGTAGCACAACACAGCTCTCAGGTCCTTATTCTGTGTGAGCTCATTCACCACATCTGTCAGGCTGCGGGACGCATAGCGGAAAAAGATAGAGAGCCGTTTGGCCAGGCCTGTGTACACCAGGAACTTTGCAAGAGGAATTGGGAGGAGCTTCAGCAGAACCAAGAACCATACGCCTCTCCCAACTTTCTGACAGGAGCATTAAGAATCAGGGTTACAGTTTGTGTTTTACTCCTTGTCTTCATGAAGCTTCATGAGGTCTAATCAATTTCTAAGTCTAGTTTCTAACAAATGGCACGTATAGTGCATTAACAATCATTCATTTGTCTTTGACAATGATTATGGGGTAAAGGTCATGCAAACTAGTATATACAGTCATAAAGACAGTTTTTTCTTTAACTTCTTAGGGCATTAAAATACCTTAGATTATTAGAGAACTGAATGGTTAACTAAGGAAGGAATTAATACTTTTATTCAGCAAGTATGCTTTAAATTAATCAAAAGTGACAATAAAGCATCTATAATGTAACAAAATATTTCTATTTCAAATATGTATATATATATAAATATACACACTACCGGTCAAAAGTTTAAGATCGGTAAGATTTTTTATGTTTTTAAAAGAAGTTTCTTCTGCTCACCAAGGCTGCAATTTTTGGATAAAAAACACACAAAAAACACAGTAATATTGTGAAATATTATGACAATTTAAAATGACTTTTATGTTAATATATATTAAAATGTAATTTATTCCTCTGAAAAAAAGCTGAATTTTCAGCATCATTACTCCTGTCTTCAGTGTCACATGATCCTTCACAAATCACTCTAATATGATGATTTTATGCTCCAAAAACATGTATGATTATTATCCATGTTGAAAACAGTTTTTACATTTTTATTTCAGGATTCTTTGATGAATAGAAAGTTCAAAGAACAGCATTTATTTAATTAAAATCTTTTCTAACATTATAAATGTCTTTACTGTAACTTTTGATCAATGTAACTCATCCTTGATGAATAGAAGTATTGATTTCTTATTATTTCCCCAAAAATAAAATACAAATTCTTACTGGGTAGTGTTTTGTAACAAAAGCTTTCCATGTCAGATAAAAGCTGTTCTTTTGAACTTTCTATTCATCAAAGAATCCTGAAATAAAAATGTAAAAAACTGTTTTCAACATGGATAATAATCATACATGTTTTTGGAGCATAAAATCATCATATTAGAGTGATGATTTGTGAAGGATCATGTGACACTGAAGACAGAAGTAATGATGCTGAAAATTCAGCTTTTTTCAGAGGAATAAATAACATTTTAATATATATTAACATAAAAAGTAATTTTAAATTGTCATAATATTTCACAATATTACTGTGTTTTTTGTGTATTTTTTATCAAAAAATTGCAGCCTTGGTGAGCAGAAGAGACTTCTTTTAAAAACATAAAAAATCTTACCAATCTTAAACTTTTGACCGGTAGTGTGTGTGTGTATATATATATATATACATATATATATAATAGGGTGACCATATTTTGATTACCAAAAACCAGGACACTTGGCCTGGCAAACAGTTAGGCCTACTCAAATGATACTCGAAGTTTACTCAAAGATACCTTATTAATTTCAATACATTTAAAGTAGGTTATGGATAGAAAATTGTTATATTGTTACATGAAAACAGGTCACCCTAATATATAAAAATTTAAACCACCTACTGAACACTATACTTGTTTCTCACCATGGAAAGTCTCACATATTCCTCAATGGCCTTTTCCTCCCCTGGGAAGCACTTCTTCAGTTCGTCTGATATAGCGTTTCCGTCCACTGTAGATAGGGTAAATGCGCCGATTTTCTGGTGGACCCAGGACCACTTTATCAAAGGGATTATCCAGCGGCTCCCACTGCAGCTGCCCATTGGTCAACTGGTCTATCACGCAGCGAAGTTGCCTGTGATCCTGCAGTTCCCCAGATATAGTGGATACCTGAGGCAGGGAAAGGCATTCAGATCACCACAAACTGACCATTAGGAAATCAATGTGTGCAATTTTGAAGGTGAAGTATATATGGCTATGATAATTGGTTTAATAAGACTTGATAAATGTGCTTATCTTTGACAAAGCAAGACTTGATAGGGATCATCAGGATGAGATTAATGAGGTACAAAATTCATTCTCACCAACATCAAACTCGAAGCCTTGCTCTGTGAAGGTGTGACAGCATCCTCCTGCCCGGTCATGTTGCTCCAGTACCAGAACCTTCTTACCAACTTTAGCCAACAGGACAGCAATTGCCAATCCACCAATCCCACTGCCAACCACTATTGCATCCAAATCCTGGGGGACTTTACTGGCCAGGAAGCCTGGATGTGGAAACAAATGTGGAGTTTGACTATTGTACAGTGTTTAGTGAGACAGACAGACAGACACAGACAGACAGATAGATCTAATTCCACATTCGAGACTTAAACGCGGTGACCATGCCTTTTCAGTAATTGGTCAACGCCTCTGGAATGAGCTGCCAGTGGAAATTCGATTAGCTCCAAGTTTGTCCATTTTCAAGTCTCTTTTACAGTTTTTCTCAGTCGCTTTGGTGCATTTCTCACATCGCTATTTACATTTGCACAACAGTTAGTTCAACCTCCACAACATTTTGTCATTTGTGCACATCATAGTAGCAGTTTCTCATTCCTTCCAACAAATTGCAAATGCTTTTGGACATGCATCAAATGCTTTCATACAACTCTCTGCTGTTTTATAACATTATCATTTGCTTTTGTCATATCAGTCCAAATTAACTATACTTGTGAATGCTGAATAGTCATTCCATATAAAACTAATAGTCCTCATTTCATTGCTTGAGTCATCACATACAAAAATGTTGAACTAGTTGTCAAAATCCGTCAAGCAAATTTAATTTTTTTTTTTATCTTTAAAAAAAATCTTTTTATCCTAAATTGAACAATTTCTCGCCGGTGAGCCTCAGCTTTCACTGATGAGAAGAGATGTGCATGAATGATTTACAGTATGTTTTGTATGTTCAGTTCCAATATGTACTGTGATATTGTTTACAGTTGTGCACCGATCTACCCAAAGGGAGTTTATGTTTGTTGTAAATAAGGGTGTATTTTTTTTCCTTTTACACATTGCTCTGAACAAATTAGAATTGCAAAGACCATGCAGTAAAAATGTGAAACATACATATTCAGTGTCTTGTACTCAATTACTGTACCTCACTAAATACAGTAATGTGAAACTTTACTGTAGTTTTCAAATGGCTGTGCAAATAGTTTATAGGACTGTCTTGAGCATTTTCAGGCAGTGTCCCCAAGATCTGACTTTTTTGCATTGGCAAACTGTTACAGAGTAAACGGTCATAATGAAAACATGACAAAGCCATTTGACTATCTTGTTCATAAACACTGGTGTTAGGACTTTTCATCTTGACGACACTGACACTTTCAAGGACATGAATACTTGCTTCTGAGGAGTGAGTTATCCATTTTGAGCAAGTGACACACTTATGCAGGTTATCAACTAAGTTTTGCAGTTTGTACTAATTGTTTTGAGAACTGCATTAACTATTGTGCAAATGTAAATAGTGATGTGAGAAATGCACCAAAGCGACTGAGAAAAACTGGTAAAAACCTACTTGTTTTCTCTGGCACATTAGGCATATTAGGTTTGTTTATTGCTCTCTGGAAACCTGATGGAACAGACACTGCCTGCTTGAAAGTGGACTGTGTTCACTCTATGTTTTTATTTTATTTTATGTTATTCTTTTTTCTACCTCTGTTTCTTTTGTTGTGAAGCACTTTGGTCAGTCTGCGACTGTGTTAAATGTGCTATATAAATAAAGTAAACTTGAAACTAGATAGATAGATAGATAGATAGATGAGATAGATAGATAGATAGATCAGCAATATTAACACTACAACAGACAGTAAAGAAGTACGTAAGTTGATATTTGTAACTGACCTTGTTTCAGGACTTTGTTCTTCAGCTTTCGGTCAAACACCATGGGCTTTAACGGCTCGCGCGTGTCGATACCAAAAGGGTTCGGCTCAGGCGTTGTCAACAAATATTTAGAGACAATGGCCACTAAAGCCAAAGAAATTAAGACGACTGCAATCCACATGTTGTAAGGTGCAAAAAGAAATTCGTTAACCTTTGTACCGACAAGTGCAGTCATACTTCCTCAAACCACTTGGAATATGCATGGACGTCACTTTCCACCCGGAAGGGGACCTCAGCTGGACCTGGACTGAGGGCAAAAGAGCTGCTGTGTGCGCGACTGAATATAATAGGGGGAAACTGCGAAAATGCGAGCAAGGAGCAAAACGAAGGATTATTATTTTAAACTAAAGGTTGGCCTCGATATACCTTACAACTTACCAAATATCCACAGATATTTGACATGCAGCCATGAATCGTGTTTCTTGACATTTATATTTCGACTACAGGGAAAAACATGAAGAAAATTAGCCTGTGAACCTTTTATATTAATACAATATAACGTTAGGTAAGTTAGGTCTAAATCCATGATTACTTATATCAATGTTACATATATCGTCCAGCCCTAAAACTTGTTAGTGTAGTGTTTATTTAAAAACGTCCAATTATGCATAATGTACGATGGTAAATATTTAATTGATGAGTTGTCAATACAAAATATAACAATACAATATATAGGGTATGATTTTACCCCTAAATTCAGCACAATGACACGAAATGATAACTGCAAATCCATATTTTTTTAAGAAGTTTGTAAAAAAAAATATTCCTCAGATTTCTCGTTAAATGTCCTGAAATAAAAATTTAAAAAACTGTTTTCAACATGGATAATAATCATACATATTTTTGGAGCATAAAATCATCATATTAGAGTGATTTGTGAAGGATCATGTGACGCTGAAGACTGGAGTAATGATGCTGAAAATTCAGCTTTTTTTCAGAGGAATAAATTACATTTTAATATATATTGACATAAAAAAGTCATTTTAAATTGTCATAATATTTCACAATATTACTGTGTTTTTTGTGTATTTTTTCTAAAAAATCGATCTTAAAATTCGATCTTAAACTTTTGACCGGTAGTGTATGTCTATTCCCCATTCCCACACCACACTACAAATGATAAAAACGTGACATTCCTTTGCAATATCTAATAAAGATCAATGAAAATCAATACAAATCAATCATTACAATTTCCCCATTATTATCATTCACTGATAACTGATTAGTCAAAAATAGTAATATTAATGATAATAATCATATTACAGCATTTTAAGTCATTACATCACACTTATACACTTCATAAAAATTTGAAAGAAGAAAGCTTAGGCTGTTTTTTTTTTTTGGTTGCGCGATAGACCCTAAAGTATTTAGCAAGCAAGTAAAGACTCTATCTGAAGCCAGGCTAAATGAATAAACACTGTTATTGCACTCCTGACATAAAATAAGACACTCAGTCACCTCAAACAAGAAATAGTATAGTAGGAAAACATATCTTAACTCAGTTTAACACATTTCACTATAACTTCCACTACTTGTATTGTCTGCATATTTTTCTTTATCATCATCATCAAATATACTTTTAATCATATGTTTGCTGTGAAGTGTTAACCAGCTGCATTTAGGTACATTCTGATGTGACCCTCAACATGTGTTGTCTATATATCTGCTTCTAGCTGACAAGTTAAGGTTACAGGGTCCAACTATACGTGATAATGTGAAGTGAAATGACGCAGCAGAACACAGGCCGGAGTCTAATCTATATAGCTCTCTCCCAAGGTTATTTACTGCAGGGCAGGCCTCTCTGTAAAATTCCTCAAGGAATAGGATTCACATGCTAGGTTAGATTTACCGCTAACCCCCTCTATCCTCCCCAGCCTCAGATGACCTCTGACCCGGCCGGTTCTCTGATGCCTCCGCACCACGCTTGATAAAGAAAAGACAAATTATCTCCTTCACAGATTGCTAACCATATTACATTCCTTCTGCGTGTTATATGGGAGATAAATAGAAACGCAAGACTCAATAAGCAATGTAATAAACGTAAGATTAAATATTTCCCCAACACTATCTTCTGTAAAACTTTTCTCTAATCTATTATAATTCTGACTCAGGTCCCCTTACAATGTTAAGCTTAGCAATATTGATAATCCTTTCGCTGAAATTGATAGTACAGTTTGAATCAACCAGTACCCCAACCTGCCCAAAGATTCATGAACCAACCAAGCCATTTACTATCCGTATGTTCAGGCTCCTGTACAGCCTTTCTCGTGTGTTCAATTAAAATTGTGATGTTGTAACTGTAATCAGGAATATTGAAACATCTAGACATTCCCAAGATTTTACAAAACCCCACCTTTCTTTGCAGTTAACATGTACAGAACCAACCTGGGGTGCGTTTCCTGTACAACGACGGTAGTTCGCTGCTTCACAACCATAGTACGATGCATCGTTGGAGAAATCAACTAGCTAGTCACGACTGTTTCCCGAAACCCACTGTCACAAAGTATCGTTCAACCGCCTTGGTTTCACACGTGGTGGAAATGGAATAATAACTACTTTTAATTAAACTGTTTGAGATCCAATTAACTGTGTAGATTTTTTAATATAAATTACAAACATGTAATCTGAGGACTATTTCTAATTGTTCTTAGTTATTTTGCTTTATTACCAGACTCAATATTTGGCTCGTTCTTACATAGTAGAGCACGTTCGCACATGCGCACTCTTCAAAATCGGTTCTTAAAATCTTTTGACAAACTAAAAGATGTAAATTACATTTGTAATGTTTTGTAAATAATAGGCACCCTTGCTTATTTTGCTCTAAGATAAGGATTTATTACGTCCAAATGTCATTCAATATAGAAACGATGCCTCTAACCACAGGCCGAGAGCTGTCGTTCAAACCACACAACTTTGCGATGCTGTTTGCAAATGTTCGTTGGAACAATGGTTTCGGGAAACACCGACTCGTTGCTGATAACAGCGCAGTCTCATCCCAATTCGCCATATAACTGACGTTTGGGACGTCTTTTGACCATCCGTCAATATACGACTTTTAGGGCCCCCTCAAACGTCGGTAGATGACGTTATGGGATTCCTAACTCTTCCCCAGACCTAAACCTAACCCTAAACCCAACTCGTCACCTAACTGACGTTAAAGGTAAAGCGTCAGTTGTATGACGACCCGGGCCCTAAAAGTCGTATATTGACGAATGGTCAAAAGACGTCCTGAAGACGTCAGTTATATGACGAATTGGATGAGACTGTGTTACTGATAACGACGGAACTTGTGACCATAGTTGGCTGCAACGATGCTTTCTGGAAACGCACCCGTTTCGAATGGCTGCATTTCATTTCATCATTTATCATTGTCAAAGCATTTTCTGTGCTATTAGCCATTGCTAAGTACAGTCCATGCTAACCCATTTATCTTATTAATCATCACCGCTGTACCCACCCCTATGAAAAGTGACATGAAAATCACTACAAATCCCTTAGCCAATCAGAAACTGCAACCTGAAGCAAGGACACTAAAAGTGATGCCCTCTACGTGACCTTCACAGCTGTATGTGTCGTCAGTAGCACTTGACTTGGAATGGTCCAAACCACCTTTCCGCCCTCCAGCTTTTCCCCTCCTTAGATTTGATGTTATCCAGGAAAGTTTCAGCAACCTTTCCCTGGGCAGCTTTTACCTGCACACAAATATTGGACAACAGAGAAGACATTTCTTTGCAGTAATTCATGCTCACACTGATCTGTTGATGGCAGCCTTTGTTTTCCCCCATCTATTCCCATGAATGGAGGTTTACCAAAGAGTATTTCAAATTGGACTTAGATTTGTTTTGATTCGATTAAGTGCCTTAAGCCATGTGAGCCTCACAACTTTCCTCACAACACTTTGTTCTAGCCAATTCGTTCTTGACTGTCTGGTTCTCATGTTCAATAGTGTCCCCAGAGGCAGTGTGGTAGCAGCAATGTGTTCTCATATCAATTCCCAAGAATTGACCCACCTTGTTTTATTGCTTCATATAAGTGCGTTCCATTGTCAGAACTGATTTTTCTGGAAATCCCCATCCCCATCACATGGTCTAACCCGTGTGTCAACTTTGCATAATGTGGAAATAAATTTCTGGGCAAACAAGGCGTGCCATCACAGCTCATCCACACATTCTCCTTAAAGCTGCAGTCATATGCTCTATAAACAAGGAGAAATGTTGAGGTTATTGTCAGATATCAATGTACATTTCGTTTCTTTTGTTTTCGGCCTTCACTGCTGCGTCCTCTCTGGCGTTTCCTGTTGAGTCTAAACTTTTATCGTTATAATGCGTGGCATTTACAGATCCCAACCTCATCTGGTTAAAGACTGGCCTCCAAAAGGACAGACACAAGCACGGCGTTTAAAATTCGGACGCCTGTCTGACTTCAAACATTTTCTGATTTCAGCCCAGGACCAGAGATGATGAAATGAGACCAGGAGTCGTGAAGTTCAATCAAAGAAGAAAATTTACTGAAGAATAGTTTGCAATTCAATTGGTAGAGCCAGCGTCAAAAGCTCTCACGTTAGGAGGTTGCAAGCTAACTCTACCTTACACACAAATCGTACACCAGTTATACTGTTTTCAAGGGCATGCATTACATAAACATTCACTTCTGATTGGCTAAGAGAACATAAAATTTAAACAATTAGACATAGATAGAAGGGTATGTTGACATCAATCTTGATAGCTGTCATCCAAGTCACAGAAAGTCCAGTAATGACCTTGGGGGTGCTATCGAAGAACGTCATGAAGATCTGCACAGAACATTTCAACATACACCAAAACACAATGTGAATTCAGACCTAGCAAGATTGTACAGGTCTGAAGCTCTTATTATCAGGTCAAGTGACCCAAAACATACTGATAAAACCTTTCCATTCTCAGACAAGAGAAGAAATAACAATTACTTTATTTCTTGAGGGTTATATGTATTAAAGAAGTACAATTTTCTGAAACAGATCACAGAGCCATACAGATGTTGACCCCTGTCCCTTAATGGGGTCAGCAGAAAAACACTTATTAAAAACAGGAATGATATATAACTTGATTATGCTTATTATAAGAATAATGTAATCATAAAAAAAGGATATTCTTATACTTAAATTGAAGAGGCAAGGGATGATTCTGATCCCAAACCTTCAACTCCAAAATCATGCTGTGACCCCAAAAGCATAACGCGAGTCTGTGTAAATTTGTCTGCCATACGTTAACATCCTTCTGTCAAAGCGATCAATTCAGCTGCCTGGGCTGAATGATTTGATGGCAATTTACCAACATCACGACTTCAAATTCAGTGGTTACCGCATAACCAACCTTATTCTGTCCTGTTTGTGGATCTTCGAAAGCCGACCCATCCACAAAGAGGACATTTTCACAATTGTCCAGTGGTGTGTCCAAACGATCTGGACACTTGCTTAAGCGCTGACAGACAACAATGATGTTCCTCTTATCCATCAGGCTGTGGATAAGCGTACTGTTCTTTGTTCTTGCAAAACCATGGAGACTGCGTGTGGAACCATTAAAGTCAAATCAATCAGAATACCCCACAAATTCTCTGGATGCCATTACAGCCTGCTCAGCAGCTGCCACAGCCCTCAAACAGTGTGAGAGTCTGCCGCGACTGGGTCAAGTTCAGTTGATAAGAAAGTCACAGGCCACAGTCTGTCCCCATGATTCTGCAAAAGAACAGAAGACATAAACCCATTCTTTTCATCCACCATCTAAATAAACAGTTATACAATGGCTGGCTCAAAGTAGGAGACAGAGCCAGTTGCACTTTCATGTTTGCAAATGCCTCCTCTGATTCACTTGTCCGAAACAATTCTGTCATACAACTTTAACCCTTTCCCTTTCATCAGGGCTTGTAAGGGCTGTTCAAGAATTTCATAGTTGGGAGTAAATGTACGACAATAAGCAAACATTCCCTTTTGTAATTGGCTTTGGCACATCTTTTATGGCCTGCACCCGTTTTTCAGAGATGGATTTACCGTTCGGTCAGATAACATGCCCCAAAAATGTTATTTCCTGTTTGACAAACTGCAATTTTGAAAGATTGACTTTGTGTCCATCATTTGTGAGGTGCTTCAAAAGGACACAGAGCTCAGTCACACATCACTGTACACGACGATTAAACAAAGTTCATCCACTATTTGAACAAACCGCTCCAGCTGTCAGGGTATTTCTGCCAGGGCAGGATTAATATCTCTGAGGCAGAAGATGCCACCACACCATGTTCTCAATGCACGAGAGTCACAAAATCACTTCAAAATCACTATGTGACATAAATGCTCTACACATTTGCTGTGTTTCACTCCCTAACTCATTTCAGCCCAATATGTGGCTTTCATGCATTTTCTCAAAGTTAGCCAAATCTGCCCACGCTTGCTCTTTGGCCTTGGTCACTGATAAGTGCGACAGTTTCTCCTGCTATCAAATAGAACTGCTGTTGTTTTCTGTCAGGCAAGCTCAAAGCAGAAAATCATATCAAATTTCATAGTCTCACTTTCTGCCCCATCAAGTAAATCCCGCTCATACTGCGTCTCATGTTCCACTACGACATGTGGCGTGCAATGCAATTTGTCAGGCATTTTACTTTCTGATTAATCATTTTACTTTCTGTTCAATGTCTTGCCAATAAATAAAATCAGTTTGCCCAATCAAAATTTTCACATGCCGTTTGTACGCCCATTGTGGCTCAAATTTAGAACAACACATCTGCAGTTCCTCCTCAATGCTGAGGAACCTGCAGTACACAGTTCAATTCACTTGGCACGTTAAATCTCTGGCCATTAGCGGTGCTGGACAGGCTGGTGAACAAAGAAACGCATGTGTCAAATGTTCTCCTTGCTTGCTGTCTCACACTCTAAGGGCACTGAATTTTTCAGAAATGATATGGCCTGAGGCCGAAGTACTCTCATGCACTGACCCCATCAGTTTTCGTACGCACGGCAAGTCACATGGTCGTATGGTTAAAGAATCTACAAGGAAATCCACTAATGTTCCCTCAACTAACATTGGATATCTTGGCATTGGTAAAAACCCTGCACTTTTGTACACTCTCAAACATTCATCAGAAACATCATTCAAAACTTCATCATTCACACGGAAAGATTTGCAAGCATTTTCTTCATTGCAGAGAGCAGTATGTAAATCAGTGTATGTGTATGTGTGTGTGTGGTTAATAAATGTTCACTTCCCTTTTCAGTGGCCGCCAGCTGATCGCCCATTGCCGACCCTCTCCTCTCTGCTTTCCGCTCTGCTCGCCTCAATCCACCTTCTGCTTTCCCGGGCATCTCTCAGCCCAGTGTCCGTCTTGTTTGCACAGTTTGCATTTGGTGGCATTCTCTGAAGGCATGGTCATCAGTCCCACACAAGCCACATTTCCACCTTCTCTTGTTTCCTTCAGCCCGGTTATTATTACCATCCACCTCTCCTCTTCTTATCAGCCCACTTCTGCCACGATGGAGGTGCGCTGGTATTAGATTTGATTCGCTTAATCGCCAACTGAATCTCTCTCTCCCTTTTTGCCTCAGCCCTTTCTTTCTTAATCAGCAGTTTCTTTTCTGCATGCACAGCGTGTACCAGAGTGGAGTTTAACCGCCCGTCTCATCCACTCAATGTAGCTTGTCTTCACCGCCTGTGTGATTTCTGGTCTTGAGTCCATTCAGAAACAACCTTGCAAATGGCACTCCCACACACCTGGTTGATTTCCTCTGTAGCGGGCTCTTCCAAGCCGCTGTGTTTGTTAAATGTCTCAAAAAGTCAGGTGTAGTAGTCCTGAACAGACTCTTCTCTCATTTGGCAACAGCTGTAAATCTTTGCTGTGTCCACACGTGCTGGGAATGCCTCTTTAATGGCCTTCACAGAGCTCCCACTGCCGCACGGTACAGATTGTTGGTTTCATCTTCCCAGTCTCTGTGTACTCGCCGTTGTTCTGCTCCTTGCATCTTTCCGCTCACCTTGTGCCAGTTCGTGGCCCCTAGTTTCACGGCTAGCAGTCGTTTCAGTTCTTGTGTGGTGGGGGCTGAATTCTTGACAAAAAATGATCAGTTCAGTTGAAAATGGCAAATGGGCAAATGGGCCATGGCTTCTTTCATATTAGTCATCGTCCAGAGTCTGAAGAATGCATCACGGTCCTTCAGCCCCGCTACCTCCATTGGATCCACGATTCTGTGTTTTTCTTCTTTTATCTGTGATCTTGTTCATCTGCGAAGGGGTGTTGGGGTCTCACAGGATCCTCTTCCCTGTTCTGCACGTCGGGAGGTGGAAGGAGGTCTCATTGCTTGCGCTGGTGCTGTCCTTCTGGCGGGAGAGCAATCGGAGATTGGGGTTCAGTTTCAGGGGTCTCAGATCCTCCACGGGATAGTGATGAAATGTACGCCGGCGGCGCCGGTGTCACCGAGGTTGCATGTGGGAGATCACAAACATACTGTGGGTTAGTTGGTTCGGGTGGTGCTGATTTCTCATCCACTTCATTTTTTCCCTCAATTTCATTTCTACAAACTAATTTTTTCTGCATTTGCTTTCGGTCGATTTTATCTGCTTCTTCAAGCCAGCAATTCAGTGTTTGTTCACATTTCTTACACACATGTTGAACACAGCCACAACAACCTTTCTGTTTCTCACTGCCCTGTTCAACTGATTCCCTTACCACATTTAATCTTTGGTGCTCAATGTTCCCTCCCTTGGAAAATCATGGTGTTTAATTAGCTTCTCTACATCTTGCATACATTCCTGCCCGTAAATTTCCCTCATTTGACAGAAAACTGGTGTATCATATTTGGCAAGCTTGCTTTGAGATTTCCCATTATGGCTGTTTTCTATTTACCAGTTCGACGCACGCCTTATAATCTGTCAAACGTCACACAAACTCAAAATCTAACTTCTGGAGCACTTTCCAGCGCTCAATCGATTCCTGAATCTTACAGAACCACCCTGTGAGAACTCTGGCCAGAAACCTCTTGACTTCTCAATTCTTGTACTCCACACCACAGAAATAGTCTTAGCCTCTAATGGTTCACTTTTATATGAAAAAAATTTAACGGTCTCTTACCAGAGATAGTTTTGTTGCCTTTCAGGTTTGTTTTCTCAATTCCAGTGGAGTTCTCCTGGCCCTGATGGCGGTCGGTCCCTCTCTCTGAAGTTTGCGCAGGTAGGGCTGGAACTGCTCAGTCCAGGTGGCCAAACACCGTCCGCTCTCAGGTCCAGAAGGCACTTCCAAGGAATTTCACTATTCTGACATAAAATTATAGTAGCAAAATGTTCTATTAAACCAATCACTGTGTAAGAGACACTTTGAATCAAATAGTTTTTTATTCTTGCAAGAAGGCCCAAGTCACCACACAGTTGCTACTCTGTGAAGTGAGTGAGACCCTGAAAGGAAAAACTAGGCAGCCTTTATACTGACTTCAAGGTCTTCATTTCAGCAGGGCTTCTTCCTCCTACACATTCCACAGATATAAGACCCATTGCTGCTAGCTTTGATTTGTTACTAACTGACCCTTAAGACCTAAAATAGATGACATCTCAGAGCTCAGATGTCCATAACTGTTCTCAAAGTGTCTCGCTCCTGCATTCCAGGTGTACAAATATACATACATTTCCTGTTCACATCACCACACTACATTGGACCAACAGTTCATTTTTATAAAATGTGTGATCCTATAGATGTCTAAGATAAATATTATCTAAAATAAAACATACATAGTAGCCTAATCATAACTGCAACCACATAATTACACAAACGTTATGTGTATATACACTCACCGGCCACTTTATTAGGTACCCCATGCTAGTAACGGGTTGGACCCCCTTTTGCCTTCAGAACTGCCTCAATTCTTCGTGGCATAGATTCAACAAGGTGCTGGAAGCATTCCTCAGGGAGTTTGGTCCATATTGACATGATGGCATCACACAGTTGCCGCAGATTCGTCGGCTGCACATCCACTGATGCGAATTCTCCCGTTCCACCACATCCCAAAGATGCTCTATTGGATTGAGATCTGGTGACTGTGGAGGCCATTTGAGTACAGCGAACTCATTGTCATGTTCAAGAAACCAGTCTGAGATGATTCCAGCTTTATGACATGGCGCATTATCCTGCTGAAAGTAGCCATCAGAAGTTGGGTACATTGTGGTCATAAAGGGATGGACATGGTCAGCAACAATACTCAGGTAGGCTGTGGCGTTGCAGATCCATGCTCAATTGGTACCAAGGGGCCCAAAGAGTGCCAAGAAAATATTCCCCACACCATGACACCACCACCACCAGCCTGAACCGTTCATACAAGGCAGGATGGATCCATGCTTTCATGTTGTAGACGCCAAATTCTGACCCTACCATCCAAATGTCGCAGCAGAAATTGAGACTCATCAGACCAGGCAACGTGTTTCCAATCTTCTATTGTCCAATTTCGATGAGCTTGTGCAAATTGTAGCCTCAGTTTCCTGTTCTTAGCTGAAAGGAGTGGCACCCGGTGTGGTCTTCTGCTGCTGTAGCCCATCTGCCTCAAAGTTCGACGTACTGTGCGTTCAGAGATGCTCTTCTGCCCACCTTGGTTGTAACGGGTGGTTATTTGAGTCACTGTTGCCCTTCTATCAGCTCGAACCAGTCTGGCCATTCTCCTCTGACCTCTGGCATCAACAAGGCATTTCCGCCCACAGAACTGCCGCTCACTGGATGTTTTTTCTTTTTCGGACCATTCTCTGTAAACCCTAGAGATGGTTGTGCGTGAAAATCCCAGTAGATTAGCAGTTTCTGAAATACTCAGACCAGCCCTTCTGGCACCAACAATCATGCCACGTTCAAAGTCACTCAAATCACCTTTCTTCCCCATACTGATGCTCGGTTTGAACTGCAGGAGATTGTCTTGACCATGTCTACATGCCTAAATGCACTGAAGTTGCCGCCATGTGATTGGCTGCTTAGAAATTAAGTGTTAACGAGCAGTTGGACAGGTGTACCTAATAAAGTGGCCGGTGAGTGTATATATATATATATATATATATATATATATATTATAGGCTGAACCATTTTGAATTTTAGCATTTGTCATACTGCCTCCAGATAATTTCTTTAAAATTTGCTAAATACATTAAGGTAGCCTAAAAAGGAAATTTTCATTCAGATGATGGGGCTTTTACCCTAATATACAGTGTTTCATGTGAGAAAGCACAAGTACTTTCAGTCAGAACTTGTGGCTATACATATCATTGAAGGAGATTTAAAGATAGAAAACAAATATCTTTACATTAAAACTGACAACTTGATTGAAGTGTTTTAACGGCTTGAGCATATTTTATGTTTGCTTTTAATAAAGATTATTTACACTATTAGTAATTATTTTATAATAGTAATTATAAGTTAAGGACAAGCACTTACTTGTATCTTCATCCTCTGGCGTCAGTTTAAAGTCTGATCAATAATTGAAATATACATTCTCAGGCTCTTTTGTCTGATGAGAGATATTTAATGCAGTGAAGATACTCTAAAGAAGGGCAGGTTTCTAGGGGCTTTATTTGACCACATCGACCAATTAACTGTGCATGCAAAATTTCCAGTCAGCTGCTTTTTATTGGTGTTTTCAACCATATGATACCTCACATGTCTTTTCATTTGGCATTATTTTGCAAAATTGTTGCTTTTTATATTTGGCATTGACTACAGAAAAATCACTTGATAATGATTTATTGTTATTGTTAAAAATAATAAATATATAAAAAATAAAAAAAATTATAACAAACCTATTGATATGTAAAGACGTTTACTGTTAACAAAAGAGGATGAGATTTAAAAAGAGATTAGCCTGCATATTCTAATTAGGTATAGCAAGAAAATAACATTTTAAAAATACTATTATTGCTATGGAAGATATCATAAGAAAGATGTCTTATATAACAGACAGTTATTCAAAATAAACAGATTATTAAAGGAATTTACCATCAGATAGGCTTTACACGTGGTTAATTATAATTAAAAAATGACAATAAAGAGGAATCTGTAATTATTCACTAGACGTATTCTAATAAATTGTGTACATAAATGATGTACTGAAAAAACTATGAAAAGTATTAAGACATTAAAGTATATTCCTATCAAACATGGATTAGTACGGAAAATCTGAAAACAAGAATACACAAAGGAATATCAAATAAGACATTACCTCTTACCTCTACATTATATGAGGACAAAAAAAAAAAATCAACCATACAAAAAAGGAAACCCCTAGGTCTACTAAAGGCATGGGATCTCACAAATGCTCCTCTTCTCTCAAGCAAGAAATGTCTTCTTGTGTATTCCCTTTGAGTACAGCACACTTGTGTTGTCTGGAATTCAGATCTGTCCAGTTCCCATCACTGTTCCCAGCCCAGTAGAGATCAAGATTCACCAGTAACACATAGTCTCCGAGCAAGAAATTCCTGCGTAACAAACACATCATATTATTTATTCTATTATGGCTTTATCATTAAATATATATATATATATATATATATACACACACACTACCGGTCAAAGGTTTAGGGTCGGTAAGATTTTTTATGTTTTTAAAGAAGTCTCTTCTGCTCACCAAGGCTGCAATTTTTTGATAAAAAATACACAAAAAACACAGTAATATTGTGAAATATTATGACAATTTAAAATGACTTTTTTATGTTAATATATATTAAAATGTAATTTATTCCTCTGAAAAAAAGCTGAATTTTCAGCATCATTACTCCTGTCTTCAGTTTCACATGATCCTTCACAAATCACTCTAATATGATGATTTTATGCTCCAAAAACATGTATGATTATTATCAATGTTGAAAACAGTTTTTTACATTTTTATTTCAGGATTCTTTGACTGAATAGAAAGTTCAAAAGAACAGCATTTATTTAATTAGAATCTTTTCTAACATTATAAATGTCTTTACTGTAACTTTTGATCAATGTAACTCATCCTTGATGAATAGAAGTATTGATTTCTTATTTATTTCCTTCGAAAATAAAATTACTGACCCCAAACTTTTTAAAGGGTAGTGTTTAATGTAACAAAAGCTTTCCATTTCAGATAAAAGCTGTTCTTTTGAACTTTCTAATTATCAAAGAATCCTGTTTAATCCATACATGTTTTTGGAGCATAAAATCATCATATTAGAGTGATTTGTGAAGGATCATGCGACACTGAAGACTGGAGTAATGATGCTGAAAATTCTGCTTTTTTTTCAGAGGAATAAATTACATTTTAATATATATTAACATAAAAAAGTCATTTTAAATTGTCATAATATTTCACAATATTACTGTGTTTTTTGTGTATTTTTTATCAAAAAATTGCAGCCTTGGTGAGCAGAAGAGTCTTCTTTTAAAAACATAAAACATCTTACCAACCCCCATATATATATATATATATATATATATATATATATATATATATATATATATATATATATATATATATATATATATATATATATATATATATATATATATATATATATATATATATATATATATATATATAAATATTACTGTTTTGCAAATGTTTTGGTGAAAACATGTGGGGTTTCACACCTGACCCAATGTCTCTCACATTGTTCTTTTAAAAACCATGCACAATGTCAGGATAATACAGAGATTTTTATGTATACCTTCTCCTCTGTGTTGTTAATAAAGACCAGATCACCACCCAGATGCTGGCAGTGCTTTCTGCTGGAGCTCCAGGTCTTGTTGTGGTTGGAGAAAACATAGAAGGTGCCGTTGCCTTTTAACCACTGCTCTGGCAGATCTACAGAGACAGTTGTATATAAAGAGGAAACAAGACTGTACGTCAGTTTCAGGTATGTGGTTTTACAAGAAGCACATTTGTAGGTTGGAAAAAGCGGCAACCCTGCTGAACTGCACCTTTACATACTTTAAATGGGGTTCTGAAAATATGTTGTAATGACTCATTGTTAAAAACACAAGAATAGACATGGCAAGGAGATTCAGACAGAATGTCACAGAAGCACAGAGCATTCAAGACTGTTTTTTACTGATAAAAAGACTGATTACGTTAGGCGCTTCAGGTAATTAATTGCAGATTTTGAGGATAATCATCCAGCTCTTGTGCATGTTGAAAAACAAGACAGTTTTACCTGGGCAGTAATCAAATGAGCTCTCATTCTCTCATTCGTGCACCCTGGACTACCTTCATTTTCTGAATAGGGATGTGAGGAATGAAGAAGATGAAAGATTAGCCTACTAAAAGTCACAATGAAATCAAAATTGACCACACTCAATTTTAAGCCTGTTTTTAAAAGCACAAAATGTAAGATTTTTTAAATAAATCTCCAAAAACCACTAGAACGATGTTAAATTTTGTTGACTTGTGTGCAGTATGCCAAATGTTTCCAACAATGTTTAAATCCAGAGAAATCAGCTATTTTACCCAGTGTAACATCCTGTGTCATTGCATGGCCTGTCGATGGTGTTATATAACCTCAATTACTGCTTTATATTGTGTTTTATTAGACTGTTGTGCAGATCAACTGTTTGGATACATTTATCAACCGAAAACTTATATAGCTCAAACACGGTTAAGTCTTATTCGCCATTCGACAACTCACTCGTATGTATTCTGAATGGCAGATTTAACACTTACAGGAATACTTGATTAGTTGGTAAATGTAATGATACGTAAATGAGCACATATAACTTTGAAAGAACAAAGTGTTTTTTTGCTAAGAATCAACTTAAAATTACACAGTGTAGCTTTAAACAACGTGGCACAGGACGAAAAAATGATAACCGTGTCAGGCTGAACCTATAGCAAAAGACCACTGTATAGCACCTGGTGTATGATAGGGCCCTATATAGGTCATGTTCCTATGACTTCAGGAAATTGTCAGTAGAATATCATATAACATTTGAACATATACAGATGAATGATTTACCTGAAATTGAGCAGTTTGTTACTGGCTCACAGTGCAACATATTTGTGTCTTTATTGAAATCTGCAAAAGTAAGAACAGGGAAATTAAAAAAAAATGTATGTAACTAAATGTAAATATACCTCTGATACTGTATGCAACATAACTGGTTCCTGTAAAATATGAGGATACTTACACAAATATGCCAGCACCCCATTTACAAGCAGAGACAGGAGGAGGAAAGCAGCAATAATGGCAAAGATAGGTCTACATTTCTCTTTGGTAGATTTCCTACCTACAAAATAAAGTGCATTTTAAAAGTGTTGAATACTGAAGAAAAATCTTTAGAAATAATTTTAACTTAGAAGATTACACCTTTGCACCAACAGAGAGTTGTTAAATATATTTGTATGTCCAAAAAAAGTCTAGCCTGCATGTCTGAAAATAGCATTTGCATTTCAAGTAACTGTACATTGTTTAAGCTACTGACACAGATCGATAAAACTGTTGCTATGGTTCGGTTAGGCTTCCCCATAATTTGCTAAATACATATTTACTCAAATTTGTTTTAAAATTGTTTGAAAACTTGGATGAAACGTTATATACTTATTTAAAAGAATATAGGTTTTACCGTTTTCTTAAACCTCTTTTGGGCTCAAAGAAACATGGTTTGTGCTACACACACTTAACCTAATTTTAGAACCACAAGGAGAAAAAGTAGCAACTACTTACTTCCATGTGAATTATTTTTCATCCATCTAGTATTGTCATAAATATGATCAGACATGTCATGTTTGGGCATTGCTGTGTTAAACAGAGAAGTGTGCACTGTGCAGCGAGAGAGGTGGTGAAGTGACTGTCAAAGACACTCAACCCAGTGTCATTTCCTGTTAACTTTATGGGTTATAATGCTGGTAGCTTTTCTATATTCGTCTATAGAAATATTTTTCTGTCTTGTCTGTGCATATATAACATTACGCATAAGCCTATACAGTCAATATAAAAAAGACAATATAAAAAATCAGCTTACTCTGTGTCGGTAATGTTTCTAAATAATGATATGTAAGAAAATGTATTTGTCACTATCAGCTAGTTTAAAACTTTATTTTAACCACTTACAACCTGAAGGCATTTTAGTATTAATTGTTGGAATAGTTGAATGATTCAATTGAAATGAAAAACATTTATTGAAGTTAAACTTAACCAATTCATTCAAGTTAAATGAACACCATTGATTCTAGTTAGATGTACATACATGGTTGATTCTATTGGGTTTTTACTAGTTTCACTTGTGGAACTACTGTCCATGATTGAATCATGTTCAGCCAAAGAGCTAAATTATTAGTGTAGATATTTTAATATTATATTTGCACAAGTCACTAGTTGCCCAACAGCATCATTGGCTGCATCTAAAATGCTCAATCACCACAGGTCATATGAAATGTTTTGTTAGTCCAGTTAATTCGTTCTTTCCAGTTCAGACAAATTTAATAAAGACTCACCTTTCAAGATTCATACTTCATCCAAATGTATTTGCAAAATGCTGGGGGTTATTCTTTGCCTAATTATTGAATATCATCAGTAATAGGCTTTATGCACAACTTACTTCCGCATTCTGTAAAACAGGTGTCATCGCTTCCGGTTCTGGTCTTTTGTATGTGCTTCATGATTTTTTTTGCGGTTTTACTCAAGATAACTTAAAAAGAGCAAGCAAAGATTATCATAACCAATGTCCCTCACATGTGCAGATTGATATTTAAACGTTTTATATTTTTTCTTCTTTACAGTAACGTTTAGATATTAAAATGGAATATAACGCCAATAACAAACTAGGTAGGTTAGCTGATTACCTTAAAAATCCATAGATATCGTAGTCAGTTCTTATGGCCGTTGACATATCTGATGGTTGACACTTTTTCTGACAAGCGGATGCCGACTTAAACCCGTTTTCGGTTAGGTCACGTGACGTTTTGACATAAAGCCTATTACTCAGTATTATCAGTTAATAATTTGGTACTCAACTGTCCTTAAATCACTGTGAAAAGAAACTTACCATATCTTCTTATAAATCACTGTATTTTTTTTTCATGATTAGTAATAACAACATTTTTTCTTTTGTCAAATATACTTAAATAATTTATTTAGTTCAGATAACATATCATTTTGAGTTTCTGATGATTAAATCATTCTCCTTCATTGTATTAACTCACTTTTTCCATTTCAATTAACTTAATTAAGGCAACCAGGTTACTTACTTTTTTAAGTTAAACCAACAATATTTTTTACAGTGTATAGGATACTTTTTATTCTGTTTATTTAAGGCAGTTTTTTATTTTCATAAAGTGATCAAGCTTTTTTCCCTTCATAACAATACTTTTATTCTGCCTTATAATAATTTTTTATTGTTTGCATTATTTTAAATGTCCTTTTTTACTTTATCATCTTTGTTTGTATTGTCTGTAGGGGGCTTGCAGAAATCATATTTCACTATATGTTCAAATGAAAAATAGAAACTTTTATTAAGTAAATATTTATTAAGAACATGGAATCTCACAAATGCTTCTCTCCTTCCTCGAGCACAAAACATCTCCCCATCTCGACTCAGTCATTCGTCCATTCATTACAACACAATCCTCCCCAGAGGATTGTCCGCTGATTTGTGATCATCAGGGGGCTGTGACCAGAAACTGACAAATAAATAAATCATTTAAGATTGTAAAGCTGCATAAAAATGTACATTGTAAGGGACATTTTAAACATCAGATACATTTATTAACACAGACATTTAAAATAATACTTGCCTAAGATGATTCTCGGTGTCGTCCACCCACAGCCAAACACCTTCCTTGCGGCTATCAGTCAGACCAATCCAATATAACGTTTGTGCGGCAGATATGCGTATTTGGTTTGCAAGAAGTTTCTACAATAGAAAATTCTGTCAAGAAACTTTAGACGGTGCAGGCTAATAGATCCATAACTAGCTTGTGTCATTCTCACATCATTCTCTTAGAGCACAGCTGATTGGTTACTCCTGTATCAGTAGCCAATGATTTCACCCGCTCAACCTTCAAATACTTGAGTAGCATTAGCCTTAGCAGTGCACTTTCAGAAGCCCTCCACCTTCCCTAGCTCCACCTGTGTAGATCTGCTATAGAGGGAATGCACGTGACGTCACCATCCGGTCACGTGCCTGCAGTTTCTCACAGTGAGTGGCAAAAAGACTGAGCGGCTGTATATATTTTCAGCGTGAATGCCGCAAAAAACAAACACAACACATACAGTATAAAGCGTGAAAGAGCGATTGACTGTACAACTAGATTTGACAAAAAAAATCTGAGGTATATTTTTACAGACTGCTATAGAATGAGGAGCAAATGGATCGCTGCAATTCACAGAAACAACTGGACTCCAGTCAGCGAAAGGTGGATTTGCAGTTATCATTTTGTGTCAATATGCTGAATTTAGCTGTAAAACCATACCCATATATTTTGTATTGTTATATATATATTAACAACACATCAATTAAATATTTATCATTGCATATTCTGCATTATTGGATGTTTCTTAATAAACACTGACCAAAAAAAATCTATAAAGTTTTAGGGCTGGACGATATGATGATATATAGGCTATATATAACACTGATATAAGTGATTACCCAGATTTAGACCTACTTAAATTGTATTTATATAAAGTGTTCACAGGCAAATTTGCTTTATGTTTACCGTCTATATTGCTTTTATTTCCCCGGCGTCGAAATCAGGCAAACATAAATGTCAGGCAACACGATTCCTGGCTGCATGTCAATATCCATGGATCACTGGATCTTTAGTAAGTTGTAAGGATCACTATATTGAGTCCAACATTTAGTTTAAATTGATAAAATTGTTTCGTTTTAGTCGCATTTTCGCAGTTTCCCCTATTAAATCCAGTCACGCAGCAGATCTTTTGCCACTCAGTCAGGCTGAGAGGAGTTGTTCCGGCGGGAAAGTGACGTCAATGCATTCCCTCTATAGGTCATTCATCTACACTATATTGCATGCATGTCTTACTCGCTCACAGCAGTGTGTGTGCATTGGCAGTAGCAAGTCCCATACTTACTCTTCAGCAGCAATAACCAACAGCAGCAGCAGACAAAATAAATCAACTCTCATTACCATGCCAATTTGCCAAACATTCCTAGTTGTCAAGACTGACATATAGAGTTGAATCTATGTAGTTCAATGTACATCTTTCATCTTAAATGAAATGTTCTAATGATGTCATATCTATACCTGTTCTCCTCACTGCTGTTGATGATGACCAGGTCTCCACCCAGATCCTGACAGCGTCTCTCTGCTGCTGTTCCAGTCCATGGTATCATTGGAGAAAACATAGAATCTGCCCTTGTCCTGGACCCACTTCGCAGGGAAATCTTGTGTGACAGTTTTTGAACTAATGTTTAATATCATTGCCCTAAACAATTTTTATTAGATATAGTGTGGAGTACAAAACTGTTCTGTGTAACACGAGTAGTGTAATTTTGTTTTTATTCTGACTTACTCTACATGTCTGAAAATATTCCAGTGTTTACTAAACTATTTGTTGTACGTTTCTAATGTGTTTATGCATAGGAACACGAGTAAGAAATTGATTTGCCTTTTTTTGGACAGTGCTGTATTTTGGACCTGTTTTCCATGTCCTTGTGAAAGATCGGTTTGATTTGGGCAACATCTAACAAAAAACAAAGAAAATTAAAAATCTTATTTTGAATAAAACTTACTGTCTTATTTAAACAGAGAGAATGTGGAGTTTGTCTACCTGAATAAGGGCAGTGTGTTACTGGTTCACAACTCAAAAGCTGTTCTGGGCCATTGCTGCAATCTGGAATACAAAAAAAATCACATACTGTAACATTACAGCTTTAGTATTACACTATATTTACAGTAGTAAGTATTTAGGGTTATATGAACAACTAAAACAACTATTTTGACCTTCTATGAAATATAAGTTGTGTAAAAATGCATGAGAGTTAGAAGATTGAGTCACACTTTGAGATTGATTTGAGACTAAATTAGAGTTTTTTTCCCAACAATTTAGAGACTAAATAAATAACAAAAGGATGTTTTATAGGTTCATAAAACGTTGTGTAGTCTATAAGAAAAAAACATTACAAAACAATATATGACCAGATACAGAAAATAATATTTTTAATTTAAAAAACAAATTAAAGTCTCTTACTTGTGGCACCATTTCATTAACATTGTGCCACAAATACTTTTTTCTTTATCAAAGTGAGTGTACTTGTTAACTAAGGAGATAATAGTGTCAGTGAAGAACATGTTGCATTAACTAACATGAACCAACAATGCATTTTGCTACAGTATTTATTGATCTATGGTAATGTTAATTAATACAAATCCAGCTGTTCGTTGTTTATTCATGTTAATTCTCAGTGCATTAACTAATGTTAACAAATACAACATTTGATTCAAAAAAATTATTAGTAAATGTTGAAATTATCATTAAATGCTCTAGAAGTATTGTTAATTTGTCAAGTTAACTAAAGTTGTTGACTAATATTTAGGGCCCAAGCCCTGAAAGGCGCAGAGCCCTATTGTTTTCCTTCCAATTATTCTTTATTTTTATTTTAGGGCCCAAGCCCTGAAAGGGCGCAGAGCCCTATTGTTTTCCTTCCGATTATTTATTTTAGGGCCCAAGCCCTGAAAGGGCGCAGAGCCCTATTGTTTTCCTTCCGATTATTATTTTTTTTTTTTTTTTTTTTTTTTTTTTTTTTTTTTGAGCGACTATTCGGGCACTTTTGGGGCCCTTAACATGCTCGAAAACTCTTGAAACTTTGCACACGGGTCAGAACCCGCGGCCATCAGAGCCGGGCTGAAGCTGGTACCCGGGCGTGGCAGGGCGGCTCGTCAGCGCCCCCTGGAATGGGGTCCGAACACCTGGTCCATAACTCAAACACACTTGCATGTAATAATATGAAACTCGGTACACATGTCGATAGCAGAATTTCATCTATACCTCGCGTTCTTACTTTTTACCCCAGCCCAACAGGAAGTCGGCTATTGAGGTTTTTTTGTAAAACACACGCAATGAACTTTTAAATACTCCTCCTAGAGCTCCTGATCCAAATTCGACGAAACTCGGTCAGCGTGAAGTCAAGACATTGAGGATGAAAGTTTGTGTGGGGATTTTCGATATCTCGAACGGTTTGGCCGTGGCGAGGAAACGAAATTATGGCGAGAAACGTGAAACAGGAAGTGTGTCATAACTTCAGCATACATTAACTGATCTGGATGAAACTTCAGCAGTGCGTTCGCTGTAAGAGGACGATCACATGGATGTGACTATTGTGAGTCAAAGTTATAGCGCCACCAACTGGCAGCAGGAAGTGTGTCACTTTCAAAATGCTTTGAAATCACCCTCTTATTTTTACCCGATTTGCTTCAAACTTCATCTGTATAATGTACATACACGGCAGATGAAGACCTATGAATGGATTCTTGATATCTTTGAAACTGTTGCCGTGGCGACGCATCAAACTTTACCATTCTTTTAGGATGCATTCTTTTAGGGATTCGAACATTTGTCCATAAATCAAACACACGTGCATGGATTAATATGAAACTCGGTACACTCATAGATCACATCAGGCCAAACAACTTTCGTGCTCTAAGTTTTACGACAGTTCAAACGGAAGTCGGGAATTATGTTTTTTTTTTTTAAATAATTGTCCTAGAAAAACATCAAATTACAACCCATGCTGTTACCAATCACCACCAAACTCGGTGTGCATGAAGTCAAGACATTGAGGATGCTATATTCCGGACGGATTTCTGATATCTCGAACGGTTTGGCCGTGGCGGATTTTTTTGACTAAAAAAGGACACATAAAGTGTGTTATAACTTGGTTAGTTTTACTGACAGTTACAAAACTTGCCGTGTATATTGTTCTATTCAAGCCAAACAACTTTCTAATTAACAATAATAAGATCAAACCCACAGAAAGTCAGATATTGTAGTTTGAATATGATCATGCTCTTTCTGAGCCTAGGCCTGTCACACAGTCTGTGTGTGTGTGTGATTGAGTCTTCTGACACACAGTCTCTGTGTGTGTGTGTAGGGGGAGGGGGCTTAATAATTTCACTGTGTGTCTGGCCTGCTAAAGTAAATACATTTCTTAAGCCTGGTATTTTTTAAATAAGTTTTTGTTTTTATTTTTTTATAAGTAAAGACATATAACCTGTTTAATTGTAGTGCATTGACAATAGTTTTATATAATTAGTGTATTAATTAAATTAACTTGGTCCATAAATCAAAAAGGAAGTGTGTTAAAACTTCTGCATACATTAACTGATCTTGATGAAACTTCAGCAGTGTGTTCGTTGTAAGAGGCCGATCACATGGATGTGACTATTGTGAGTCAAATATATAGCGCCACCAACTGGCAGCAGAAAGTGTTTCACTTGCAAAATGCTTTGAAATCACACTCTTACTTTTACCCGATTTGCTTCAAAATTCATCTGTATAATGTAAACACACGCCAGATGAAGAGCTGTGAAAGCATTATTCAATATCTAAGATAATGTTGCCATAGCAACGCATCAAACTTTAACATTCCTTTTTTTGATGATTTTGAGTCTCTTAGCGGCTTTTGGGGCCCTTAATGGGTTTGAAAACTCTTGAAACTTTGCACACAGGTCAGATCCCACAGCCATCAGAGCCGGGAAGATGGTACCCGGGTGTGGCAAGGGGGCTAGACAGCGCCCCCTGGAACGGGGTCCAAAAACTTGGTCCATAAATCAAACACGCTTGCATGGAATAATATGAAACTCAGTACACATGTTGATCTCATCGTTTCATATATTCATATATTCTCCTCAAGCCGGACAACTTTCTAATTTACACTCATGAGCTAGGACCCACAGAAAGTCAGATATTTTGGTTTAAAAATGTTGAGTGTCTCTCTGAGCCTACACTTCTGTATGGCAAGCCCTTTTAACATTTAAAAGCTAAGTTTGACTATTCGTAATTAACATTGTAGATATCAACAACGTCTTTCTAGTCGTAATTACATTTTGGATAGTTTGTATTATCATTTAAGATATCTGTAACGTAATTGTGACTAGTCGAAACGACAGATAGAGTATGGCAAGCCGTTTTAACATTTAATCATTTTAACCTACTAGTCTCTATTTTCATGCTACTAGTACTTATTTTTTAGATACTAGTATCTATTCCATTAAGTACTAGTACTTATTCATTAGCTACTAGTGCTTATTCTTTAGATACTAGTGCCTTTTCTTTAGATACTAGTGTTTATTCTTTAGGTACTAGTACCTTTTTAAAGATACTAGTACTTATTCATTAGACACTAGTCCTTATTTATTAGATACTAGTACTTATTCATTAGATGCTAGTCCTTATTCATTACATACCAATGCTTATTAATTAGTTACTAGTACTTATTCATTAGATGCTAGTACCTATTAAATAGATACTAGTACTTATTCATTAGACACTAGTACTTATTTCAATGGTGACTAGTAACTATTCTTTTGTTACTAGTCACATTTTTTCCAGTGACTTCTATGGTGATCTGTCATTCAGATATCAACTATTCAGTTCTGACTAGTATGTTAGTATGTATTCCAATTGTGGAATACATACTAGTATGTATTCCAAAGCAGGGGTTACGTTTTTGCACGTCGTGCAGAATAACCCTACAGGCACCAAGGTGGCAATGCCACCGGCTTCACACACACATATACACACACATATATATATATATATATATATACTAAATATAGCTGCGAGCAGTCGATGGAGGGCCAAAGCCGGCGGTACTCGCCATCCCGGTGCCTTTAGGCACCGGGGTTGCGGTGCCACCGGCTTGGGCCTCGCAATCGCTGCTCGCAGCTATATTTTATTTTTTTTTTTATTTTTTTTTTCTTTTTCTAGCGACTATTCGGGCACTTTTGGGGCCCTTAACATGCTCGAAAACTCTTGAAACTTTGCACACGGGTCAGAACCCGCGGCCATCAGAGCCGGGCTGAAGCTGGTACCCGGGCGTGGCAGGGCGGCTCCGTCAGCGCCCCCTGGAATGGGGTCCGAACACCTGGTCCATAACTCAAACACACTTGCATGTAATAATATGAAACTCGGTACACATGTCGATAGCAGAATTTCATCTATACCTCGCGTTCTTACTTTTTACCCCAGCCCAACAGGAAGTCGGCTATTGAGGTTTTTTTGTAAAACACACGCAATGAACTTTTAAATACTCCTCCTGAGAGCTCTGATCCAAATTCGACGAAACTCGGTCAGCGTGAAGTCAAGACATTGAGGATGAAAGTTTGTGTGGGGATTTTTGATATCTCGAACGGTTTGGCCGTGGCGAGGAAACGAAATTATGGCAAGAAACGTGAAACAGGAAGTGTGTCATAACTTCAGCATACATTAACTGATCTGGATGAAACTTCAGCAGTGCGTTCGCTGTAAGAGGACGATCACATGGATGTGACTATTGTGAGTCAAAGTTATAGCGCCACCAACTGGCAGCAGGAAGTGTGTCACTTTCAAAATGCTTTGAAATCACCCTCTTATTTTTACCCGATTTGCTTCAAACTTCATCTGTATAATGTAAATACACGGCAGATGAAGACCTATGAATGGATTCTTGATATCTTTGAAACTGTTGCCGTGGCGACGCATCAAACTTTACCATTCTTTTAGGATGCATTCTTTTAGGGATTCGAACATTTGTCCATAAATCAAACACACGTGCATGGATTAATATGAAACTCGGTACACTCATAGATCACATCAGGCCAAACAACTTTCGTGCTCTAAGTTTTACGACAGTTCAAACGGAAGTCGGGAATTATGTTTTTTTTTTTTAAATAAATGTCCTAGAAAAACATCAAATTACAACCCATGCTGTTACCAATCACCACCAAACTCGGTGTGCATGAAGTCAAGACATTGAGGATGCTAAATTCCGGACGGATTTGTGATATCTCGAACGGTTTGGCCGTGGCGGATTTTTTTGACTAAAAAAGGACACATAAAGTGTGTTATAACTTGGTTAGTTTTACTGACAGTTACAAAACTTGCCGTGTATATTGTTCTATTCAAGCCAAACAACTTTCTAATTAACAATAATAAGCTCAAACCCACAGAAAGTCAGATATTGTAGTTTGAATATGATCATGCTCTTTCTGAGCTTAGGCCTGTCACACAGTCTGTGTGTGTGTGTGTGTGTGTGTGTGTGTGTAGGGGAGGGGGCTTAATCATTTTACTGTGTGTCTGGCCTGCTAAAGTAAATACATTTCTTAAGCCTGGTATTTTTTAAATAAGTTTTTATTTTTATTTTTTTATAAGTAAAGGCATATAACCTGTTTAATTGTAGTGCATTGACAATAGTTTTATATAATTAGTGTATTAATTAAATTAACTTGGTCCATAAATCAAAAAAGTAAGTAAATAAATCAAAAAGGAAGTGTGTTAAAACTTCTGCATACATTAACTGATCTTGATGAAACTTCAGCAGTGTGTTCGTTGTAAGAGGTCGATCACATAGATGTGAGTCAAATATATAGCGCCACCAACTGGCAGCAGAAAGTGTTTCACTTTCAAAATGCTTTGAAATCGCACTCTTACTTTTACCCGATTTGCTTCAAATGTAAACACACGCCAGATGAAGAGCTGTGAAAGCATTATTCAATATCTAAGATAATGTTGCCATAGCAACGCATCAAACTTTAACATTCCTTTTTTTTGATGATTTTGAGTCTCTTAGCGGCTTTTGGGGCCCTTAACGGGTTTGAAAACTCTTGAAACTTTGCACACAGGTCAGATCCCACAGCCATCAGAGCCGGGCTGAAGATGGTACCCGGGTGTGGCAAGGGGGCTAGACAGCGCCCCCTGGAACGGGGTCCAAAAACTTGGTCCATAAATCAAACACGCTTGCATGTAATAATATGAAACTCAGTACACATGTTGATCTCATCGTTTCATATATTCATATATTCTCCTCAAGCCGGACAACTTTCTAATTTACACTCATGAGCTAGGACCCACAGAAAGTCAGATATTTTGGTTTGAAAATGTTGAGTGTCTCTCTGAGCCTACACTTCTGTATGGCAAGCCCTTTTAACATTTAAAAGCTAAGTTTGACTATTCGTAATTAACATTGTAGATATCAACAACATCTTTCTAGTCGTAATTACATTTTGGATAGTTTGTATTATCATTTAAGATATCTGTAACGTAATTGTGACTAGTCGAAACGACAGATAGAGTATGGCAAGCCGTTTTAACATTTAATCATTTTAACCTACTAGTCTCTATTTTCATGCTACTAGTACTTATTTTTTAGATACTAGTATCTATTCCATTAAGTACTAGTACTTATTCATTAGCTACTAGTGCTTATTCTTTAGATACTAGTGCCTTTTCTTTAGATACTAGTGTTTATTCTTTAGGTACTAGTACCTTTTTAAAGATACTAGTACTTATTTATTAGAAACTAGTCCTTATTTATTAGATACTAGTACTTATTCATTAGATGCTAGTCCTTATTCATTACATACCAATGCTTATTAATTAGTTACTAGTACTTATTCATTAGATACTAGTACCTATTAAATAGATACTAGTACTTATTCATTAGACACTAGTACTTATTTCAATGGTGACTAGTAACTATTCTTTTGTTACTAGTCACATTTTTTCCGTTGACTTCTATGGTGATCTGTCATTCAGATATCAACTATTCAGTTCTGACTAGTATGTTAGTATGTATTCCAATTGTGGAATACATACTAGTATGTATTCCAAAGCAGGGGTTACGTTTTTGCACGTCGTGCAGAATAACCCTAAAGGCACCAAGGTGGCGGTGCCACCGGCTTTATATATATATATATATATATATATATATAAATATAGCTGCGAGCAGCGATGGAGGGCCAAAGCCGGCGGACGCCATCCCGGTGCCTTTAGGTAACTAAAGGCACCGGGATTGCGGTGCCACCGGCTTGGGCCCGCAATCGCTGCTCGCAGCTATATTAACTAATGAAACCTTATTGTAAAGTGTTACCCATATGTAAGGAATAATTGACGACAGGCCGTTCAATTATTAGAAAATAATGCACACCCGAGGTGGTAATGCGGTCACGACGCGAAGCGAAGTGGCCGTTACACCTCGGGTGTGCATTATTTTTCGGGTAATTCAATGGCCTGAAGTCAATTATTCCGCTTATACTACAGTTACCACACCTCAAAACATTGTTCAGATGATTCATATCAAGACGTTTGTCAAGTTTTTGACATTAAAGCGCTCTTGTAAGTAGGACTAATTTCTTACGCATCTAATCCACATGCCTCCGTTGCTAATTCCAAAACGTCATTTTAGAGGTAGTAGTAACGGAGGTTTGAGCCACTGATAGCAGACTAATGTAATGATGGGGGACACACTTACAATTCGCTGAAATATTCGAAGACCGACTGTTTCCATCGACTGTAGTAGCAGGTCTTACCATCTGAGTGAACACAGACTCAACGCGCTGCTGTGCTGAACGCGCGTTCGGGCATGATCAGTCAGAAAGTTGAGACACCCCTCGCTGCAGCCTGTAGCATGGTGACGTAGCTGGATGGTCCAATACGTAGTGGACACTGTAACGTAATACTGCTTTTAACAATTTAGATTGTTTCAAAGCAGCTTTACATAGATTATACGCATATAATTGAATGTAACAGAGATTATTTGGGCTTTATAGCGGTTTGTGAATAATGTTATTTTCCAGCTAAAGTTAGTTTTGATCGATTCACTTCTGTCGAAATGATAATTTTGTTATTAAATTATGGGACGACACCGTTCTCTCTGAAACTAAACGCGAATCCTGTGATAAACGCTGATGGCACATGCACATTAAGAATAATAGTTGTTGTAGAGAGTAGAGAGTTGGTGAACAATCGCACATTGATCTTCCAAGAATACATTTAAATATAAATGATCACGAGTAGGCTATGGAAGCTCTTCAGAGCTTTCAGAATATTTAAAAAATAATAATTGCGACTTTTTCCTTACAATGGCGAGTAGGCTATATATCCAGAATTGCGCTGAAAGCCTCAATCGCATGTTATAAAGACAGAATTCCGTGAAATAAAGTCTAATGCGAGTTTATATCTCCAATTATAATGATTTTTTCCCTTAGAATTTGACTTTATAACCCGTATACGAGTTATAAAGTCAAATTCTAAGGGAAAAAAATCTGGCTACTTATTTTTTAACCTCAGAATAGTTCAAATATCTCACAATTCTGACTTTATAACACACAATTGCGACTTTATATCTCCCAATTTGCGTGTTAAAAAGTCAGAATTTCAAGTAGCCTCGCTATTGCTAGATTATATCTCATAATTCTGACTTAATAACACGCAATTGCGAACTTTATGCACGCGAATCTGACTTGATAATGCACATTTGCGACTTTATATCACGAAAGTCTGACTTTAACCTGCAATTGCGACTTTATATAAATTCTGAGATAAAAAGTCGCAATTACCTTTTTTATTTCTCACTCTGTGGCGAAAACAAGACATGTCTCACTGAACAGCAAATTAAGAGGAACCTTATAGCTTTTATTTCGTTTTTTTTCCCTACACCTGACAATTGTTTTCCTGATGCTGTTATTATTTTAGCATTTTCCTTTGAATGTTTACTGGTATTTTAAGATGTTTACAGTTGTACCTTTAAAATTACGGAGACAATTGGACTAGCCTACTTTGACATTTTTTGCTTCCATTCATAGGCAAATATGAATAAAATAAAATTGCTTTATTTTAAAATGTTCTATATACACGCATTTAAAAAAAATACTTGCGGTGTACATGCGATTAATTTATCAAATGTAGGTTTAAAATCATGTGATTTAAAATGTAAAATAACTTTGAGATCAGCACTGCGCATGCGCATATGACGTCACTTAAACACACCTCCATCCACTACGTATTGGACCATCCAGCTACGTCATCGTGCTACAGACTGCAGCGAGGACCTCTTGGGAAAGTTAGCCTGGATGCCAGCCCGAACTCCGCCCACAACATTTTTTGGACTATCAGAAAGTATAAATTACATTCATAACTGGCGTAGGCCTAAACTAGTCTGTCCCGGCTTTATGCAGTTATTAGAGAGACGTTGAAATAATGAGACAGAAAAGCATGTGCGTCAATATTAATATTATTATTTATTTATTTATTTATTAACTTCGTTTTAATTCGTTCATTATTGTTTTCTATAAATGACATTGGGCACCCAATAAATAAAAACACAACGCCCTTTTAACAAGTAAGCCGGTCAATAATTATTTATTTGTTATATTATCTGGAATAATTAACGAAAATCCGTGCAGCAGGACTATTAATTTATTTATATATTCAGTTAAATTTTCTATTTAGCCTATTATAGATAGGACTATACTTTATTAAAATTAAACTGTATGTGTCAGTTGGTTGTGAAGTTAGACATCGAATATTTCAGATCAAGCGCATGGGGCTGCATGTCTTCTCTTGTTATGAATTGAATCCAGTGATATGGAACTGTAATGCGGTTCAAACTTGCCTGAAACTACTTTAGCCGTGCGTTTCCCTGAAAATAATTGCACACCTTTAGAACGTTCTCAACGTTCTGAGAATCAAGCATTCAACAGCCCTGTAGTATAATTGAAATTAATCATGTGAGAAAAATATAGCTAGATTGTTGCAAATGTAAAAAATTAAATAAAATATATACTACTGCTAAAACTACTACTACTACTACTACTACTACTACTAATGATATATGATGATAACAATAAAATGTGTATGCAACACATGAGGATACCCACAGAGGTACGCCAAAGCTGAATTTGCCAGCAGAGACAGGAAGAGGAGAACAGAGAGAACTACCACACAGACCGCATCTCTCTTACCACTGACACACTCCGTCTCTGAAAATACATTATTAGAGAAATGAATAGCCTTTGAAATAAATGAGTAAAATAAATAAACAAATCATCTCTCTTATCAACAGACAGAAACTAGTGTTGCGTTCATAATTTTGTTCAGTGTATATATTAATAATAAAAAAATCAATACAATAAAAAATTAAGTGAAATGAAGCTGTTGAAACAATTCATTTGCAAAATAGCACTTACTTCTATCGCCATGAGCTGATCTTGAGATGCCTCTCGGAATAGTGTTGGAATAAATAGCTTCAGACATCTTCTGCAAGTAAAGAAGTGAGAACTGAAGAGAGGATATGGTTAAATATTTTTACCAGTGGTTAAAGGGGCACTGATGTTTCCTGCCATCATTTCCTGTCACTGGTTATTAGTTGTTGTTGGGGACATCATCTCAAACAACAGCTGATAAAAGATCATCTGTGGTCAATGCTTCTTGAACGCTGACTTTTTGTGGATTTCCATCATTGTTGGAATGTCTTACTCTAATTTTACATTAGATAGAAACATGCTGAAGCGTTTCTTTTTCATCCCTTTCTTACTGAACAGTAGGCCTCTTGCTGTACACAGTGCACACGGCGTGTTGGCGATAGAGCAGCACCAAGCACAGACCTTTAGACATGCATGCCATTAAAACAAAAAACATTCAACAATACATGTCACATATTTAGTCATTTGTTAGTTTTATTTCATTTTCATGGACTTTGAATTTGTTTATCATCATATAAGTTTCCCAGTCTTATTAGTTTACCATGGGATTTCATTTGATCATCATCACACCTGTTACTCTAGTTCATCATCATTGTCTACTAAAGTTGTCTGTTCATTGCCATGTTGGTTACTTGCCAACATGTCCAGTTGTTTAGATAAGGGTTATTTACTGTAAGTATGAGTGACTTTTGTTGGTTCTTTTGGAGCTCGGCATTTTAAAATTGCTTTAACTCATCAATTTAAGCTGGTTTAAAGTAATTTAAAATGACTTAACCATCAAAGCTGATTGTAAAATATAAGGCAACTTTTTGCAGTTTACAATGTAGAATTGTTATTGCAATACACAGGCATTCCTCTATGTTTTCGACTTGGTTTTCTATAAAAGCATGAACAAAATATAAAATTAAAGCATAATATGTTTCAGTCCAGTAAATAATACTTTTGAAATTTCCAATGTATTCCACAGGTCTTCCAATGAAGCTCAACTTTGGGAACATTAAAGGGATAGTTCACACAAAAATGACATTTGTTACAGACCTGTAAGACTTTTGTTCAAGTCTAAATTAAACATGTTCATCATATAAAGCGATTTTCTGAAAATTTGGGCCAAACCGCTCAGTTCATATGGATTAGTTTTACGATCTCTTGACCTTTCTGAAAGCGTCACAGTCAGTTATCAATGGAGGGACAGAAATGCCTCAGATTTCATAAAAAAGATCTTCATTTGTGTCCTGAAGAAGAACGAATGCATGAAGGTGAATAATTAAAAGACATAATTTTCATTTTTTGGCAAATTATCCCTTTAAGCATGACACATAAGCAAAGTTTAGTGAGTCACTGCCTAGGAGAATGGCTGCTTACTATAATCAAAAACAAGGGAGAACAAACTACATATTAATTAATAACTAAATATTAATATTAATAACTGATTACATTGCAGTCAATGTGCTTAATTTGCTGTGATCTTTGTTTTTCTACTGCATTTTGTTTAATACAATAAAATCCCATATTTAATTATACACTGCTTTCTTGCCAAATGTTGTAATTTTAATACTAAAGCCAAGTTTAGTGTATTCTTTTTCCCTATATAACAAACTCCTCATATTTTAATTTAGTCAAACCTGAAGTGTTATTAAAGGAAATATTGTGCAAATATCCCTTTCTGTGCATCACTTTTGGCCACTACTGTATATTTTTACTTGAAGAGCATTGGTTAATCCACCAGGGAGCAAAAGACATATAGTAAGATATTTGCCCAACCAAATATCAAAAGATATTTGAGTAGTAAATGGCCTACGAAAACATCTTAGAACTGGAGACTGTGACTCTAGAAATATGTTAAATAGAAGCTTTAAAAAAAGATTAAAATGATATATTTGGCAAATACATTATAAGCATGCATGCATTAATGCTGTTTCCATTGTACATATTAACTCATGTCTTTACATTCATTAATTCATGCTGTTAAGAAAAAGTGCATAATATTTTAAAGACAATGACATATGTGCAATATGCCCGTGACTATAACAATAACAACAAAAAGAATGCAAATGTATTATTTATAAAGAGCTACACAGATTCTACAGTGTAATCATAGGCTATAAAATATAGATGAACAGTGATGTTAAAAGGTCATGAAAGACGCTTTAGTACTGATCAAGAACATGGAATCTCACAAATGCTTCTTTCCTTTTTCAAGCAAAGAAATATCTCCCCATTTTTCTCCTCTTAAATATCCAATTAAAACAGCACAGTCTTCACCCAAGGGATCATGTGTATCATGATCGTCAGGAGGGAAGATCCATCTGACAGGACAAAATAAGTGTGTAAAAATGTCAAAAACCCATATAACCTTTAAATAACTTGTACCATCAAACCGAGACCATTTAAAGCACAGCAGATTTCGAAATAAAACGGTACTTACGAGAGGTTGCTGTTTAAGGGTGTGTTGTCCACCCAAAGCCACGTCCCCTCAGTCTGGCGGTCAGTCAGACCAATCCAGTGGAGCACCAATGCATTAGAACTGATTATTTGCTGAGCAAGAAATTCCTAAAAAGACATATGGCTGAAATATGTCATTATGTACATTGCAAATATGACATTTCGTACAGTGTAACCCAAGTAAAGTAGGCCTATAATTAGCAAACAATTGTGTTTTGCATGGTTTCTAGACCTATGCACCTTCCGTTCAGAGTGGTTTCTGTCTCAAGTCAAATAGATACCCACCCTTAGGTTCCCATAATCGAAATTGCAGAAAAATTAGATCATTCTATTGTCCATTAAACTCTCCAAGCAATTCGAGCTTTAAGGGTTAGTTCACCCCAAAATGAAAATTCTGTCAGTAATAACTCACCCTCATGTTGTTCCAACCCCTTGAAGACTTTCGTTCATCTTCGAAACACAAACTAAGATCTTTTTGATTAAATCTAGAATGGTCGTGCAACACTCTCCCATTTTCCCTGAGGCGAAGAAGAAATCTGCTATTTACCTTTTTCACTTCCTCCTACAATGACGTAAAAACAGCCATTTTACGTAATTGTGGGAGGAAGTGTAAGAGGGGGGATTTCTTTAAAGACTACAAGCACTAGACTCACCTTTCAAACCCACCCATAGGTTGGGGCTAATGCGCTGACATACCTATCACAGATCAGTGCCAGTGCGTCTGGATTTCACTGGCAGAAACGTTTCGAAAATATGGATGAAGCGTACTGAATACGCAGACGGATGCATTTGCGTACTCTTGCATAGTGTCCAAGCCATGTTTTCTGGAAGCTAAGCTAGCAGGCTCTTGTTCTGTGGAGAAAGCCGAGTAGTAAATTTTAGCGGTCACCGCCCTGTTTTCCCGGACATGTCCGGCCGTGTATGTCCAGGATTCAACTTTTGCTTTCTGAAGTTGCCATGCATTGTTTACATGTACAGCTTTTGTTTCAATCGAACTGAATTTATTCTGATTGGTGAATCTGAATGTAGTGTTTACATGAACGCTAAACAAGTCATCGGTTGATGTGCGTTTTAACATTGCTAAGAAAATTCCCGCTCCTCCGTGAGAGAGTTCGAGACCGGTAACTTAAGTCTCACAGCTGTCGCTCATCGGTACTCTACACCACCGGCCTCACGTCGTCTCCTTCTGCAATAGCCGAATCCCGGACATTTTGGGCGACTCTTTAAACATTTTCGTGAGACTCATCACAAAGACTCACTAGTAGCCAAGGCTTGTTGTTTAACTACTGCGCGGTTACCGGTAGGCATGGCCTCCTAGGGCAGCGAAGCAAGTGCATTCTGGGAGTTGTTGTCTTTCATCCACATAAGCCAAAAATACATTTTCTGTCTTTTCTCAGTCTAGAAAGCTCCAAATTCAAAAATTATTTCACATTTCTTCTACATAAATGACCCATTTTAAATACACATTCATCTTTCCAGAGGTGGACTGACCCTTTAAGTTTATCAAGTGAAGAGAACACTTTTTGTGTGCAAAAAAAAAATAAAAAAAATAACGACTTTATTCAACTATTCATTTCCTTCTCTGTTGGCCTACGCTTTCACGTAGTGCCACTGCACAGCTGTCTTCAAGGTTGTACGTCACACGTAGACTTAAGATTGAGCCACTGTAGTCACTTGGACTATTTTAACAATGTCTAACTTTTCTCGGCCGGCAAGTTTCCGATCCCTTAAGAAACTTCTAAGATCCAGCTCTCAGATTTAATAAAAAATATTTTAGTTTGTGTTTCGAAGATGAACGAAAGTCTTATGGGGTTGGAACAACATGAGGGTGAGTGATTACTGACAGAACTTTTATTTTGGGTGAACTAACCCTTTAACAAAACCACTAATTATTTAAATTCTATTTCTCTAGATGTACCTGTTCCTCACTGCTGTTGATGATGACCAGGTCTCCACCCAGATCCTGACAGCGTTCTCTGCTGCTGTTCCAGTCCATGGTATCATTGGAGAAAACATAGAATCTGCCCTTGTCCTGGACCCATATCTCTGGCAAACCTGAAGTGACAGGTTATTCTGTTTTTATTTATATGTGCAAAGATTTTCATTAAACAGCAGAATTAATAGTTGTCCAATTTAAAGAAACATACAAACATGCACATCCAATATATACAAAACATAAAAAATTGCTGTTAACTTGAACATACACAGAGAAAACATTCCAGTAGTACGGTGATGCATTGCTGCCACATGCAACTTATTTTTTCCCTTCAATTATGTCATAATAACAAGATCTTATGTCATTAAAACGAACACATTTTCTCATTTTAACGACATAAAATCTTGTTTTAACGACATAAATGTCTTGTTATAACGACATCTCATTTTAACGACTTAATATCTCGTTTTAACGAGATAAGCAAATTGCTGAATACACTCAAATGATCGACTCAGACGTCAATAAATGGACGCACAAATTATAATCACTAACACAAAATAAAACAAATGTATTTTAAACACAAACATGTCTATTTGTACAAATCGCTGCACCTTCGTTGAATTCTAATTTTGCACACATAACTGAAAGCAATTTGTTTGTGAATATAGTAGCCTAATAAAAACATACATTTATCAAGTTCACGGATAATTGTGCGTGCATTTATTAATCAATATGATTCTAAAATCATAATAAAGGATACTAAAAAAATCAGATAAGTCCAGAATTTTAACGCAAAGCGTTTAATTTGACGTTAAGCATTTTCCTCCCATAGAAACTCATTATAAGAACGCTAAATGTAGCTTAATGCATATTACAATGTCCCCTTATTATGTCAAAATAATGAGATATTTATGTCAAAATAACGAGATATTTATGTTGTTAAAACGAGATATTATGTCGTTATAATGAGACATTTATGTCGTTAAAACGAGATCTTATGTCGTTAAAACGAGAAAATATGTCGTTTTATCGACGTAAGATCTCGTTATTACAACATAATTGAGGGAAAAAATAATATGTATGTGGCAGCAATGCGTCACTGTACAGTAGTACACATAATGATTGGTCAAATATGTTGAACAGCGGTTATATGACATACCTTTATAAGTACAAGGGAGCGAGTGTTAACTTGTTAACTTCTGCAGTTGTGTAGTGTACAGAAGAAATGTTTAAAAGTCAATCAATTAATTTAAATGATAAAATAATTAGATGTGAAATACTTTTATAAATATTGGAATAAAAAATGTGTTTTACAAACCTAGGTTTGAGTTGTTCGTCACTTGCTCACATCCCATTGACTGATTCTGTGTCATTGGTGTAATCTGTGAAGCATAAAATAGTATTGAGAAACTGATACGCAGTGCAAAGACAACTGATACTCTGTCACATGAGGATACCCACACAGGTATGCCAAAGCTGCATTTGCCAGCAGAGACAGGAAGAGGAGAACAGAGAGAAGAACTACCACACAGACCGCATCTCTCTTACCATTGACACACTCCTTCTCTGAAAATACATTATTAGAGAAATGAATAGCCTTTGAAATAAATAGGTTAATAAACAAATCAAAAGTTCTCTAAAAGCATTTTCTGTCAGATCACAGGTTGCTTTGGCCAACCAAACACGGCTCAACTCTCATTCCCAAAACGTGGGTCCCACAGGGTCATGTCATGAGCCCATTGAAATACTCATCCTTTCACAAAACTTATATTTAATATATAAATAAACTTATAAAAAATATAAATTAGGTTGGGGAAGCACTTACGTCCTATCTTTCCTCAGCTGATCTTGAATTGTGATTTTGATAAAGTATTTGTGTAAATATTTTCAGGCATTTGAGTAGTACTGCTGATTTTCAAGATAGAACTGCTCTGATTTGACTTGGTTTTTAAAAGGGCTCAAGCTGCTGGCATCATTCCCTGTTATAATTTCCTGTCAGAAGGTTATTAGGTGTTTGGGATATACAAACACATTTAGGGTTGATGGTTTTTATTCATGGTATATTTTCTCTAACATTTTTACATTGTCAGATAGAACCGATCCCGAGACTGAGGGCACGTGGCTATGGGGTGGCAATCTATCAATGACTGTGTTGTTTGAATATCCGGCTAGCTGTGTAATAGCAACATTAGCAAGAAAGAAAATACTGTTTGTCAGCACTTACTTCATACTAGGGTACAATGGAAGATATAAATTGGCAAACAATCAGGAACTTTCATTTTCTGTCCATAATTACGCAATTTTGATTCCTGTTTGGTATCTTTTTGAAACATTGTGTAATGTCCTCTCATGCAGAAAATTAGGGATTTTAGAAAACACGAATGCTGTCATTCTAGCAAAACTTTGAAGCGGTTCACAGGACATTTATAAAATTGGCCAATAATACCTATCCTTCTAAACTAAATTATACTCTTCTGCAAGATCTTGCAAACGTGTCAGCAGATAGTTACCAACATATACCCTTTGAGAAACCAGTATAATGGAAATTGTTTTTTTTAACACTTTTTTACTTTAAAAGAATATTTTGTATCGTATTTTAATCTAAAACTGTATTATAAACTGATAACATTTCCCATATTTATTTGCCACAAATTAAAGTCGTTATGAAACCCATTGATAAATCTAAAATATCTAAAGAAGAGTAAAATAACATTAAATATGGCATTTTACTATTTATGTATGAGATTTATAAAAATTCAAAGTGTCTATTGCTGAAAAAACATCAATATATTAATATAATTCACACATTATAAAAAAATATTAAGACTACTTCTGAAGACTTCACTCAAGTGATTCTTAAGGGAATATGGGAAAAAAGTGTAATGTTTGGATCCTCCAAGATGAGACACAGGTGTAAATAGTCCACTTAGTAATTAAAAACAATACAGAGTAAGTGTATCATCACTGCAGCTGCCTAATATGACATGCTGGGTTACACAATATAACAGTTACATTTTAGTCACTGAAATTTTAGCTGAAAAAACAGCAGGAATCACTTACATTGAAATGTAGCCTCAGGCTTCCCTTTGGACAGTGGTGCTGTATTACTGTAAATTTGGTCAGTCATTTTGTGTTAGATCATGATCATCAGAAAGAAGTGATGAATTTGAAGCAGAGATCAACAGCTAAACAGCAAGACATTTTGGTGAAGATGTAAAGTGATTTAATACTGTCACAGGCATCGAAAAAAAGACGCAATAAATGCACACCCTTGTCCAAAAACCTTAGTCATTTCAGATGAACTAAAAGTATGTTATACTGATTGGTTATTGTGGTACTAAAGCAATATTTCAGTCAGGCAGTGCCTAAAAGGTTGCCATACCATGTTATTCTCACAGTTCACTGCCTCAGTAAAGGGTGGTCGCGAGTTACACATCTATGTTCATGAAGGATTGAAATCAGGCAGTTTCTCAGTCTCTAGGGTGTATAACAGGCACATCTGCAATATAAAGCTGTAATATCTAACATGTGACTGTTGATTGCTTAAATCACGAGGATAAATAAAGACGACGCTCATCGACCCTACTGAGCTTTCGACTGATCTTAGACATGAATAGACTTAATTTCCTGACACAAAGAACTAAAAACACCTGTATCAGGAAACAACAGCATTTATAGAATGCAGAAATAATGTTTATTCTGATCTATCATGAGTGAAAACATGTGATATCAATCAATCACAGGCCACAAACTCAGAAATAACAAACCACAAACCCAACTGTTCACAGCAGCTGCTAGTTTTTATTTAGCACAAAAAAAAAAATTATAATAATACACGTTGATATCTTTCACTCCATCATAAAAACCTAAAGACCCGTTTTCAGTTGCTTCCATTGTATTTTCCACAACCTGCTTCCTCAAATTACATACTGTGTTCAAAACCACAATTTTACGTAGATACTGCCAATTACTCATAAGGTTGTACATGGGGATGCACGATATTGGACTTTGGTCGATATTCAATATGCCACGATATTTAAGACTAATTTTGCCCGTAGGCTCATAACGATGAATTTGCTTTTTTTGGGGTCAAATATGGACAAACCCAAATGTTGGGTTAAAAATGTAATTTAAAATTAACCCAACTTCAACTTTCACATTCATCTGTAATTTTTTTAATTAAATTTTTAACCCAACATTTGGGTTTGTCCATATTTGACCCAAATTTGGGTATAAAACAACCCAGCATTTTTAAGAGTGTATTAAAGCTTCTATTAAAGATCTCAGTCAAGAGCAGTGAGTGATTTCTTATTTGTGTTTTGTTGTTTTATTAACATTAAAGGGATAGTTCTCCAAAAAATGTTTTGTTTTAAACCCAAATTAATTTCTTTCCTCCATTAAAAATAAAAGTTATTTGTAAGAATGTGGCTAACCAAACAGTTGCTGTACTCCAGTGACTTCCCTAGTATATCTAAGCACAAGTAATAAATGAATACAGGTTTGGAATGACAGAGTGAGTAAATAATGACAGAATTTTTATTTCTGGGTGCAGTATCTCTTTAAGGACATATTATAGATACCGTCCCTTTAAGAGCTGCACGTGACGCATCTAATATAAACGCATTTGACAAGCAGATTTTCTGTTTGCTTTCACTTTAGACAAATAACTTGTAAACCTTGTGTGTATTTGACAGTATTAGCGTAATAAGACTCGAAAGATAACTTAGTACAGTATTAGGCTTTAGTTGCTGTGAGCGTCGGGTGTAACGTTAACATAACCTACAGAGCTCAGAAAAGCGCACATTAGAACAGCGCATCAGCACGTGAACAACATGTCCCGAATTGCAGTGAATTGCAATGTCCCATGAGTGTAACTCTACCTCAGCGTTTACACGTGATGTGAATGTACGTCGCGTTGTACAGTATGTTGAGACTGAAGGCGCCAGAATTGAACTGATAGAACGCACGATAATATGATTTTCCTTCAAAAGCAGATCATGGAGACATTTTATTAGTCCATGATCAAAAACCATGAGTAATCGCACACCTAGTTGGAAGTTGTCGCGGTTCCTGGTCATTACGTGTGCACAGGAAACACGACACCCTATCGGCAAGGCTCATTGGCAGTAATATTCATATCTACCGATACCGATGATAGTCATTTTAAGCTTTTATCGGCCGATAGCGATGTTGTCCCGACATCATTGTGCATCCTTAGTTGTACTGCTTTAATATATCCATCTAATTCTTTCTGTTGGACAGATCATGTGATAAATAAGAGTTAGGGCATATGCTTACACCACAAACACGATATTTCTCGAATACTTTTAGAGCTGTACAACTTTATGAGCAGGCATAATCTATCATCCACGACACAAATCACCACATTTCATTTTTAACGCGTCTCAGCTCACACACCCAACCGATCAAAACGGTTTCCTCAAAAACACCATTATTATTGCTAATTTATGATGAACCCCGCTACCTGCCAGGTGTACAATGTAGTCCCAACCACCGTTCAAATTGTGGATCCGATTATGGTATTTCTCATTGCTTCCTTGTTTATTTACACAGGTGCTTCTCTGTTGGCAAAACCGTGAAAGAGAATCACAGGCAATTAGAGACAAATAAGCAATAAACTGATTAGAGAGAACAGATTAAAAGCAATAACAAAAGCAAAAACCCATACAAAAAGACTCACTCACTGTGTACCGCATCCATCAGTTGGTCAACGTTTGTCAAAAGAAAGAAATAGAGACGAGGCTTCCATGGCAAAAAACTGTTTAAAGATGTGCGAGGGAGAGAATGAACCACAGGGAAATCATTGACAGCAGCCCTTGTCATGTCCACTTGGGATTTTTATTATCTCATTGGCTGTTTTCTAGGAACTTTCATGTGTCTTTGATTGTTGCATGTTCTTTTCTTAAACACTGAGGAAATGAACATTTTCATCCTGTTTTTTTTTTTTTTTTGCAAAAAAGCACCTCCCATTGGATAGGGAGAGTAAAATCACTTTATACTGAACAAGTTGAATCTACCGATGCAATTCAGCGTGACACTTACTGCATCTGGGTTCATCATGAACATGGTAATTACAAATCAGCGTGTGTGTGTGCGCACCTTTGTTAACAATCATAACAGATTAAAGGTTCCTCATCTCTGATGATGGTAACTACAATGGCTTTAGGTCCATGCGCAGAGAGAGAATAGAGAAGATAAGTGAGGGAAAGGGAGAGAGAGAAAAAAAAAAGAGGAAAGAGAAGAAAATCTTCTCAGTCTGGCAGCAGTAGTGCAGGTCCGAAAGGTCAAAGTTCAAACTTAAAAATGGGCGGTGAATACTCCTTCCTGAACCAGGAAGTCCACTTGTATCTGTCAGGTGGTCAGTGCGTGACGTCATAAATCAGCCTCGCTGTCATGCGAGACAGAGGTCATGGGATGGTGAAGTGGGTCACTGCAGAACCAAACCCACCTACAAACAAATGAATAATTATATAGTATTGATCTTTATGAATTTTTACACATCATGCATAACTAGGTACACACACAGGCCACTGTTCAACTGCTCATTAATGCAAATATCTAATCAGCCAATCACATGGCAACTCAATTAATTTAGCAATGCAGGCATGGTCAAGACGATCTGCTGATTTAAGTGACTTCGAACATGGCATGATGGTTGGTGCCAGACGGGCTGGTCTGAGTATTTCAGAAACCGCTGATATATTGGGGATTTTCAACACAAGTTCAACCATCTCTAGGCCTAGGGTTTAATGGTTCAAATAAGAGAAAATATCCAGTGAGGGGCAAGTTCTGTGGGAGAAAATGCCGGATTGATGCTAGAGGGCAGAGGAGAATGGTTGAACTGGTTTGAGCTTATAGAAAGGGCAACAGTAACTCATCTCTAAACACAACACGTTAACCCTTGAAGCAGATGGGCTATACAGACGGAATGCCAACAGCACCTTGTTGAATCTATACCACAAAGAAATGAGTTCTGACAGCAAAACGGGATCCAACACGATACTAGCAGAGTGTACCGCAGTGAGAAGAGGCTATAAATCTCCACCTCCAACATCCTCACACACAATATAGCTCTATAAGAGCCGAGACTCTTCTTTATATGTGTACAGATGTGACGTAATGATGCAAAAGACATGCTCGAATCTCCCGTGCAAATCCACCAGTACTACTGGAATTAACCATTGGAAATCACCAGTACTAGTGCAATTTTATTCACTGCTGCTAGGCAGTCTGGATTTCATGAAGCAAATTTTCCCCTGAAATCAGGAACCAGTCACAGAACGGGGAGGGAGCACAGACACGTTTGATCAGACATTCGTAGCACCCAATAATACGGCTCTGAGCATTCGTAAACCACGCCTCAAATACGAAAATAATTTACATGTGGTTTCCAGACCACGTTTCTTTCTGAGGGTCTGGTACGTGGCGTCTGGCGTCAGCCAGGATAGGCTGGTTATGTATTTTCTCAAATATGTATTTTGTAGGGCTGTCAACTTTAGTCGTTAGTTCAGATGTAATCAGTCGATGCCGTCTTGGTCGACTGACATTCTTATTGGTCGACCAGTCACATTTTTATTATATATTTTTATATATATTTTATATATTTTTACCAATAGAAATACATTTTCAATGATTTACTCCTTGATATTTATTCCTTTATAAAGCAGTTATTTATTACTGTATTCTAAATATTAGGGGTGTAACGATACGCGTATTCGCATTTAACCGTTCGGTACGAGGCTTTTGGTTCGGTTTTCGGTATGCATTAGTAAATCCATGGTGATGTTGGTTTTCCTGCAGACCAAAATTTTGTTATTCAAATGTAGGCGCATCGCCGTGTGCAAGCGCGTTCATAATGTAAGAGACGTTGGCGTGACCACAACATTGTCCAACATCAAATGCCAAATGTAATGTACGGAACGAAACTGAGCTACTCGTTATTGTGTGGTTGTTTGCACTACGGACCATTTATCAGTTTGGACCAATGCAGCGCGAGCCGATCTTCATCCTCAGCACAGTTACAACACAGCCAAATCCATTAAGGAAAACATTTGAATTCCGCCACTGCAAGTAATAACATCACTGCGAGATCTAGAGAGAAACATTCACATTTCTCCCGTTATTAACGCATCAAACAGCGCTGACGTGGAAACCAGGAAGAAACATTGTGCCATGAATGAACTATTCAGTGTCCACAGATCAGCAACATCACCATGGATTTACTGTATAACACTACTATCTGTAAGTTTGGCAGGAATAGTAGGCTATAATGCTTTCAGGTAACATCACGTCAGTTGTATTTTGACATTATCAATACAATTGCTGCCCTCAAATGTTAATCTAAACTAAAATAAACCTTTGTTTATAACTACTACAATATTACATTTCATTTTGTCCAAGGAGCCGTTTTGTTTTATATGCTCCTAAGAAAAGTCAAGTATAGTTCCATCATTGCTCAAAGTTAAAAAATACCATACTTTATGATGTTAGTTTTAATAAAAATATAATAAAAAAAATTAAAATAAAGGAAATTTCTCTGCCATTTCTTTCTTTTTGCTGTATTCTGAAACGTACCGAACCGCTAGACACAAGTGTATCGCATTCGAACCGAACTGTTAATTTTGTGAACCGTTACACCCCTACTAAATATAATTTAGCCTGATGTTTATCTCCCAACTTTAAATGCTTTAATTTAGGCTATTTTTTGTAACTGCACCACAGTTTAGCGCACACACATAATACACTCGGGAACTGCACTTGTGGCTGGCTGCGCTGCTGCTTGCGCTCAATAAGGGATATACCGGTAGGCAAGTTTTACTGTATTCATTCAGTTCATGCTACTTGTTTTAGTTGACAAAATTTCCAAGAAATCTAAATCTTTTGTCTGGCTATATTTTTGTGGAGGTAGGCAACCGCGATCGCGTTGCTCCATTATGAGCGTGCACATCACGTGCCTATTTGAAATTCGAACTTGAGCGTGCAAAAGACGGCTTTATCATGCTGACTCAATATAGATTGTGTTTTCTAAATATGTTTTTATTTGTACACTTGGCGCATTTGAAAATAGTGTAAATAATGTAACAAAACGAAAATAAACCTATATGCCTTCTAAAAACACAGCCTATTTCAGATTGATTTTAAGGCTATTTTGTTTTTTTGTGTGTCGTTTTAAAACGCCTAGATGGCTAGATCGGCAGGACAAAAGTTAACCCATAGCTTTGTAAGTAAAGAGGACAGCCTGTATAAACGAGAGCTTTTGTTAAGATTTTTCATTATGTGACAGATAGCAATTATATTTTTTGTAGCGTTTGGTATAATCAGGTGCGCGATTGTGACTGTCACCATAGACCTAGGATAGAGCTCCTCACTTTTGCAGTTAAAAAAAAATCACTTAATTTTCAAAGAATTGTATAATTATTATAGTTTTTTTATTTATTTTTGATGTTTTTTCGTTGTTGTTTTATAAATGCTCTATGACAATTGTTTAAAAAATGTTCAATCAAAATATCCATTTTTTTTTTTTTTTTTTTTTTTTGGTCGACTAATCGTTGCACAGGACAAGACCTTAGTCAACTAAGGATTTCTTTGGTTGACTACAGCCCTAGTATTTTGGTTCATTTTTAACCCAAAAAAACTTTTTTGGGGGTTAAAAATTATCCAAAATACATATTTGAGAAAATACATCACCAGACAGTTTTAAATACAAAACCAAAGAAAGTGACATCTAGGTGTTTGGGACATAGACTGAAGTACTACAGCAACCTAGTGGCCAATTAATGTATCTTCAGCTTGATTCTGATAAAAAAAAAGTTTTGAGTAAAACTCTGGACTGACATCTGCAAACTTGTACCTTTTCTGAGCCCATGCTGGGACATTTCCAATTGTAGAGGTAATACTGCAGGTTTCCGTCTCCAATGCCGAAACTTGAGCTTCTCCAAAAACGTCTTGTTCTCCATTAGGTCCAGTGCATTAAAGACATCAAATCCTTTCTGCAGGGGGAATGACACGAGACAAGCTTGAATATATCTGCTGATAGTTTAATGGTCCAGTAGTGCCTGCAAATTATACATTTCATACTACTGCACAGGGCTCAAGACTACGGCGTCTGATCGTCCTGGAGACGATAGAGAAATGTGTTTAGGATGAACAGAAATATTCTCCAGGACGCCTACAGGACGAAAGACTTTTTGTATGCGTGTTCATTTATTACTAGCCTATTAGGCCAATTTACTTAGAAAATGCCAAAATTAACCGACGCAAGCACTGACTACAACGGCATGATTATACATTAGTTACTATCACTGGCTGGCTACTCGCGGAGACATCAAATGGCTTCATGACATCGCATGTGTTGCGCTGGTTAAACAACTGATAAAAATGTTAGATAGTGACGATTTGGGTAGAGATCTAGTCAGATCTGATGTCCTGCGTTTGAGGTAAATGCGCACATTTGTAGCCTACTGTAACGTGCTGATCTACCCAGCCGCACGCGAGTCTGGCATGCACTGCATGTCTCGGTAAAACGTTAAAAAAGTAAACGTCTGGAAGAATGAGTAAAACTCACTCAAAAGTCTGATTAACAGTGACGACGCAAAAAAGCTATATTCGGTGCGGTTTTCTGCGCGTACACGCGACCGAAGCTTGCAACCATAGACAACGACAGCGCGCGTCCCTCGCGAGTACTGAATTGAGCTCTCTTTCGTGTCTGAATGGACAAAATAATACTCACAACATTACGTCTAAATGACCGTTTTTGGGGAGCATTCATGTAAACTATGCCGCTTATGTCTTAAACATTTGTGAGTGTATATTTGCATCAGTGCATTTGTATCCACATATCATTGGGCATTATTCAATGTCTTAAAGTGACAGTAATGCGGTCTGGGTCCTTAATATTCAAGCTACAAAAGAAAAAGAGAAAAGCATTCACTGCTCATTAATAGCTTTAATAAGGATTCATTATAGGCTATTTAATTCATACAAATAACAAGTAGTTAAAAAATGCAAATATCATTAATTGAAAAGAAGACTGTTCTACTCTAGGAAAAGTGGTTTTATTTAATTTTAACATATTTAAGTCACAGTAGTTAAATCTGTATCTGTATTGCATGTTCAAATTTTAAAATCGATCAAATTAACAGGTTAATAGATGTTAATAGATTAATTTTTATTAAATCTGTGTTTTATCTATTTACAGATAACTACTTTGAATTAAGCTAAATAAATATAATAATATATATCATAAACACTTTAATGTTGCTTTGTGACTTACAACTATAGATGATAAGAAACAACATTTTTATTTTGGGACGGTTGACATTCACTTTAGGACGGTTCAAATTGTTTTTCAGGACGGTTTCAGGACGGAGGTGAAAAAAGTTAGTCTGGAGCCCTGCTACTGCATCCGTTCTTCTTAAACACAGGTTTGCATTTCATTCATGAATGTTTTGTTTTGTTTTTTGGGGTATTTGCAACAAAACTATAGATAGGTAAACTATCAAAGTAAGGCTGAAACAACTAAATGATAAAATCCATAGAGAATATAATCATCAATTAATTACACATGTTCAGGGAAAACATCCACCAAGTTTTATAATGTCTAACACAGCCCTGCGTATATACGCTCTACATTTGTTTTCAAAACCTTCAGTTTGCTCGTTGTTTTGAGGACAACATTGGGGCAGGATGTAATATATGTGAGTTAATCGAACAACACAATCGACAGTTTCATCAATTTCCAAAGTAATCGTTAGTTGCAGCACTAACACTTTCTCTCTCACACACACTTTCAGTGACTGACCGACTTGGCAAGGATGAGAGCGTCTCCCATCAGGTCCAGCAGGGTGGTGGAGGTGTGTACATTATAGAAAGAGTACGCTGCCTTCAGACTGCGATGCACAGGATGGTTCATGATGGTGGACGGCAGAGTGTAGAAACTCAGGATGTCAGTCACCTTCCCATCTGAACTCTACAACACAGTTGATATAAAGAAACAGCTGTTCACATGCCAAATATATTTCTAAGAAATACACTGATTACCCACTCTGTATGTAAGAATTACTTTCATGAGTGACACCTCTAGGATTACACATGGCATGAATGTCCAGTGAGTGTAATACCTCCACTATATAGGTGTCGATGATGTTCTCCTGAGGAAGCAGCCAGTGTTGGACCTCCTCAGGGCTCATGACAGGAACCAGGTTGAACTGACTCAGGTACTCATTCAGCAGGCGGTGAACCGCTGGGACGTCCTTTACAGTCATCGTCCTCAGGCCTGAAGTCTTAGGAGTCTAGGGGAGAGAAACACGCAATAAGAGAAAATGGAAAAGAGGAAACCTCCCAGACATCACCCAGGAAAGAAGACGGCACACACCTCTGGCAGTCGGTAGAGCTTCATTGTGCGTTGCATAGTCATGTTCCGACTCAGATGAGAGAACTTCACCTCAATCAGCTTTCGTGGGTTCAAAGATCGGTGCCAGTATCTACCACACAAATAAGCAAGGCAAAAAAAAAAAGTTAAATTAACAGCAGCAACTAATAGTAGCACACAAATGGCAATGTTGTTTGAATCATTACTTGATTTACTTTTTCCCATTTTGACGAGAACTTTGGCACGTAGACGTCCATTCAAAAGTCTGGGGTCAGTAAGATTTTTAAATGATTTTGAAAGAAGTCTCAAATCCATTTATTTAATTGAAACTACTGTATAACTGTAAAACATATTTGATAACCCATGCACCACCAGGAGGAAGGTATTTTTTTGTATCAGATGAAAAAGTAAACGGTAGTGATGTAGTACTCGAAGTCCGGTCTCGAGATCGATTTCTGCTTTTTCAGACTTGTCTCTGACTTGTTCCTTCAAAGACTCGGTCTTGGACCACAATGGGAGGAGGAGGACTTGTAATTTCCAAGTCCTTGAGATTTTTTTTATGTTCATATATATATATATATATATATATATATATATATATATATATATATATATATATATATATATATATATATATATATATAAAAAAACATCCATGGGTGTCGGAAGCAAAAAAAAAAAATAGAATTTGTGGGTAGGTCATCCTCCAATTTTTTTTTTACTGGAGTAGATTAGGGTTGTTCCCAAAGCCAAATACCTTATCTAAAATATTTATGCAATAATGAATGAATGAGAGTAAAAATTAAATGCATATCCGTCCATCTCTCAGAAACCACAGCTTGGCAAGAGTAATATCAACTCAAATTGGATATTGTATTATGTCTATATTTAAATGATTTAAGCTTTGTTCTAAAACCGTATTCAGGACAAATGTGGGCAAAATAGTTGATTTCTTAAAAAAAAAAAAAAAAAAACTTGATCTGAGCGGTACAAGACTTGGCTACTTTTCCTAAGTTTGCCTCCTGAACACACACAATTTTTTGGACTCAACTCTACAATGTTAAGTGGGTGAAAAAAAACCCTCCTTAATCCTGTATTTGGGTCAAAAAAGGGCACCCATAGAAATGAATGGGAAAAACTGTAATTTAGAGCATTCTAAAATAAGCTGAAAATAAGACACCGGGTAACAACAAAGTTACTTCATCTTTAGGTTTTAGCTCTAAGAACTTATTGGAATTACATTTTAATGTAGTTAAAAAAAAATAAAACATAGTTTACATAGAAAATATGGTTATTTTTGAAGTAAATAAATTCAATAATACCCCCAAAAAAACACCATAAATGGATAGACAAAACTTTATCGAAGACAGTGATATAACATTTATAATAAATAAAACATAGGATCACACCTGAGTCCTCTGTGCCCACATTTGTCCACAATTACAGGATTAAGGGCTATAACGTGAATACGGTTTGAGGGTTAATAGCTATCTGTTTCCTTATTTTAGAATCACAAAGATAGGATTTTGCATGCTTTCCTTAGAAAAAACACATACATATTTATAAAGTATGCCTTGCCAGTGACATATGAGAAAGAAAAAAAAATATCGTTCAATAATCGCAATTGAGGTAACTTGTTCGATTAATAGCGGTTATGATTTTACATGTCCCACAGGAAACTGAGACTCTTAGTTACTCTAATGGCTTTCTCCACTCTGCACATGCATATTTCCAGCAGATGTGTGTCTTACCTGCAGGTGCCCACAGGTTTAGGCAGCACAACACCTGCGGTGTACACAGCCTGAAAGATGCCCTCCAGATTGACCCTTCTTGTGATCTCCCTGATGAGTACCGGAGCCACTCGTTTCGAGCGAAGTTTCTTATGCACACACAGAAAGTTAATCTCCACCATCTTTTCTCTCTGGGGGGATCAAAGAGCAGATATGAGTCAATTGAATTTATTGCATTTAAACCATTATTTACATTAGATACACTTATGACTGCTCACATGTCGTAGATGCGGATGTTGGCTGGAATGGCACTGATGAAACCAACTAGCTTTTGATTAGAGTTCACTCTCACTCCACAATGCCACTGAGGCAACCAGCCTGGAGGAACGCAAAGCCCTGGGACAAAAACACAGTACAGAGATACTGAGGACAGATATCACATGACTTTAAGATGATAGCCAGCCTTTCAAATACAAGACAAAAATATTGATAAAGTTTTTCATAACCCATCTGTCATTTTTTCAAGCCAATCATTCTTACCAGAGCAGAAATTCAGGAGAGTAATCAAATCGAAACATATTGTCATCATCCTCCACATAGTTCTCGTTAGGAGAGTGTACAACTCTTTCAGCTTCAGAGAGACAGAGAAAAAGAAACAGAAAAGAGCTTTAGACGAGTTGTTTCCAGGTGTATATTTGTATGTATAAGAATTCGAGGGATAAATGTAATTGTTTGCGTGTTGTACCACGGCAGAATTTCCCAAATCGAGAGCGCTCCCAGCTGAAGCCCTGAGGAAGGCTGTACGGTTCCTCTCGTATGTTATCTTTATTCGGCCTCAATCCAGCCATGTGATGTCACAGTCTCTCCTACAAAAAAACAACCGACAGACTCAGAATACACTGTGCCACATGCTCATGAGTCTCAAGAAAACATGTTGTAAAGATGAGAATTTACTAGGGCTGTCGAACGATTAATCACATCCAAAATAAAGTTTGTGTTTACATAATATGTGGGTGCACTGTGTATAATTATTATATATGTATATATATATATATATATACACACACACATACATATATATGAAGAGTTCAGATGCAAAAGCCTCTAAATGCCATTTGAAATTTTCTTCTAAAATGACCATTTTTATCAAGCTTGTATATTTAAGTTCAGTAATTTCACTTAAATGACAATTAATAGGTAATCTTCATTGCCATTTATGTGAAATTACTGAATTTTAATATACAAGCTTGATAAAAATAATCATTTTAGAAGAAAATTTCAAATGGCACTTAGAGGCTTTTGCATCTGACACATACATATATATATATACATATATATATATATATATATATATATATATATATATATATATATATATATATATTATATATCCCACACACATATACTGTATATATATATACATGATATATCCACACACATGCATGTATATTTAAGAAGAAATATTTTCATGTTTATACTGTATATAGATTTATATATAAAATATTGATATTTATAAATAATATACACTATATATAAATCTATATACAGTATAAACACTGAAAATATTTCTTAAATATATACAAGCATGTGTGTGTATTTATATATACAGCTATGGAAAAAATTAGAGACCACTGCCAAATCAGCAAGTTGCTCTAGATTTATTATTTATATTATAAATAATAAATCCAGAGCAACTGCTCATTTGGCAGTGGCTCTAATTCTATCCATAGCTATATATATATGTATATATATATATATATATATAACATAATTATACACAGTGCAGCCACATATATTATGTAAACACAAACAGTCCTAAAAACTAGAAAAAAAAAAGAAGAAAAAAAAACAACTAACATCAGTCCAAGGAACAGGTATAATAATGAAACTATTGTGAGTACAATTGCACAAAAGATCAATACCAAGTTTAGGAACAGGCTGAGTGTCCCAGAACTGATAACTGCGACGTGTGGCCTCCTCCATGGTTTTAGCTGGACCTTGTCCCACTGAGAACAGCTCAATGGCCTTCTGGATCTCCTGCAACTTATCAGCAGGGAGGGAGTTGACCTGAGGAGGAGACAAAGGAAAAAAATCCCCAAATGCTTACAAAAGTACTTTGGCTGTATCATGGTGCAGTGATGTAATCAATACAATGGCATTTCAGAAAGTAACCCCAGTGTTTCCCACAGAATTAGATTCTATTTGTGGTGGTGTGGGGTTTTGGTACAGAGGGGAGGGGGGTGGGGGTTGTTTGTGCCACAGGGGCCTATATGTATTGTAAGCATGTTATAATTAGTGATGTGTCCTCCCGTATCGAAGCTTCGAAGCGTGTGTTGAGTAATCCGGGATGATTTCTGTGAAGCGCATCTGAGGGCTTGTGTTCGTGACGTATGTGGTGACTTTTGAAGCCTTGCGAGCTGGCTGTACCACGTAACTGCTTCAGTAAGTTGTTCTGCGGTTCTGACGGTCTATTTGAAATAGAGGCCAGAAAAATGCAATGGATTCCCCTTCACACTTTTCATTTTGAAACATTAGTGCTGTCAATTTGAATTATTCATCAAAGTGATTAATCAAAAAATAAAAATAATCCTGATTGATGCCTTCCTGATTGATACCATCCTGGTATGTACTATGCTGAATTATACAACAGGGCTCTCAAGTTTTGAAGAAAAGGCAGCAGAGAGTGAGAGAAATCACGTGAACAATTTTAGGATACAATTTTTTCTTTTTTGCATTAAATCTTACCCAGATACAATAATACTATTTCCTGATTGGCTATTGTGTAGTACTTTTTTCTTTTTTTTCATTGGCCGATAAGTGGCAGGCTTAACTGCAGAAGTTCCAGGAGCACGCTTGATTCCTGCCGGTAATATGCGCTGCCGCTGCGGCATATTAAATATATTATAAACAGTTTTTACACGAGATAAATACAAAAGACCGAAACGAGTGACTGTGACAATCAATGCGTGACACTTCTTGCAGGTGTGATGAATGGTATATGTACTTCTCATCCAACCACAATCAAATACACTCTCAGATAACGCGATTTATCTGGATAGTTTTTTTTTACGATGTCAAGCAGAAATAAAAACAAATCGAAATGCCATAACAGTAGGCTATTTATTAAAATGTAAAGAGTAGAAAGTAGCCTACAGATAATTGCGTGAATAGCCGTAAGGAGTAGAAGTAAAAAAATCGGCTGAAAAATAATTACTCCAGTGCTAAATACGTTCAGATACCCAAAATGTATATTTGGACAGAATACGAGACAGAGTTATTTATTAAATTCATAAAAGACCAAATACAGGAATACTGGCTTCTAAACCTCAAAGAAATGCCATAATCAAGACCTCGGAGCAGAAATAGCTAAGTGAGAAAACACCTCACGTGCTGCTCACAGTATGTCTTTCCATGCTATTAAAGCTTGGATAACACACTTAGGCCTACATCTCTTTTATCAGGTAATAATATAATATGGTGGCTCTGTAATATATTTAAATCTACCAACGTCCGTTGCCATGATTTTTTGAATGAACTGAGTCACAGAGAAAAATAGCGCGATATATAGTGAAAGCAGACAGCATTTAACATAGACTAACTTTTTAGAGTTATAGTGTTCATTATACTGACCATTCATGACTTCGGTCAATTCTGGAGGAATGAGCACGGCAACAATGCGACCTCCAACGCATGATCATATTTTGATTCATAGTCGTAGCTCTAAAGAGAAGGGGCTATCACGTCTCCGTTGTCAGTTTGTATGAGTGGGAGGGAAGAAGCAGCAGCAGCTCAACAATAAAATCAAAATCTGAAAATCAATGCGTGACGGTAAGTGTTGATATTGTGGCGGCCGCCACAGATTAATGAATGTATGGGAAACCCTGAACCCACGGTACTTCAAAGAATACCATGGTATTTAAGGCATTTCTTGCACTGATATATGGGTCTAAAGCAGTAGGGACAATGCGTGTGAAGAAAATCTTTGTTCCTATACTAAAGTAGTGACGCACCAATATGATATTTCTGGCTGAAATTGCTGAAGGCTGAAATACACTTTATGACATTTGCCAAGATTTGCAGTCTGGACAGTTGTTTTAGTGTATGATGTTCAGACCTGAATTCTGTCATCATTTACACATAAGTCCCGTAAGACTTTCGTTCTTCTCGGAACACAAATGCAGATATTTCTTTTGCAGAGATTTATGTCCCTCCATTGAAAGTTACGCAACTACCACTTTACGCTTCAAAACGTTCATAAAGAGAAAATAAAACTAATCCATATGAATACAGCAGTTTAGTACATTTTCTGAAAATTTATTGAATTATATGATGTACAGATTGAATTTAGGCTTTTATTCACATGTAAACATTCAGACTCAAACGGAAGCTCAAGCATGCTGTGTGAGAACCAATGAGGGTTACTCTCATGACACAGCACTTTGAACTTCAGCAAGAACCAATGAGGTTTATTCTCAGGAACCAATGAGGTTCTTTCTCATGTTACGCAGCATGTTTGAGCTTCGGCAAGAACCAATGAGGTTTATTCTGAGGAACCAATGAGGTTATTTCTCATGTTACGCAGCACGTTTGAGCTTCGGCAAGAACCAATGAGGTTCATTCTTGTGTGTTACGTTGCAAGTTTAGAGCTTCGACAAGAACCAATGAGGTTCATTCTTGTGTTACACATCACGTTTGAGCTTCAACAAGAACCAGTGAGGTTCATTCTTGTGTTACACATCACGGCTGCGTTCAGCCTGGACAAAACGTTGCACAATGTTTTTTAAACAGAAACGGTGATGACGCAAGAGTAGCAACTATGGAGCCCGATAAGGCCATTCCCTGTGTTCTTTGTGAAGAATTTTCAGAGCCTGATGAAGTCGGTATAAATATGTTTAGTGAAAAAGTGTTTGTTATTAAAAAATATGCCCGATGTTACAGTAAATGCACTTGCCGCCCAAAACACAAGAGAATATCCCAATCAAGTGAAGGGATTTGTGGAAACTGAAAGCACACATCTCACCTAATTCAGACTAAAACACATCTATCAGGGTTCCAGACTGCGACCAAATTGGTCGCATATTGCGACCATTTTTTGAGAATGTGCGAGTTAAAATTTTATGTGGTCGCATATGTGCGAGTGGACGCTCGCGCAACAAAACGCTGTTGTATGAGTAAGCAATAAGGTACGAGAGCTGTGCTGTATCGATAAATAAGTAACGGCTTAAGGGCGTTGTTAGGCACGAACAGAAGCGGAGTGCCTGCAACCCCTTGAGCCGTTACTTAGCGAATACAGCACTTGTATAAGACTCTTATTGCTTTTATAAAAACGGTTGCCACACAATATTTAAGTAAAAAACAAATGTTACGTGCAACTTTCTTGAAGTAAAATCACTAAAAGCCTACCTTCCGCTGGAAAAAATAGTCCCCGAGTGTGAACAGCAACAACATTCCAGTGTGTAAAATGCATGAAAGCTCAAATAAAAACAACATAGAACCGCAGTGTTGCGCAGCGATGCAATAGAACTCGTTGGGTGAAGCGGTCGTAGCCGTGTTCATATCGTGTTTAAGGCACAGCTCTTGACCAATCAGAATCAAGGATTCGAACTACCCGTTTTATAAGCTGCTGCAATCCGGTAACTTATTGTAGCATCTCACACGAGGCCAGAGTTCAGTTAACTTGTTTATTCGTAGAGCACGTGCAGGCATTCAGAAACGCAGCTTTTGAATAGAGCATCCAAAAACAACAGACGAACTTCGATCCTCAACCCGCCCCCCTCTTCCCAGGCCTCCAACCAACAGCGCACCCGGGGTTCCACATAGCTGATTGACAGCCACACAGCCATTGACAGTCGCTACATTATGTTCAAAATGAACGAGTAGGCTATATCATGAAACCATTTTCCAAACCGTGTTTTTGATTTATCCTGAATCCCTACAGTACGCCTATAATAAGTGTTTATATTCGGACTGTTTTATCCGGAGTCGACTGGATACGAAAGATAGAAAGATGATGCTGATAGAAAAATGATAAAAGACGGATGGACGGATAGATAGATAGATGGATAGATGGATAGATGGGTAGATGGGTAGATGGGTAGATGGGTAGATGGGTAGATGGATAAATGGGTAGATGGGTAGATGGGTAGATGGATAGATGGATAAATGGATAGATGGATAGATGGATAGATGGATAGATGGATAGATGGATAAACAGATAGATAGAATGTGATTCAAATGTAAACAGATACAATTGAACTATAAAATGCTTAAAATTACAGATTAAAATTACTGTCCAAAATCCATGAAAATCCTGAAATTTGGCAATGATAATTAATATATTACAGGTGTTTATGCTGCAACCCAGAAAGCCTTTGCTAGCTTTGGTCCATTAAAACCACTATTCATCAGCATGCATTGATTAATCCCATGGCATGTAGCAAAAAAAAAAAAAAAAAAGTGCGACCAAATCATATGCTTGTGCGACCAACTGAAAAAGTTGGTAGCACCAGTGCAACCAGTAGAAAAGTTCATTCTGGAGCCCTGTCTATTTAGCCTCACACACTAACTTTATTTGCAGTTCATAATGTTTTAATAACCTATTTTCTTTCTCATTTTTAGGAAAAGCACTTACCATTTTTTATTTCTATACCAAATGTCATACACTTGCAATGAAGCTAAAAAAATATAATAAACTACATCATTATGTTGATATCCTATATTTTTACAATAAACGACAAACATATCTTCTAATACCCTCAGTTGTTGCATATCAGCGATCATGCATTGAACACATTTATAAATTATTTTAAATTAATTAATGAGGTTCATTCTTGTGTTACACATCACGTTTAAGCTTCAACAAGAACCAATGAGGTTCATTCTTGTGTTACACATCACGTTTGAGCTTCAGCAAGAACCAATGAGGTTCATTCCCGTGTCACGCAGCACGTTTGAGCTTCTGAATCTGTTCAATGATCAATATTTATATGTGAATAAAAGCCTAAATTCAAACTCTTCAACACATAAAGCGATTGTGTCTCATCAAAATATTGGACTAAACAGCTCAATTCACATGGATTAGTTTTGAGGTCTCTTGATGAGCTTTTTAAATCGCCATAGTAGTAGTAGTCGTTGTTGCCAAAAAACAGACAATCATTTTGATAATTTCTTTAGAATACATTTAGCAGTGTTATTAAATTATTAGTGTTTTTAAAAGTTTGACTTTAAGGGATTTTGAGATGAAACATTTGTATAAATCCGGTTAAACACAGAGTCATAAAAACACACTCACTTTGGCCAACGGATCCTGCGCTACATCTTTTCCTCCAGCCTTGTCCTTGTTCTTTTTCTTTTGTTTCTTTTTCTTCTTCTTGGCACCTGTGTCACCCTTCTCCCTGCGGGTCAAATAAACTCAGTTGACATGGGCAGATATAATGAGAGGTCGTGTCCACTCAGCACAAACTACAGCTGATGCAGGTGAAAGGGCAGCAGGCATCATCTCAATGGACGCATCACTGCTCCTGTTGCATTCAGCAGTATTTCACGATGACAACCTCTCGTTAAGAGAGTACAACAAAACTTATAGGCTGGATTTTATTTTGACATTTCTAACATAAAGCACGAATTTTCACAGAACAAAGAGAAAAGTTTCCCAGAGATAGGGAATCAAGACCCACAACCGTAGTCGAGATGGAATGGGGCGAATTACAGAGAGACGCGCAGCTAATCCTATTAATGTCCACGGAGGGAGAGGTGACAGCGCTGAGCTACATTTGTTAATGGGGGACAGATGGTCTATCACATGACCAGCAGAAAAAGCATGTTTTTGTGTGTTCGAGGGGGGATACGACAAAGACTGCGGGATAAACAAGCACCTCTGTGACTATTGCTTTGACAGCCATCTACCCATCAGGGCTTCCCTTCTTTATCTCTGTATTACTTCAATAGATTTAAGCAACCTGCAATGCAGGATGTCCTCATAATATAATGGACAATTATAGACTAGTTTTAAATTATGTATGTTTTAGATATCATAATACGTACTTCCATAGTTAATTTAAGATAGTCAATTTTGTATTACAAGCTTTATTAATTGATATTTAAATACGCAAATTAGGCATAACTTAATTAAATATCATTAAATGTCATACATTGACAAAACATAATTCACTGAATAAAACCAGATTCAATGGTTTGACAAATTAAAGTTTTTTTTTATCCTTCCATAAATAAGAAAATACTGTGAACAGACAGGAAATAAATGCCCATGTTTGCTTTTACTAGAATTAAATGTAAATTATATGATTTTTGTTAAACATTTTCCAGATTAATTAACAAATCTATCCCATGAAAGTTAGACACGAATAAAATAAAAGAAAATGTTTATGGAAATATTTATTTACGGATTGTTATTATAACGGAAGAAAAACGGCATTCATTGAATGAGGCGCAACATGACTAAGTTACTACGTTATGACAGTTAAGTGCAATTTTTCACTCTCTGTTTCCCAACACATTCGAGTCAGTCCCTGTACATGACCTTGAGGAACATAGAGTGGATAAGAAGCTGGTTAATGGGGCTTTATTACTATATTTTGGTGAACAGATTAGCTCTTTGGTACTGAAAGTGAAACTCCATCGGGGAAAACGCCCGAGAGAGACAACAAATAGATAGCAATGTGATAAAACAAACCTTTAATGATGCTTTACTTGCAACTAGCAGCAGTCAAGCTAACTAGACCACGACAAGACATCGTTTAGTGACAGCAAAACCAAATTACTTTCAACCTAGTGGCCACAAAGGCCTGCATAGAGCAGATTTGAAAGCGTTTTTCTGGTGGTAGTTTATAAATATTTGTCAGTTTAGGATTTATGAAACAGCACTTGAAATAGCGAGTTTAAACGTGATAGCTTATTCATTTTTACCATACCATGAATTATGGTTGGACTGTTAAACACCTCTCACAAAAATGCAAATGATCCTACAGAACTGGCCATATGGAACGGTCCTTTTGTTTGATTGACGGCGTCTGAGCCAATCGTTTTAAAGGTCCGTGCGTCAATCAAGGCGGCGAACCAATGCCGTCAGGACCACGGGGCGGGCCAATATGCTGTTAGCGTGCCCCAGCCTAGCCGAACAAGGGCCCTGTCTTTTAGAGCCGTGAGGAAGAGTATTGTACTTTTACGAGCTAACAATAAAATGCATGCACGCTCACCCATCATCAGAATGGTGCTCTTCATTTTCACAATTGCTGCAATGTCCATGATCATCTTCTACCTCAGTTTCTTTCTCCAGCTGCGGTGCTGTCTCATTCTCATCCGCCATCTTTAACCAGGAAGTGAGGATCTCGCCCTGCGCTCTCACACCACGCAAAACTATTGGTGGACTGTCGCAATGGCCGATGGGCTCTGTAGTTCTATCATTTTATCTATCTATCTATCTATCTATCTATCTATCTATCTATCTATCTATCTATCTATCTATCTATCTATCTATCTATCTATCTATCTATCTATCTATCTATCTATCTATCTATCTATCTATCTATCTATCTATTCTATCTATCTATCTATCTATCTATCTATCTATCTATCTATCTATCTATCTATCTATCTATCTATCTATCTATCTATCTATCTATCTATCTATCTATCTATCTATCTATCATCTATCCAATAATTAGCTACAATTAGCTCGAGAAATATTAATATTAATTTATTTAAATACTGATTATCTATTTCAGTACAACCTAAGGAAAAAATGCATACACATACAGATAGGCTACAGTACTGTATGAACAACAAGACATTCAGATCAATGGATGGTAGAAAACTTTTCTACTGTAAAACAGAAAATCTGCACATTTTATGAAGAAGCAGTTGACATTATATTATTATATATTATATAAAATAGACTATGGGCAAGTGTTATAGTTGCCACTTGCCAGCAGACAAAGAAGAGTAATTTGTCTAAATTTGGACACAGGACACTGAGCATTTACAATGCTTGCTTTTAGCTCTTAAAAAAATCATAATAAATAGATTAAATTAATAAAATCGTTAAAATCTTCTGTCTCAGACATTATGCTAAACAAAAATGTCATCATTAGTCATGGTTATTTTAAAAATATTAGATATTTTAGATTTCTCAGCATTACCAAATTGGAAAGCTGATAGTGTTAAAATCAATTAAAATATCCTTGCATAAAAACTTAATCAGTCATCAACCTTACTAAACAGTCCATATATTTGCTATGCTTTCTGTATCCTTTCAATATGTTTTTTTTTCACCCTTTCTTCATCTTGTCAGTATTCAGCATATCAAAACAACCAACACAATTACAATATTCAAACATTAAAACACTTAAAGACAGATCATTTCTATCTACATGCACATCCAATTCTTGTCCAGGATCTCAAGGCTAGCTTACATTCAATTAAAATATTAAATAATTATAAAATGTGTTAAATATTCTAAATTCAAGGCTCAGACTTAATAGAATTCTGTCTCTATGGAAACAGACTCTATAAACAACACTGACTTGTAACTTCTAACAATAATTTCTTTAGCATATTTAGTTCCACCATAACATGTCCATAACACGCTCTGACACCACAGATTAACAATAGAAAAAAAAAGCCAAATGCAGATCTACACTGACTTTCTTCAGATTGTTACTCACAGAGTTTGTCCATTTACATCCAATGTCACATGTTTTTTTTTTTTTTCAGGTGCTCTCATTCTGAAGAGTCACAGCACCTCAAGAGCTCGGCTCAGTGGCTTTTCCTTCAGTATTTCCCGGAACAACTGTATGACAGAAGCATCAGGCTTTGCCTTTCCGCTCAGAAACAGTTTTAATTGGAACTCCTCGCCGCACCACCTTTACATGGATGAAGAGAGTGGCAGGAGACAGACTGGAGCCGTCTGCTTTTAGCAGGTGAACATGACGATAACCTGGAGAATAACACAAAACACTTCAAATATGTGAAAAAAACAAGTCTAAAATAAAAGCAGTGTCACAAGTAAGTGTTCAAAGTAATGTGTACCAATCAAAGTCAAAGTTTCGAAGGACATCAGGATTAATTCAAATGCGTTTCAGAACCTTCTTGAACTTCAGATCTACACATTTTTTAAACATCACATGCTCTAGGCCAAAGACTAAGAAGCAGATTTCCATCTAACTCATCTTTCAGTGATCCGGAAACTATTCTTCTTCAGGAATGGCAGAAATCCCACGCTGCACAGTTTGAGACTTGGACAACAACATTCCAAAAACGACTAGAGCTGTTTTGAAGGAAAAAGGTTGATCTGACTCTTTTTTATATCCTTCTTATATCCTTGATAAAGATTCATGTTAGATGTTTCCAGTCTGGTGTTCTGGCTAATCTAATATAGGCTAATACAGTAGTTTACCTAGAAGCATTTATCATTTTTATTTTCAATACTGTTTAAAGCTACACTGTGTGATTTTTACCCCATCTAGCGTTGAAAAGGTATATGACCATCCAGTGAATATTAGTTTCTGTTCCTCTCAATTTCGATTTCGTTTTAACTCCTACGGTGGCCAATGTAGTCCAAGATTAACATGACTTCCAGTTCGACCTCGTCCATGAGTGTTAACTGAAACGTAAACGCGAAAGGTGAAGCTTGAATTAATGGGTATGTCCCTCTTTGGCTAATGTACTTTCAAGATGGAGGGGCAACATGGCGACCGACATTAGAACCCCTTTCCCGTATGTATTTTCAATGGCATATTATACACTCACGAGAATACTTTATTACTTGAACGAAGTAAATATACATTAATGAGCACATATATTTTCGAAAGAACTAATGTTTTTAGCTAAGAATAAACTAAAAGAGTTACACAGTGTAGCTTTAAACGTTCGGGGGTCAGAAATATTTAACTGCAATTATTTAAGTAACAGCAATATTGTAAATAATATTATAACAATTGAATATAACTGTTTTCTATTTGAATATATTTTAAAATGTAATGAATTTTCAGCATCATTACTCCATTCCCATTACTCTCTATCTATCTATCTATCTATCTATCTATCTATCTATCTATCTATCTATCTATCTATCTATCTATCTATCTATCTATCTATCTATCTATCTATCTATCTATCTATCTATCTATCTATCTATCTATCTATCTATCTATCTATCTATCTATCTATCTATCTATCTATCTATCTACCTACCTACCTACCTACCTACCTACCTACCTACCTACCTACCTACCTACCTACCTACCTACCTACCTATCTATCTATCTATCTATCTATCTATCTATCTATCTATCTATCTATCTATCTATCTATCTATCTATCTATCTATCTATCTAAACACAAAATAATTAGCTATTAATTAGCTAGAGGAATATTAATATTAATTTATCTAAATACTGATTATCTATTTCAGTACAACCTAAGAAAATATTTGTGTGGAAACCATGAAAAAAAAATCCGGATTCAAAAGAACAGCATCTACTTGAAACACAACTTATTTTGTGACTTTATAAATCTCTTTACTCTCACTTTGATCAATTGAATGTGTCCTTGCTGGACAAAAGTATTTACAAAACAATCTTACTGACTCTAAATTTTTGAAGGACAGTTAGTGTTGGAAAATATAAAATACAAACAGTTCTGTCATGACAACTCTTGGAGTGATTGACACCCTGCTACTGGAGCTGGGGAAGGTGGAGGGTTTCTGAGTGCACTGCACTGAAAGGCAAATGCTTCCCAAGTATTTGAAGGTTAAGCAGCGAGCTCATTGGCTACTGATACGGCAGTAACCAATCAGCTGCGCCCTATAGATAATGATGTGATTATGAACAGCACCATCTAGAGTTTCATGACAGAACATTGTATTTCTTCCAGCACACACCATGCATATGTTTAAATATTATATATGTCTTATAAAAACAGTAAATTGTGTATAGCATATACCCAGTGTTGTGCCTGAACGCATTCAATGAATGCGTACATATTTTAGGTGAACATTAACGGAAAGTACTGTATTACTGCCTGATGAACTACTGTGAACTTGTTCATTCTGGTGTCTGTGAACGCACGCTCGCTCAGTTTAAATTCGTACAATAGGGTGCCGGATTTCTATAGAGCCTTCCAGGCGAAAACCCAGCTAAAACACAAGTAAACAGGCCTTAATATGTAGCAAAAAACACCCAATCTGGCAACACCAGCCACCAGAGTCGCACCGTGGCCGCCTTAGACAAAGCAGCGAGCGAGGAGGTGTCGAATGATGATTTAAACGGGTTATGACGAGGTCGGTGAGGATGGGAAAAATCTTACATTTCTGTGCAAACTTTGCCCGTCGATAAAATAATTGTTGTCTGTGGTTGTATATATGGCCTGTGGCGATATTAATAATAAAAAAAGAAGCTTGCAACTTATGGAAAAAAAAGAACTGTGAACTAGTTCATTTTTTGAAGTATGAACTATGAACTGAACTAGTTCATTTTATGATGTAGAAAGTGAATTTTCCCAACACTGCGTATAAAACACCCACTCACTAACACACACATACCTGTTCGCAGGCTGGTGAAGGGGAGGGTGAATTGGCCAATAAAATCGTTCTTAGATTTGTGGTCGTGATCTTCCACCATGAAACGCACCAAGGCCAGTTCAGGCACCTGCAGCTGAAAGCTCACAGTACAATCCCAGCGGGGGTTGAAACCTGCAGAGGGAGACAAACACACACACTCAATTTTCAATCCTGACTGGAAAATCTCTTGTCTTAATGACAAAATCTGTTGTTTGCCACATCACATGCAAAATAAATGTGTTGTTATTACATGAAACTCCTCACCATTGTTGTCAATGCGCTGGGTTTTGGCACGAGCCTTATCGATGGAAACTCCATGAATCTCCACCCAGACCTGCGGGTCCACAATGGAGTTGGGGTTGTCAGTGTTTATTTTAGGAAGTTGCTGAGCTGTAATCACCTGTGAGTGAAACAAAATGGCCACAAGTACAGTAAAAATGGTAGAAAAAGAGATTTATCATAATATTTACACAGCACATGGGAAGCTGAGCAATATTTCCTGTCAGACAGTCGTGAAATGAAAAGCTAAGCAGTTACTAACCCGTATGGTCAGTTGTGTGGGTATATGTCCTGGTCCTCCACCAGTGTTCTCAGGGTCAAAGTCGGAGTTCGGGTGACACAGGAAGTCAGGTTTGAGCACATATCCACAGCGCCCGTTGGGCAGAAATCGTCCCTGGTTCAGATCCATCTGCTCTCCTGGTGTCTGGAAGTTCAGAGCCACTGGAGAACAGAGAGAATGAAGCTTTTAAAGGATTTACTGCTGGACTTGTAGACACGCAGGAATGTCCGAGTGCTCGTCGTTCTGCTCACCCATCTGGCAGCCCCCGTTCCACATGTCCTGAGGGTCGTAGTTGGAGGACTGTAGTCTCTGGCCTGATGGGTAAATCCTGCTCAGCTGCCGACTGTTGTGTCGAACAAACAAATTCCCTACAGGGACCACACATAAAACAATAAACAGATACTCACAAGGATAACCACAAGAATATCAAGCGGGACATCTGTTTTAAACATTGATAAGAATTGTTTCTTGAGCAGCAAATCAGACATTCAGCAGTTATTTTAAATTGTAATAGAATTTCACAATATTACAGATTTTACTCTATTTTTTATTTAAAAATTGCAGCTTTGATTGGCAGAAGGGATTTCTTTTATGATACACACTTTTGAACGGTATTAACTAAACACATTATATAATCTGATGATATATCCTATAGTTTCAATATAGATTTTATTTCTCCAAAAGGATAGCGTGACTGACCTTTGTCGAATTATGTTTGTTTTTTTGGTTGTCACAGTTATTGTGGTTTGTGTGGTACAGGTGGTAAAGGAGTAGTGTGACACAACCTAATTATGAAATTATGTGAGTTTGATGTAAATTTGTCATGCCGCTGGGTGTCAAGAGTTGGCTGGAAGAGCAGCGTCTTTGCATTGGAAGTGATCTGCTCATTTATTATAAACCATCTGGTGGAGCCCTAGGCAACAGGCCCTGACAAAAGCAGTAAACCTTAAAACAATACACTGTTCACAGTAATCTGTGAAATACATTCATACAGTAGTGTATTTCTGAGAAGTCGCATGCCACGTCTATTATGATGGATATCAAAGTCAATCCATCCATCCATCCATTGCTTTTTTTTTTTTTACAATATATTTATTCATTTTTCAGTTTACATATCACATAAAATTACATACTGAATAACAATCATGTAACATATATATATATATATATATATATATATAAAAGAAAAATTTTCTTTTTATTATTATTATTTATTTATTATTTATATATATATATATATATATATATATATATATATATATATATATATATATAAAATAATAATAATTAAAAAAAGAATTTTTTTATAGACACCTAAATCAGGTAGGGAGTGTTTCTCAGGTCTATTTAGAATATCATGATGCTACTCTACTCCTTCAGAGCTTATTCTTGTTGTAACAAGTTACCAACATTGACATTATGCCTTAAGAAATTAATAAAAGGTCTCCAGACATCATCAAAAGTATTTTGCTTATTTTTTAACAATGTACGTTATCTTTTCCATTGACATGTTTGACGCCATTTCTTTAATCCACATTCCAATTCTTGGCTCATTGATATTTTTCCAAATTAAGAGCAATTGTAGGTTTAGCTTGTAAAATACACATGTCTATGAATCTGACTTCACTGCTCTGTATGGGAGGGCTGGAAGGATATATACCCAGGATAAAATACTTAGGATCCAGTGGTAGTTTCTTTGATAATATTTGGTCAATCATATCAATAATACTTGCCAAAATGGTTTCACTTTCATACATTCCCATATATACAGTGTACCTTTTGCCTCATTACACTTTATACAGGTATTAGGGATGTTATCGTTAAACTTGTGTAACTTGACAGGAGTTATGTATGTACGCAACAGCCATTTGTACTGTATGAGTTTCAAGCTAGTGTTGACTGTCTGCATCTGAGCCTTCTTACATGCCTCATTCCAATCCTCTAGGGATATTTCTTCATCTATATCTTCTTTCCATAATTTTAGTTTTGATTCTGAGGATTCCCATCCATTGCTTTTTCTTAAAAAGACAGGACATGATTCTCATTGCAGTAGTTCTATGGACCAGGCCGGTCTTAAAGGTGCACTAGACGACAATGCTGTCAAACAGCGACCCCTAGAGTAACTGATCGCAGCGGCAACGAGCGCTTTGGTCACTTGAATTCAAAAACAACACATTTCAGATCGCCTCTTATTTAACAAACGAAATAAATGAATCTACTATAGAGTTACCTGGAGTTTTATTTGTTTGTATTGATACATCCGTGCTGTGAGATGTTTCAATGGGGACATATCACACGCACATTATGGCTATATGCTCGCGTCTGTCTCCTCGCTCGGTCAGTCTGCTTTTTCCTCTTTCTCTGTTCCTCCGACAATGCTTTCCTAGCTTTCTATATCTTATATGCCGGCTCCGCCATGCTGATAGTATGACAAAATCCATCCTTCTCGACCTTGTTCCTGGATATGTGCAGTGTTGCCGGACTTGCCGCAAAGGAATATGTTACATCGCGAGAGCTGAAATCACGCGATACTTCCTGATGCTGAGGCCGCCGGCTCGCCGGCCTGAAACTGCAAGTGAGATTTTTCCGCTCACAGGCACCAGGGGGGGGGTCGAGTCGCCCCCCATTCAACCCGAAATAAGTAATATAAGCATACCCGTGACTCTGAAGCTTTTTAGTTAAGGTTAAAAAGTTACTGAGATTACCTTTAAAGCACACAGAGTAAACCCAAGTTCACACTACAGGATTTTAAGCCAGATTTAAACCCGATTTGCAAATCGTTGAGTTCGCTGACAGGTCAGGGTGTTATCGCGTGCAAATCGCGGGGATTAGCGGACAATGAACGCTTGCCAATCTGTTAGTATGAAAGAGCCAACAACGCAGCGAACACGCTCGCAGACGTGTCGCCGAGCCCAGAAAAATATCCATCATGCTAGATATCCAGAGCCGTCGCGCGACTCAACCTCAGTGATGTCATGAGCTACAGCCAATCATAGCAAGGCATGGGTTGAGGTCACTGGGTAAATCTTTTTTTTTTTTTTTGCATTGTTTTGACAGAGCAAATCATCGCGCAAACAGTGTGCAGCACTAGTTCTGTCTGACGTCCATATTCGCGTGTTGTGTTCTCTTCTTCGCTGGGATAAAGGCGCACGTGCTGTTTTGCGTCATTTCTGGTTCGTTTTATTGCGTGGTTTTTCGTGACAAAACGTGGTTTGTTGACAATATAGAATAGTTGGGTGACAGAGTTGTTGTCAACTTGTTATTTATTTGATTATTTTCAGGATTTAGACCGCACCATAGTACTGAAACAGCTCTCATTAGAGTCACAAATGATTTGCTCTTACCATCTGATCGTGGTTGTATTCTCTATGTAGTGCGTTGTCAACTCGTGTAGTGAGTTACCTCCTGTTGTGGATCAATCACGTTGTGTTGTGTGAACTGCTAAACAACTTGAACACTCCTGATTTTACAGAGAGCAAGTCATGTAGTGTGAAACGCACAGTTTAGCCCAACATTTTAAAATCATGTAGTGTGAATCAAGGCTTAAGATGTGGCTTGAGTAAATGTGCAGTGTAAGATTTGTTCAGGTCATCTCACCTGAGTCTTTGATGAGTTTAAGCGCCTCATTCTCAGAGAAAGAGGACATCATGCTAGGAGGTCTCTGATTGGCTGTCTCGGAAACCACTGAAGGGCACACTCTGACAATACACCACCAGATCTGACATCTCTGGACTCACTTTAGTGCTCACAGACTGGGGGGAGTGATAAACATGTCAATGCATAGGTACACACTGTCAGATTTTCTTCAGAGTACGTTTAGGCATTTTATGAATCATAAACACACTTCATTCAGTATGGCTGATACGTTTACCTGAGGTGCAGTCATACTCATACACATAGACCAATATTTATATAAAATATTCCCAATGTTAAAATACAAATAGTACACATCAAACCACATAATCATCCAATGATTTACAAAACAGAACAGGATTAAATAACCTGGCCAGGAAAGCCGTTCATATCCGGACTCACCCTCCCAAGATCCTTTTTAGATTCCTTTTGCTCCCGCCCGCTCCCACAGCAGAATCTTCATCTGAGCGTTTGAGAAGCTTATCCAGCTGTCGATCTTCCCCAGCAGACCACTCAGCTTCTTCCCCTTCAGCAGGATCCGCCCCATCAACTCCTACAGTAAAACAGGCACATGAGTTCCTCACACACACTTTGTTCTTCTTGGAAAATTGCCTTTTTATAACACTGTGACAGTAAACATAATAATTTATGTCAGAGGCTGAACACACCTTAAACAGAATGTAAGAATGGTGGGATGACAGAAAAGTCTTGGAAACAGCGTGAGTGAAAGAGAGGAGGGAATGTCGTCATACATTCGAAAAAAGAGGCAGAAGTGCTTGACACAGTAAGAAGATTGACAATACACGAGTATGAGCGCTGACATGTGTTGACTCAAATTGACTTAAATTCATTCCTAGTACTACATAATAGCAAATGTCCTAAACATTTTTTCGTAGGCAGCAAGAGTCTGATAATTTTTACTGATAATCCCCAGAATGTAAACAGGAAGTTTCCAAGAGCAAGAAAGGAAGAATTAGCAATACCAAAAAAGTATTTTAAGACAAAGCATCTGTTGAATACACACACTACTGTTTAAAAGTTTGGGGTTGTTAAATACCATTTAAATGTTTATTTTTAAAACAAAAGTGTCATCAAGCTTGTGTTTAGGTCACTTTAAGAATAAGTTCTCATCTTATTTTAGAAAAGATAATAGCAGAAAGCAAAAATAAATTGGATGAATATAATAAAAAATGGAATAATATTCTATGTGTATTATAATTATATGAAATCTTGTAGTTTTTCCTATTTTCATATCATATTTATTCTTCTGTCATAATATATTTTGTAAAAGTGTTAAAAAAATGTGTTCTCATGTATATTCTGGGGTATGAATGTGAGGATGAATGTATAAGCATGTAGATTTTGGTCTGTAAATTATATTTCTTATTAAATAAAGATGAAAAAAAAGTTTGTGGTCGGTAAGATAAAAAATATATAATAATAATTATATATTTACTCAGAAAGGATTAATTAATGGATAAAAAAATAAAAATAAACATGGTTTCTACAAAAATATTGAACAGCACAACTGTTTTCAACATTGATAATAATAAAAATGTTTCTTGAGCATTAAATCATCATTTTAGACTGATTTCTGAAGGATCATGTGACACTGGAGACTGAATAATGATGCTGAACATTCAGCTTTATCAACATGGGAATAAAGTGCATTTTTAAATATAATAAAAGAGAAAACTATGATTTTAATTGTAAAAATATTTCACATTATAACTAGTTTTTCTGAACTTTTGATCAAATGAAGCACTCTTAGTGAGCAGAAGAGATTTCTTTCAAAAACACGAGTGACAGCACATTATCGTTATGCAAAATGTGAGGTGTGAAAATGTCATGGGAAAATGGGAAAATTCAGAGAACTGCTTACTCCGCAGTACAGTAGATACTACACTCTGAAAATTGCTGGGTTGTTTAAACCCAACTTTGGGTCAAATATGGACAAACCCAACCACTGGGTTACATTTTTTAATTAAGTTTTAAACCCAAAGTTTGGGTTTGTCCATATTTGACCCAAAGTTGGGTTAAAACAACCCAGCATTTTAAGAGTGTAGGCCTACAAACTGCCTACATAAGTAGTACGTAACACTAAATGCTTTAAAAAGTAGAAAGCTACATTGAGGTCATTCCAACCTGGAAATGAATTCCATGAATAACTAATTATTAATTCAAGGAAGAACGAAAAGTGGAAGTGTGTGTGACCTCAGGCGAGGGCAGCTGTTTGAGGGGAAGCTCGTTGAGTGGCTTTCTCAGGAGCTTTTTTCCCAGAATGGAGGTAAGGTGCTGCGCCATGACCGCCTGCTGCTCCACTGAGCAGTGGATCTCCAGAGACAAGATCAGAGGATATGGAGACGCCTGCGGACACAGAGAGACATGATTGTTTGAGAGAAACAACACTGTTTGTTAAAAAAAACATGCTACGCTAACCCATATTGTTACATTATACAAAGATTTATTTATAGATCATTATAGGCTGTTGTTGCGCTTTATGCGTCTGCACCTTGAAGGCGTACTGAGCGATTGTCTCGATGACTTCTTTAAAGAGCACTTTGGAGGTGAGCGTGTGTCCGTGGAAGATCATGGGCTCTCCTTTATCACCGTCCCAGCAGTCTAGCTCAACACAGCGACAGCCCTGATGCAGAGCTCTAAACACACACACAAGACCCATGAGTTTAACAGCAAACAAGGAGTATGAACTATGAACATTAAATGTCATCATTAGTGTTGTGTCTCATAACCCTCGTACAGTTGCCTCTAGTCTCAAAATGGGAAACACTTTGGGAAAATTCAGCTTTGACATCACAGGAATAGATTACATTTTACAATATATTTAAGGATTAGTTCACTTTAAAAAAATAACTTTTGCTGATAATTTACTCACACCATGTCATCCAAGATGTCCATGTCTTTCTTTCTTCAGTCGAAAAGAAATTAAGGTTTTTGATAAAAACATTCCAGCATTTTTCTCCATATAATTGACTTTACTGGGCAGCAAACGGTTCAAGGTCCAAAAGACAGTTTCAGTACAAACTGTTCAAAGGGCTTTAAACGATTCCAGACGATGAATAAGGGTGTAATCAAGCGAAACGATCGCTCATTTTAAAAAGAAACAAACAAAGTTTAAGTTTTATAATCTCAAATGCTCGCCTTGATCGTTCCGCTTGATAAGACCCTTATTCATCGTCTGGAATCGTTTAAAGCTCTTTGAACAGTTTGCAGTTTGCACTGAAACTGTCTTTTGGACCTTGAACCGTTTGGTTCCCATTGAAGTCATTTATATGGAGAAAAATCCTGGAATCCACTTAATTTCTTTTCGACTGAAGAAAGAAAGACGTGAATTTCTTGGATGACATGGGGATGAGTAAATTATCAGCAAAAGCATTTTTTAAAGGGAACTACTCCTTTAAATAAACAAAAAAAATATATATATATTCAAATAAATATTTTAAATTGTAATAGTATTTTACAATATTAGTGTTTATCTGTTTGATTAAATAAACTATACCATGCTGCTGCCTTGGTGAACATAAGAGACTTTTGAATGGTGATGTATGTTACATCTAAATAGTTTTTCCTTTTACTGGGACCTTGGCCATCATTTTTCTTTTAATAAGTTTCTAATTTACAAATGTAATTGCTTGTCTATTCCATTACATTTCACCCAGTCAGTGTGATAGAACACAACACAAATGGTTAGAAAATATGCTGTAATGCAGACACACGTAATCATTGCAATTTTACAGAACGAAGTATAAGTGTGTTTTTTCTCTCTGCTGTATTTTTGAGGCTGATGATAAGGTGTGAGTGGGTGGATGTACCTGATATAAGGCTCAGTGCTGCTGTCGCTGGTCACCTGGTCTTTGGTCAGGTATGTATTATGAGAGGGAAGAGATGTAGTAGTGAGCCAGTGGTCTGCTCATGTCCTGATACACGTGAGCGTGATCCGGGTTAAACACATCGTTCTCGATTCGAGAGCATGTACATGGTGAAACCGTTCTGGGTCATGAACAGATTCTTCTGGGCTGAGAATCAGAAAGAAAATGTAGACTAAAAGTTAAACACAAGTTTCAATTAAGCTGGCTGAGGAAGTGTTTAATAAATGCTTTTATCATACTGTATTTAGTTTTACTAGCATGTTTCCCTCAATTCTAGTAAGAGCAATCAGGAATAACCAAGGTTTGTTACAATAGCACAATAACCAATAATGAATTACTGAGCTTTGTGCTCAAACTAGTTTGTTCTTTTCTGATGTTACATGCATGGGTCTCCTGTTAAGCTGCATTTCTAGCACAGGAACTAGTAACTTCGAGGGTGGTATGCGGTGTGTTTTGACCACAGGACCACAGAGTTAGTTACGGAAAAAAAATCCCCCCTCAGAAAGTTCCTGCTGGCAAGATAGTACTTTTTCAAAGTTCAGGAACTTCAGGGGTGGGACTCGGTGGATGATGTTGATTGGTTGACTCCACACAGCATTTCATTTCAACCACCAAATTTTAAAATATGTTACAGTGCGAGCAGTCCTGCATCACCTGACTAATTTGCCTAATCTTCAAAGTACTTTAGACCTTGGAAGCAAAAGAAAAGAAGGAAGCAAAAGATCTGGGGGGAAAAGTTCCTGGGACAGATTGTTCAGGGTAATTTTGGTGGAAACGCAGCATCTCATTTCCCATATTACAGTAGTAGCCTACAGTACAAAAAAAATATTATGTATTATATATATACAGTATATATATATACAGTATATATATATATATATATATATATATATATATATATATATATATATATATATATATATATGTAAGCAATAAGGTACGAGAGGCTGTGCTGTATCGTGCAAATAAGTAACAGCTGAAGGGCGTTGTTAGGCACGAGCAGAAGCGGAGTGCCTGCAACCCCTTCAGCTGTTACTTATTTCACGATACAGCACTTGCCTCGAGTATCTTATTGCTTTTATAAAACGGTTGCCACACAATATTAAAGTAAAAAACAATATACGTGCAACTTTCTTGAAGTAAAATCACTAAAGCTTACCTTCCGCTGGAAAAATAGTCCCCGAGTGTGAACAGCAACAACGTTCCAGTGTGTAAAATGCATGAAAGCTCAAATAAAAACAACATAGAACCGCAGTGTTGCGCAGCGATCAATAGAACCGTTGGGTGAAGCGGTCGTAGCCGTGTTTTATCGTGAATAAAGCACAGCTCTTGACCAATCAGAATCAAGGATTCGAACTAACCGTAAAATATATATATATATATATATATATATATATATATATATATATATATATATATACATATAGAAGAAGATCTAAAAGATTGAGGTGCCAAATTATGAAGAGCTTTATATGTAAGGATATATATATATATATATATATATATATATATATATATATATATATATATGAAGAGTTCAGATGTGTTCAGAACCATTTTTATCAAGCTTGTATATTAAAGTTCAGTAATTTCACTTAAATGGCAATGAAGATTACCTATTAATTGTCATTTAAGTGAAATTACTGAACTTAAATATACAAGCATGATAAAAATTGTCATTTTAGAAGAAAATTTCAAATGGCATTTAGAGGCTTTTGCATCTGAACTCTTCATATATATATATATATATATATATATATATATATATATATATATTTATCCTTACATATAAAGCTCTTCATAATTTGACACCTTAATCTTTTAGATCTTCTTCATAGACCACCGCGCTCATTGAGATCCTCTTCTACAGACTTATTTTTAAGCTGTGGGACACTTTACCCCTGCACATTCGCCAAATGGATTCAATTTCCCATTTCAAGGTTCAGATAAATACATATTTCTTTAGAATAGCTTTTAATTACATTATTGTTTGATGTGTAGTTGGTGCTTGTATGTGTTGTACTTATTGCCCTGTTTTATATCGTCCTTGAGTGCCCTGAAAGGCACATAAAAAAAGCTATTATTATTGGGCTTAACAAATTTAGGCCCCCTGTCATAATGAAGTCTGTTGTTATTGACTTCCAAATAGTTTGTAGTTGTTCCCAAAAAAATGCTTTTGATTAAACTTTTGTGAGATCTATCTTTGAATCCACTAAATCCCAAATTTGCTCAATAGGATTCAAGACCGGAATTTGACTAGGTCAACTATGACTAAAGTCAAGGGCTTACACATTCTGGTGGATTAACCATTACAGACACAGTAAAAAGGGTTTTGGTAATCACCAATCAGTCATTACTGTTAGTTTAGGGCAGCATGTGGCACAAACCTTACATTGGGTGGTGGACTAATAAGCTTTTTGATCCACTTCAAATGTTGACTACTGTATTATATATATACTGTATATAAGTGAACCAGTGAGAAAGAGTAAGGATATAGATATTGTGCATGCATATTGAATGGTGAATTTTTTTGCTAAGAGGCCCTTAACGAATGAACTGAACACAAGAGTAAGAGTCTTAACTGAGTTAAAAGATTTTCCTGCTTAATATATAACTTTATAAAACGGTTAGTTTGAATCCTTGATTCTGATTGGTCAAGAGCTGTGCTTTATTCACGATAAAACACGGCTACGAGCCGCTTCACCCAACGGTTCTATTGATCGCTGCGCAACACTGCGGTTCTGTGTTGTTTTTATTTGAGCTTTCATGCATTTTACACATTGGAACGTTGTTGCTGTTCATGCTCAGGGACTATTTTTTCCAGTGGAAGGTAGGCTTTTAGTGATTTTACTTAGAGAAATTTGCACTAACATTGTTTTTTACTTAAATATTGTGTGGCAACCGTTTTATAAAAGCAATAAATACAATAATACTGACATATAAACCCAGTGTGCCCATAAACATGCTTTCAATAACAAGTAAGGTGGTTCTGATGGCTGTGTACCCCAGTTGTTGAGTTCATAGGTGTGGATGAGACTCTTCGCATGGGCCAGCGATGGGTCCTCGCCCTGGTCTCCAAGAAAATCCCGCAGCTCCAATGTTGTGAGCACACATCCGTTACTGGAATAATGCCTGAACACCGCGTCCAGCTCTGGCCTGCGCATCAGCTCACGGCAGAACTCCTCAATCTCCACATGATCCAGCCGCCCGTCACAGGAACGATCACACTTCTACAGACAAGAGGAGGAACAGAAGGCTTAATTTAATTGAAACACTTTTTTTTTCACAACAACTCCTGCAACTTATATAACACAAACCTTAAAGAGGGTGCGAGCATACTGTTCGTTCAGATCAATGTTGATCAGCTGTAGCAGATGTTTCACCTCATCATAGCTCATCTTCCCATCCTGGTTCTGATCTGCACGTCTCAGATAGCCTCGAATCCAAGTGTGCACAGTTAAGGAAAACTTGACAAAGCCATAACATGCATACACAACATGATGTCAGCCATACAGTGTGAAAATATTAAAGGGATAGTTCACTTTGAAATTATTTTTTGGTATGTTTTAGCTTACCTCAAGGGCATCCAAGACGTAGGTGTCTTTGTTTCCACAGTATTTTCAATTTTGATATTTTTAGGTCAAACTGTTGTTGTCTGTCAGTCATATAATGCAGGTCTATGGTCACCACCTCAAAGAGCATGCACAGAGGAAACGTATGAGAAAACGAACAGTATTTATATAGTTTTTACCTCTTGTAACCACAGCCACATTCAAGTGACATGAGGAGGCGGGCGCTTCGGTCTGCACAAGCGCCGGTAGTGATCTCTCGCACGGTTGCAAAAAAAAATTAAACGTTGTCTGTTGATATATCGAAATTGTCTTCCATTGCGATTTCCTGTATATCTAATTATGTTTAGATCTTCAAGGTGAAGGGTAACGCTTCCAAAATCTCTGTGTAAACAATGAGTGACATACACACATGAGAGATCACTTCCGGGGCTTGTGCAGACCAAAGCACCTGCGCCCTCAGATCACTTAGATGTGGCTGGTTAGGTAAAAACGATATAAATACTGTTTGTTTTCTTCACACAAACCACTCGTTTTGTGTCTTAGGCCGTCAATGTGTACTTACATTTACGAGTCATTAAATCATGTTTAATTTGGACTTCTCTGTGCATACTCTTTGAGGTGGTGACCATAGACCTGCATTATATGACTGACAGACAAGAACGGTTTGACCTAAAAATATCAAAATTGAAACTACTGCGGAAACAAAGACACCTACATAATGGATGCCCTTGAGGTAAGCTAAAACATATAAAAAAGTGAACTATCCCTTTAACAATCTCTCTGCAAGTCAATCTCAGCCCAAAGGAACTTACTTAGTTTGTAATTAAATAAAAAATAATATAATGCTATATATAAAGAGAAAATATAAAATATAAAATTAAAATATATTAATAAAGTCTACAAAAATATTCTAAATATATAAAATTAATTAATTATGAAATTATATTTTAACACATTCTTTGCATAACTGTAAATCTTTTGTATCCGCCTCAATTTTTTATGCACATTTGTAGCATTGCACATTGTAGTAAATGCACATCTTGGCATTCCCATGCAGCAGTTTTTTATGCAATACCCCAAAAGTGCATAAAAATAGGTGAATGGAAGCACAGCTAATGTTTTGATTCAGGGAAATCAACATATGCCTGGTATCAAATAAAAGTATTTTAACTTAACATGACACACTTTAGCTCTAAAAAGCTGCACGTAATCAAAAATTAACATTGCACCTGAAAATAAAATATATGAAGAGTTCAGATGCAAAAGCCTCTAAATGCCATTTGACATTTTCTTCTAAAATGACCATTTTTATCAAGCTTGTATATTTAAGTTCAGTAATTTCACTTAAATGACAATTAATAGGTAATCTTCATTGCCATTTAAGTGAAATTACTGAACTTAAATATACAAGCTTGATAAAAATGGTCATTTTAGAAGAAAATTTCAAATGGCACTTAGAGGCTTTTGCATCTGAACTCTTCATATATATAAAAAAAGATAACAAAGGGCATACAGGTTAAAAAAGAAAAGATAATAGAATAAAAACCACATTGGGGGAAAGAGAAACAGGTCAAAGGTATTTCAGGTATTTCAGAGATAGCATGTGGTTCATGTGTGCGTGTAGAAATCTGTTCTACATCTGATCTATATATAGTCAGCTCTCTCACTAGAGAGTAATGGAGAGTGTGTTAACATGTGCATTTATTGGCAAATGGTGGCCAAGGAAACTTGAGCTAAGCCTGTTTAAACACTACAGTGTAATTAAATGTGCAGAGGTGTCACCCTGCAGGTATGGATTGAAGGATATTGGTCCAGCTTTTCCTTCTGGCTCATGTTGGACACTCGGTCTTTGAGTGTGCGAATGCCTCGCACCCAGCGCTCCGCTTCCTCCTGTGTGGGACAGCACAGATCCAGGCTTTTCCTTCCTCCACGGAAGATCACAGTGAAGCAGTTGGTCTCGGGAACCAGACCTGCCATCCGTCGCAGACACTCCGACTGACAGCCCTCCCGCACACACTCCACCTCCTGTCACAGAGACTGACAGACAGAAAACACACACAAATGAGTGCGTAGTCCATTACTTCTGCTATTTGTTTATATAATATGCTACTTAAAGGTGAAGTGTGTAAGTTATTCACCACTAGTGGCACTAGAACTGCATAAAGAAATGAATCAAACAAATTTCAAACTTTAATATCATTCTGTCAGGCCCAGTCAGGCGACTCAAACAAACAGAACTACAATTCTGTTTTAGTGTTACTAGTGGTGCAGAAAGGAAGTCTTAGTTGTGTCAGTCAAAAGAACATTATAGCTTAAAGGGACTCATTTCACAACTCCCTCAGAGTTAAAACAGTTCGAGTTTGACCATTTCCGAATCCATTCAGCCGATTTTATGTTATTTAGAAGAATATCAGTAACCAGACAGTTTCTGGTCTCATTGACTACCATAGTATATTTTTTTCCTACTATGGGAGTCAGTGAGACCAGTCTGGTTATTGATATTCTTCAAAATATCAGAAAATCGGCTGAATGGATTGGAAAATGATAAAACCCAACTGTTTAACTCTGGGGAGTGGTAAAATAAGCCTATTTCCAAAAAAGTGGAGTATCCCTTTAAAGCTACACTGTGTGACTTTTACCCCCATCTAGTGGTGAAAAGGTATATGACCATCCAGTGAATATTCGTTTCTGTTCCTCTCAATTCCAATTTGGTTTTAACTCCTACGGTGGCCAATGTAGTCCAAGATTAACATGGCTTCCAGTTCGACCTCGTCCATGAATGTTAACTCAAACGTGAACGCGAAAGGCGAAGCTTGAATTAAAGGATATGTCCCTCTTTGGCTAATGTACTTTCAAGATGGAGGGGCAACATGGCGACCGAGATTAGAACCCCTTACCCGTATGTATTTTCAATGGCATATTATACACTCACGAGAATCCAAGTCTCAGATATTTCATTCAAGTGAAAGGCTGTCTAACTAGTAGTTATTTAGTAGTTATTAGTTATTAGAAACCATAAAACAGTCTGGGAAATAATAAACAAGCAACCGGAACACTTACAGCTAAAAATAATAATAATAATAAAAAAAATCATTATTGTCCATGTAAGAAGAAGATCAATGACATCATCATAGTGTGTGAAGCTGGACATGAGGATTAATTTGGCTCCTTTAAAACATGACCTGTGCAACACAGTGCCAAAAAATGTTCACGATGTGACCTCATTACTCCTAAACACACACACACACACACACACATAACATAGACAGAGCCTAATACTCTCCAAGTGTCCATATCAAGTCAGCCATAATGAGGAATCATAATCTAACCATAGACTGTAAAAAATATGGACAAAGCATCTGTGACATCACCCATAGACTCTCTGAAGAATGGGTTTGAGGCTGTTTATGGGGGTGTGGGCGGCCCCATACTGGAAAATCTTGGAAAATACAAAATACTAAAGTTTCAGAAAGTATCCAGAGGTGGTATGATGTGTTGTGTCAGATCATGGCCGAGACGTGAAATTCACTCAGCGCAGCCCGTTATCAGCTGTCAATCAAAGTTAACCACCCTTATTTGTCATACATTTTATATCTAAATATGATCTAAACTAACGAGTTAGAAAAAAATTCACCCCCTCACAGTTGTCAGGCACGCGGAACATATTGAAGATTACAATAAAAGTCCATGGGACCAAACTGTAAACATATGAATTTATGCTGTGAAAACGGAGATTTTAACATGACGTCTATGGATATTTGCTCCCTTCTGGGACCGGCCTCTAGCGGATTTGAGATGTATTGCAGTTTATCGCACTTCCGGGTAGGCTTCATCTTTCAGATTAGAATGTTGCCGCTTGAATCTAGCACAGCACAGACAGTGCTCGCAACAATAACATCTTTGATATGTGGAAACTCCTACACTGCAAATAAACAAAGAGACACAAGTGAAGACAGACACAAGCTCTTTTAAATGGCCAAGACTCTCTGCCCACTTATTATGACAAACACGCATTCATGATTCTTGTGTATGTCTGAAGAAGAGTGTTAATTTTAACAGCATGTGCAGCGAATGGGCGTTTACTATGCCACTGGCATTCCTCACTAATGCCCGCTGCATAGATCTATGGGAGCATGAACTCTCCAGGGGTTCGGCCCTGCATCTGCGGCCCAATGCCTAACAGCACGACGACACCTGGACAGACTCATCTCCTACACACACCGGCATCATTTTGTCCAGCTTATCATTTTGTCAAGCCAAAATAACAGAGGAATAAAGTGGTGCATGATGTAAAGTCACATGCACAAACACATAATGAGAACACACACAGTCATGCACTAAGTGGACTATGTTTATTCCCTTAAGTGTGTGTCAGTCAGTGAGTTGTGAGGGGCATGCTGGGATAGGACAGAAGCAGCTGAGCCTGCATTCCTGAACCCAGTGTGACGCAGCACAAGACAGAAACAGAAAGAGAGGACGTCTCGTCTCTTCTACTGCGAGTAGAAGTGAGCTTCATGTTATGCAGTACACAACAGTGTTGTAGTTGAGACCAGCTCACTCGAGTCCAGAGTCGAGACCGAGACCAAAGAGGGTCGAATCCGAATTCGAGACCAAAGGTTGGGTCTCAAACCAGACTTGTCAGATATCTTCAAGAATATGTAAAATATTTTGGTGGTAACAATAAAATTGGCCACATACTCAAACAGTAAACCAAATATACGCTGGAATCATGTGCACTGTAATGGTAAAAAGGCCACATAGTGGTGTAAAGGTAACTTATAATTATGATTATTATAATTATGACAATCAGTAAGTGCTCTTTCAAATAACATTACTGCACACGAATTCTGTGTGGCTCTTATATGCAAACTGAATTATGGATGATAAGGCAGACATTTTTGATACATAGTTGAGCTCGAGGCTCCAGATCACATCTGACCTGGGTCCTGCTGTATTTACGTGCTGCGAACGTTATAGTCTCAAGTCATGCCCAGTTGCGCACAAGAAAGTCAGCAGTCATTGGACGTTTCAATCAAACAACAATTTAAAGAAATATTAACATATAGTAATAATCATGACATCTTTTGAATGGGACTGGAGTGGACTCGGGAATAAGTCCGAAGTCCCAATATGTTTGAGTACGAGTCAAAATGCACACGAGTCCATGACAAGGCCGTGACCATATTTGAATACAACACTGGTACACAGCCATTCAAAGGTTTGTCTATAAGTCTCTTATTTTCACTATGGGTACATTTATTGGATCAAAAATACAGTAAAAACAGTGATACTGTGAAATATTATTATTGGAAATAGATCAATTGAAAAAATAAATTGAAAAAATTGTGGAAACCGTGATGCATTTATTTTCAGGATTTTCGATGAATGTAAATTTCAACAGGACAGCGTTTATTTTAAATAGAATTTTTTTGTAACAGTAGTAGCTATTGAACTGTACAGTATTAAGCAACATTTGAATAGATATAATAAGTCCTTATTTTTCAAATAACTACAAAAAGGAAAAAATGTAAAATGTTTTCACAAGTTTACCCATCTATATTATACACATTATGGGAATACAGACACTTAATACCTACAAGATATTTTTGAGATGTCTACGATACAGCATGCCAATAAGATTTTATCGGACCCTTCACATGTGTTGTGTTCAGAGTATGCGCTGATGAACTCTGGTCTGGTAGGAGATATAGGGTCCCGTTATGCAAGCATTCATCGCTACAAACATTTGTTTGTCCCATTGTTGACAAAACTGGTTAACAAGCATCTCGGTAAGGTGGTGATACAACTGTACATATTGTCGGTGGATTAGAAGTGGCATGCTTTTTCAGTCATTTACGAACTAATAGTGTTCTTAAATAAAGAAAATCTTTAATAATAGTGTTTTATGTAGATTGGATATATATGTTTGAATGATGTACGGTATGTTTTTGGTGGGTTGATGTTGCAGCAGTTCTCTCATCTAAGACAAATTTATCCAACGAGAGACAATAAAAAGTACCTTGACCTTGATTATGTTGATTACAAGTCTGTCCTTTTATGCTGAATAGCGATGTTCTACCATTTGATCAAATATAAATGTACATTTTTTCCCCCAAATGTTGTCCCAACTAGCATAACAGAGAGTCCACTGAACATTTGCATTTCATTTGAATAATGTTACTGATTGTTGTTTCCAAATAAACTTCCAAATTAATATGTTCGGACTTTTAATGTTGCCTAAGGTGAGTCAAGATGCATTTATCTTTACACCACAAACACAGCACATCGGAAGGAGTCAAATGAAGCAATAAAGCACAAATCTGTTCCAATTAAAATAAAAACACCCATTATTACATAATTACATAATCAACAATGTCTTTAAATAACTATTTACCAAAATAACAAAACATCTAAAATGAGTTGCACAGGGACATCTGTGCTTACTAACACCAGTGATTGTGTGTGTGTGTGTGTCAGAGAGCACAAATGAATAATCATCAGTGAGTCACGTGATTACTCACAGCTTCACTTTTGACCTCAAGGTTTCATAAATCCTCCTTAGAGCAGAGATTATTTATACACATGATGACCGGGGCTTTAACCTACAGTTTTGTAATCCAGAAATATATGACTACAACTGTAGGAAACATGCATTCACTTAGGCTGCATGTCTAAAGGCCATTGCACACTGAGTCCGCATTTTTTCGTCTTCGTGATTCAGTGATTCACTTGTCGAAACACCATACAAACAAATGTTTTTTTTTAACATGCGGAAAATTCGGACGCGATTTCGAACTAAAGTCTATATCACTATACAAAAGCATCCAATGTACAGTCCATGTGTGAGAATAAGTCTAATTTGTTAAAAACTTAACAATGTAACAAAATAAAATCAGCAGATGTATATCAGTAACGGTGATGTATTTTGTTGTATTTCAGGGTTGAATAGCCTCAGATATCTCATAGCCATGTTTTCAGCAAACACAGAGAGGAAGAGAGAACGATTTTAAGTGTGATGACAGCTGAGGTAATCTTCACTCACTCAGCAGATTATCATTTCATCGGAAGAGCATAAGTGAGATTATTAATCAACAGATTATTAATCATCTGAACATCTAGAAATTAGGGATGATAGAGCATGACCATAATGTCTCCATTATAACAAAGGTTAAATTTGTGTGATTAAAAAAAGATTAACAAGGTGAAAGTAACCGATTGGGATAATTCAATGGGTCATGTCCCATAACATCTCTATTCAAAGTAAAAGCATCAAATCTGCTGGTCTGAAATCATCTAATCAGAAAACAGGAAAAACTTCTGGCAAATGTTCTGGCAAGGTTCTCTCAAAGTTCTCTCAAAGTTCTTTCAATAAAGTTAATAGAACGTTTGTTCTAACAGAGTTATATGGTTTAATAATGTTCTCTTAAAGCACAAAAACAATATTTATAGATTGTTTATATGGTCCATGGTCCAATGTTTAAGATGGAAAGATGGTCCAATGTTTAAAATGTTCAGAATATTCAAAGTACATTGAAAAGTAAGGTTCCCAACATTTGCTTCACCAAAAAAAAAAAAAAAGTAAAAAAACAAAATTCAACTTTTCATAACTTAACTGGAGCGTAAGGGGGAGCAAGATCTGGTAATATCATTATACAGTTCATAACCTGAAATATTTCCAGTTTAATTTCCTTGTAGAACAAAGAAAAGAAGCCGAGCGTTTAAGCCAGTATATGGTGTTTATATAGACACAAACACACACCTGCACACATGCATTAATGAGTTCAGATATATGCACACAAAACTTTATGGTTTTTCTGTTTGCTGACACTGATTGGAAAGTCCCGATCCCTCAACAAAAACCTGCAAAGCACTGTATCACACAGAGCAAGTATGGTCAAATATGAATTAGTTTACTGTGGGAAAAAAAAAAAACATAATACTTTCCCAACATTTCAAGGACATATTCATATATTGAATTATTCATCCGACAACAAAAATTCTGTCATTATTCAATCATTCCAAACTGTCCAATATACACTGGACACTATACACTGACCTCTAATGCTACTTTTATAATGTATATTTAATTATGCACTAAAAGTAATACTTGTATCCTTTTTTTGTCTTTTTATCTTGAATATCTCTGATTCATTTGTTTAATCAGCATATCATGCAACCGACAGCCCTAATGTTGTTCAAAAACAACAAAAGGCAGTACCATGTTCACGTCTCATAAAAATACAAGTATATCAGAGATTGTACATGTATTGACACATCATTGTACAACCTTTCTGCATTATTTATGTATCTAGCGCAGCATTTAGGCCTTTGTTACGTCAACTGAAAATTTTTGCCTAGATTGACCTGTGATTAATTGAGTCACTGCTTCAGTTCCTTACACTAAGCCAAATCCATCCGTCCTGTTAAAAAAGTTTCATTCATTTTCTAAAAATTGAACGTCATAAGATTTAATGCCTGCTGTGTCCTTTGGGATGAGGTTAACAATAGGTATACAAAGAGAGCAGAGCAAACAAAACATTTATAATGTCTTGTTTTGACTTAAAGCCAAGTATGAGGTCAGAGTGAGAGGAGAAAGAAGAACACTAGTTAAATAGCCTGTTTTCTCGTTATTATTATTCCTCTAGGGTGTGACTATGACTCCTTGACCTGACTAGTTATGGAAAATATCTGATACTGTGATTGAGACCAACAAATGCTAAAGCAGTATTAAAGCCTCTCATTTACATGTAAAAGTCTGGCATCACGGATCCTAAATCAAAATGATTATTACGTCAGTGTACCAGCATTCTCTAAAGTCATTCCTGAATCAACTTTTTCTGTATTATAAGAATAAATGAATAAATTCCCTATTATAAGACAAAACCCTTGAACTTGTAAAGAAGGTTCTAATTACGGAATTTCACGTTGCATTTTGTTTCTGTGCAATTCAAATTAAACAAATAAATAATATGTTGTAAAGATGTGGGAAGGTACAAACACAAAACAGCTTTTTACTTTAAAAAAAACTTTTGCTGATAATTTACTCAAAATGTCCATGTCATTCTTTCTTCAGTTGAAAAGAAATTAAGGTTTTTGATGAAAACATTCCAGCATTTTCTCCATATAATGCACTTCACTGGGAACCAAACGGTTCAAGGTCCAAAAGACAGTTTCAGTGCAAACTGTTCAAAGGGTTTTAAATGATTCCAGACGATGAATAAGGGTCTTATCAAGCGAAACGATCGCTCATTTAATAAAATGCTCGCCTTGCTCTGTTCTGTAACAGCGCATTTGTGACTCTCCTGTTCGAACTCATTCATCAAAATTAAAGTAATCTATTTCGAGTCATTTGGTTCGACGAACGAAACGACGCGAATTGACTCGGAAAAAGATTCTTTCATTTTGATGAATGAGTTCAAACAGGAGATAACACAGTACAGAGCAAGGCGAGCATTTGATCTTATAAAACTTAAACTTTATTTATTTTATTAAATTAGGGATCATTTCGCTTGATAAGACCCTTATTCATCGTCTGGATTGGTTTAACCCTCCTATTTTCCTTGGGGTCAATTTGACCCCATTCAATGTTTAACGTCTGTAAAAACATAATTTTATTTATATTTTTTTGCTTCAGATTTAATGACTTTTCCTAATTTAATGGGGACAACTCTGTAAACATAAAATTAACCTGGTAATATGTTTTCAAAGTCCTGTAAACATTTTGTGACATCAGTGTTAGTTGGGGTCAATTTGACCCCAGGCTCTTTTAGATGTATTATAAAACAAGAAATGTTAAAATTTCACACACATTTGTTTTGGTTGTTTTATTGAGGTCACTATAACATGTTATAATTTGAATTTATAATGTTCATTGTAATTTTACATATGCAATATCATATTCAAAAAACGTCCCTCTGTTTTAGGGCTCTAACCAAACATAACCATATCTGTAGTATTGCGAGAACCACTAGTAGTTCACATGACATGTGACATAATTCTCAAGAGAACTAATAATTCTTTCTTGTGCATTGGGGAGGGGAAAACATCATTTTTGTGAGAACTTTGATGTTTCCCGTGCCATGGGGGAGGAGAAAACATAATTTTTGCAAGATTGACCCCAAACATAACTCGTGTTACTATCCTTGATAAAATAAATAGTTTTTCTTTCCAAATGTTATAGATTACAAAAATCTATACTCAGAAATATTATAAAACAAGTAAAACACCAGATATGTTTATTCTTTTCCAATTTTAGGTCAAATCAGTAAGATTTTATGTTGATTTGTAAATTTGTCCATAGTCGTGCAATGGGTATTGGGTGGTGGGTGGATGTCAACTTAAAATGCTTACTTAGTACGTCAACAAAGACTACTTTGTAAAAAACTTTGTAAAAAATAAAATATCATATTGTGGAGGTTTAAATTTACTGAGGTCAAATTGGTTAAAGCCCTTTGAACAGTTTGTACTGAAAGTGTCTTTGAACCCTTGAACCATTTGGTTCCCACTGAAGTCCATTATTTGGAGAAAAATCCTGGAATGTTTTCATCAAAAACCTTAATTTCTTTTCGACTGAAGAAAGAAAGACATGGACATCTTGGATGACATGGGGGTGAGTAAATTATCAGCAAAAGTTTTTTTTTAAAAGTGAACTAATCCTTTAAAAAGGGCCTTAACTGAACTGACCCAAAATGTGCACTTTCTCAGCTTGCCACACAAATTGTGAAGTCAAAAGCTGAATTTTGATATTTGTGTGCAGTTTTGTATGCAGCTCAACCACAGGTGTGGCAGGTGACATGACACACAGTACTCACAGGTCTGCTGTCTCTTGCCCTTGCGGGAGGATTTGCTGGATTCACACCACACCGTCACACAGTCCTCCAGAAGCTTCAGTCTCCTGTCCTTCCTCCAACGCTGAGAGTCGAACCTTTACCATCTTTGATCCCTGCAGCATCACACGCACATCTTCATCGTCCAGCACACCTATCACACACACACACACAACGTTAAAATAAAAGCACCTTCAGTTATTTCTAGGTGTTTTCCAGTCCATCCAACACACCTGCTACACGCTGTAAATCTGAAGGGTCAAGAGTTACACATGCTGTAATTCACTCATAATGTGCCGTCCCAAAGTAATTCTCATATTCGGGCTATATGTGCCAGCGACTAACACTTCCCAGCACTGAGTCATTCACTGCTTTGATATTTCATCCAAAGTATGAACCAAAATCAACACATTACTCAAACATTACTTCCAAAATATATATGTGCACACTCACACATACTGGAGAAGTGAAAGTACTGGCAGGTCACAGTCACAAACATGAGGAATGATCCACAGTGATGTAAAGACGCCAAAGCTATGACTGCACGTATATGAAACATGGAAGGTAAAATTAACTTTTTTTGTCATCATATTTTCATTCTTAATCATCAAATTAGTTTGTTAGTTAGTTTTTTTGCTCAGATTAAAATGGCTTTCTAATCTCCACAGGCTTGTGCAAGCTTGGAAAGAGCTGTTCACTAAGAGCAATGTTGGCAAAATTGCCAGTGTTCACACAGAGCTCTTTACAGACTTTTCAAAGCTAAGTTAAGCCTGGCTGTGCAGTTCATGTGCTACAATAGGCTGAGCTGAAAAAAAAGAAAAGAAAAAAAAACTGGTTGCTGCTCGCTGATATTATTTGGACACGTTCGGTTGTTTTAGCGACAATTCACTAAAGGAATTTGTTAAAATCTTGTTGACTAAGATTAGCAAACTAACAACTTATTATTGCACTGTGGTTAAGAAAATCTCAATTGATATGATTTACTGCCACCAAATGCACACAAACATACACTACCAATCAAAAGTTTAGGGTTGGTACATGTCTTTAATTATTTGTTTACTCAGGCCATAATAGTTCAGCATTATTTGTGCCAGGCAAACAGTCATGTGAATAAGCCGCAGTCTAAAAGCCATGTTTGCACCGAGAAGAATGACAATGACTTCAAGTGCAAAGCTATTTTAGTGCATTTATTGCCTTTTATTGGATTGAGCAGTGAATAATTCACAAGTTTTCAGCACTGAAATTCTGTATGCAAACATTGTGAAAGCAAATGTTTAGTGAATTCTCCTTTGATTCTTTGCCAGAGCTTTAATGGGCTCAAAAAAAAACTGAAAAAAGAAGAAAAAAATGTCACAGTCACCGTGAAATGGCTGCTGCGCAATGTGTGCATTCTTTACAGCATGGAGATTTGCTCTAGTCAACACTACTTCAAACCCACTTATCTTATTCAGCTCTCTGAAGTGTGATACAACATTGCTTTCTTTCATTTTTAATATCTTTTCAGTCAATTAAATCAAAGAGAAAAACTGGAGTGACGGTAATGGACCTAGAAGTAAATAATATAAAAAGTTAGTGATTAACAGAAGAGAAAGGATTGAGAGAGGAAAGAGTGCAAGCTCCCTCAACTGCTTCTGCTAAACTGCCTAAAGTGTTTGCAGCAAAGAGACCCTCACCACGGCAACCAGAATAAAGTCTCTCTGACAAGCGTGTGTGTGTGTTAGTAAAAGACAGTGGAAAGCGGAGGGAGAAGAGAGAGACTTTGACGGTCCTTCAAAATGACCAAAATGACAACTAGAAACAATTAGAACTTTGAAAAACCCATTATAATAGAATGTGTGTAATATAATTCTACAAGTAAAAGAAATTAAGTTTTTACAGATATGTACATGAGAAGACTCCAGTCATATCAGGTAGGGTTGTTATTGTTAACTAAAACATTTGTTCATTAAAAGCAGTAATAAAAAGTTTAGATGAAAGTTTGAAATTAAAGGAAAAACTTAAACTGCAACAAAATACTTTTAAAGGGGCTATATGTACAAATTTTCATGTATTAAATGGGTGATGAATTGAGAAATCAAATTTTCCTTGAGCTTTTGACATCTAAGAGGTCATCATATTATAGGAATATCCTGTAAGTTTCAGAACTGAAAACATCCGTGTTACTCCAATAAAAGCTTTTATTGACATCAGTCTCAACAAACGACTCGTTTTTAAAAGTGGGGAAATATGACGTCAGAGAGGATAAAACACCACCCCCACAGAAGAAGATCAACTCCTACTTCAACACGGCCGATTTAGCCCCACCCACCGATTCACGCATTACACGCATAGGCCTACCTCGTGAAGACAAACTGGATGGAGTTACCAAGCAATACAAAATATTGATGCAGTGCCTGGTTGTGGATTCCAATAGGACTGCATGGATAAACTTTATTTTTAATGACATTCCAGCTGATGAGGTAAAACATCGTCGACTGTTTTCTTCATTTCACTGAGGATTGTTTTGTAAACAAGACTGGATTTGCAGACCGATTAAGAGTAAAGAACGTGCTGTGCCGTCTATGTTGAATCTGACAGGAATTGTACAACAGACGGACTCTGGGTTGAACATGTATGGGCGAATCATTCCGGTTGCCATTTTACAACATTGGCCGTTTTCAAAACACCAATGAGTGAGTATAATATCCAAAACTGTTATCCACTCACAGCAGTGGGCGTTTACTTCCAAGTCTTCAGTGCGAGACGCCCATAAAAAACGAACGTTTTTGAGCTAGGCTCAAAACTAGGGTAGAAAATAGCCTATTACTTATTCATTTTGATGTTTTTGAATGCAAAAACCAAGCGAATGTCATTACGTTCACCTCAGACAACAAAATAATAAAATTTAAAAAGCCAGTTCATGACCCTTTTAATCTTTTTTCTGTGTGAACAGCTTGTATTGAAACTTAAAAAAATGTGGCCTTCCCCGACTTCATAGGTAGTCTATGATAGCCTGATGATTTTAATGTGAAGGACTCGGAGACGTTGGCCCAGTACCAATTGACACAGTTCATGACTTCATGTGAACTTGCGGTCTTGTGGACTTACAATAGCCATTGCGTGTGCGTGTCCGTAAAGGGATACTCCACCCAAAAATGAAAATTCTGTCATCACTCACCCTCAAGTTTGCAGTTCCAAACCTGAATGAGTTTCTTTCTTCTGCTAAACACAAAAGAAGATATTTTGAAGAACGATAGGAACCAAACAGTCAACTGGACCCATTGACTTTCATAGTAGAAAAAAAAACTATGGAAGTCAATGGGTTCCAGAGCTTGTTGCTTCCAATCGTTCTTCAAAATGTCTTCCTTTGTGTTCAGCAGAAGAGACGAAACTCATACAGGTTTGCAACAAGTTGAGAGGTGAGTAAATGATGACAGAATTTACATTTTTGGGTGGAGTATCCCTTTAAGTCCACAAGACCAAAGGGTATACCATATCCCAAATTTTGCAGAGCTCGCAAGCACCGTAGCAGACTTCTACCCGACAGTTAAAGAGGCATAACCTCACTAAAGTGTGGACTTGGTGGAAGATAGGGTTCCAATTGGGACAGAGACAAAGGATGGGACGTTCAAACGCAAAGTTAAGTGTGCATTAAGGGCAGCAAGATTTAGCATTTTTAAAGTCACCCTCTGGTGAAAATCAAGCTTTTAGTGTTGTTTAAATGTCTATGTGTTGTTTTTAATACGCATTAATTATGCATTAAATATGACTAACCATGTGCAAATTCATCAGTCAACATCATTGCTGAGTATTTTATCTTTAAAACTGTGGTGAACCAAGGACAGTCTCTTGATCGCTGGTGATGTCACAAACTACCTTGTAATCAATCACGTCAACGTGTAATCTTTAACGAGAGGATCCCTGAGCTGATGTGAGTGAGTGGAGGCAGGGCTAATACACATTGCTATGATCTGATGCTTTCTTTACTACTGCTTTCTCACCGCAGATTTTTGCTATGTGTTTTTTTTGTTATTGAGAGAGGAAAGAGCGCGCACATCTAAACGTCACTTTCAGCAGTGTGGATGGCGTCTGCATGTTCGTAGTATAAACTGCAAACAAATCTCCAAATTTGATTTTTTTTTACTTCTAAGCAAAGAATTTCACACTACGTCTTTTGGGGCATTCAAATACGTTTAGTCTCTTGTATGGTAGGTGTACACGAGTGCGAAGATGAGCAATACGTTGCTGGCTGCAGTTACCTTAACGGCCACCGGTGTACGCTAATAACAAGAGTTTATGAATTCTACATCTAGCCCCTTTAAGTTAAAGTGCTAAAATTGTACTAGAACTAAAATAAAAAATAAACTACAGCTGAATTGAAATATACAAAACTAAAACTTAATTTAAAACAAAAACTTAAAATATAGAAAGCTAATTAAATAAATAAATGACAATAAATGAAATAAATAACACTATAATAGTATAAGTAATATAAAATAACACTGCATATCAGAAGTCTAATAAAAACTAATTTATTTTACAGTGTGTCGCCTTAAAAAAACCAAGCTGCAAAAAAATGGTTCATTTAGATATCTTCAGCTGTGCTGTCACAATCAATATGGATCTCATATTAGAACCTAAATGTTTCTGACAAAAGAATTTGGCATATTTTGTTTAGTGAATATGTCACAATGAATAGACTTTGCAAAGGGTTTAATGTCCAAAACCTGAAAGTGCAGTAAAGACGGAAGATGGAAACAGGTTAGCCAATCATAATAGAGGTCACTTGCTTCAAATTATAATGATACAGTACTAAAAACAGGAGACTTAATTCTAGGGGTAAGTGAGAATGAGGAAGAGAAAGCTGGTCATGGAAAATGAAATCTACCACTTCAGTTGATTTTCGGATGAAAAACCTTGATTAACTTTAAAGTGTTAGTTCACCCAAAAATGAAAATTAAGTCATTAATTACTCACCCCCATGCTGTTCCAACCCCGTAAGACCTTCGTTCATCTTCGGAACACAAATAAAGATATTTTTTATTAAATCTGAGAGCTGGATCACTCCTCCATAGACTGCCTAAGGGACTGGCTCTTGACGGCCCATAAACACATTAAAGAAAATGTTTAAATATTCCATGTGACTACAGCGGCTCAATTATAAGTTTATCAAGCGACGAGAATACTTTTTGTGCGAAAAAAAAAACTTTAAAAAACTCGACTTTATTCGACTATTCCATTACTTCCTTATGGGCGCATGCGGAGAACTGAGATGACAACGTTCTTCTTCTTCTACTTTTTGTTACCTGCTTCTCACCGCTTAGGAGTATTACCGCCACCTACCGTATAAGATGATGATCCATTTATAAGGCGCTCCGGAGTCCGGATTATAAGGCGCACTGTCGTTTTTTTTAGAAGATTAAAGGCTTTTAAGTGCACCTTATAGTGCGGAAAATATGGTAATTGAAAACGTATGTACAGGACAGATCTTCCTCTGCTTGTAAACAGAAAGTTTTGCGCTTCCAGCTATATCAGCACATCATCTTATACGGTAGGTGGCGGTAATACTTCCTAAGCGGTGAGCAGCCAATTAACAAGAAGTAGTGGAAGAAGAACGTCCTCATCTCAGTTCTCGCGCATGCGCCCATAAGGAAGTAATGGTAATAAGTATTTTTCGACACAAAAAGTATTCTCGTCGCTTGACAAACTTATAATTGAGCCACTGTAGGCACATGGAATATGTTAAACATTTTCTTTAATGACTTTCTGGGCCGTCAAGAGCCAGTCCCTTAGGCAGTCTATGGAGGAGTGATCCAGCTCTCAGATTTAATCAAAAATTTCTTTATTTGTGTTCCGAAGATGAGCGAAGGTCTTACAGGGTTGGAACAACATGGGGTGAGTAATTAATGACTAAATTTTCATTTTTGGGTGAACTAACCCTTTAAAGTTCACTACTGTTAAAATGTTTGGGGTCAGCAAGATTTAAAGTAGAAAACAGATATTTTAAATTCTAATTATATTTCACAATTTTTTTATTGTATTTATTATCAAATAAATGTATCCTTTGCATCAACAGCATCAACATCAACATGTTCCTTTAGTCACTTTGGATACAAGTGTCTTCTAAATGCACACATATAAACATAAATGTAGTATAGACTTTCAGTGGGAAAAGATGATTATAAAAAGTGAGGATGTATGATGCAACATACCCCAGTTTCACAGACAAGGCTTAAACTAGTCCCAGACTAAAATGCATGTTTGAGCTGTTTCAACTGAAAAAAACTTTAAACTGAAACTTAAAATGTTTAACTTATTTTAAAATATGTCAGTGCCGTTGTTTTGTCTCAAGATGCACAGCAGTAATGTTTGTTTGTTTTTTAAGGCAAATAAAAAACAAAAAAAAAAATACTTAAATGTCCTAATTGATCTATACTGGTTTAATCTGAGTCTATGAAACCAGGCCTTAAGACTATTACGGTTCCTACAGTTCACCTAAGGTGCATCTTGTCCATAGTAAGCATATCTATATTTAGAATAAATATGGGGCAATTGCATGGATGACTTATTCTCTCTCGTTACTTGCAGAAGCACAAGTACAATAAACCAAACTTGGGGGCAACATATATATATATATATATATATATATATATATATATATATATATATATATATATATATATATATATATATATATAAAACCCATCAACCTGTATATATCAGCAAATCTCATTTCTAAAACAACCTCTTGATTATTCCCACTGGAGTGCTGTATTTTGAAGTGCTGGCATAGTAACATTGAATCACGCCACTGAAGAGCTTGCACAGCCTCTTCATACAAGCCACTTAACATTATTTTACAAGTGCATAAATCGAAACACTAATATTTCTAACATATCTATTGACACAGTAGCCATGGCAGAGATAAATCAGCACTATGGCAGCCATGGAACAACAGGTCTTAAAACATTCAATAAAAATAACCAATTCTCCATAAGTTGCTATGGAAAGTAATACTTATGAGCACAACATTAGGTACAGATAATTAAACTGAGGCAGGATTATTGCCCACTCGCAATAGTTCAAGCTAAGCTCTTTCTCAAGTAACTGCAGTTACGATGCTGTAGTTATGGAAAGAAACCAGCGAATGAAGACTTAATAGTGACAAACCATACTCAGCACATTCATAAGTTAAAATGATTCCTTCAACTAATTGCTGCTAAGGGGCTCTACAGAAATCACAGGGTGTAGGCTACTTTGTCAAATTGTCACCTCTGGCTTTTCCATTTTGGCTTTATTTTTGTTAAATAAATAATGGCATAGTGTAATATGTCATTTGTTGTTGTTCATCTGAGGTTGAATTTATCTAATTTTAAGATCTACTAATGATCAGATGTTTTATTATGTTTCAGGGCCCTATAAAATCCGTTTTATTTTTTCCCAAATTCCATTTTATTTTTTCCCAAATTCCGTTTTTTTCCGTTTTAATTTTTGCAAATTCAATTGTTTCCATTTTAATTTTTGGGAATTCATTTTTTTTACCCTTTACTGTTATTTTAGTTGTAAAAAGAGTGTGCCTTTTATTCCGTGATCGCAGAAATTATAGGGCCCTATATGTTCTGATACGTAAACCATAAAATTCTAAAGTGTGTCCTATATTTTCACATGACTTCAGGCTATTCTTATTGCGGTTCATTTCAAAAGCATGAAGGATAAACTAGCAAGTTTTGGTTTGGTTTCAGAACTGGGTCTGATACTGAGACCTGTGTTCGTCTCAGATATTAGCTTGTTGCATAATATGTAAATGCAAAATAAATGTTGATTTAAAAAAAAAACATGTTGAATTTTTTTTTTTTTTTTTACGTGGACATCATGGGCCATAAGTGTAGGTGTTGGTGATCTCAAATGGAGTCATTCTGCTGAAAGGCAGACGTAAAGACAGTAAACATGAGTGGGAAAATAATAAACATGTTAGAAGAGTGAGGCAATGTGGTAATGCCAATTATTATGTCAGACAATCAGAATCAATGATGCTAATAGGCAACGCTCAGCCAATCAAACTAGAGGACCAGGACAAATTCAGCTGCTGTTTAATTATAATTGTACAAATCTATACAATCATAAATCCAGGTAGGCAAATGCAACAACAACAAAAAATATGTGTAGCCTATATTTATCGCGTATTCTTTCCCAAAAAAACAGGTTTTAAAAACACAGTTCAAGACAGTAAAGGGTTAATAAAACAGCAAATCTAGTGAGTTCACACTGATATGTCATGTCATGCAAAATTACCAGATGTCATAGAGTTAAAGGTCTTTATTGATTTAGTGTGGAATGGGTGAATTTGAATTCATTTAACAAAGCGATTTAGAGTTTAGAAGAAGTTAGTTGCTGAGATTGCGCTTACTGTCTAGTCTAGCCTACTCTAGGTTAAACATAACATGCATACTTAAAGTAGCATTCAGACTCAGGAGTACAAGCGATTTTGTCGTAATGTATGATCATCTCACCAAGCTTTCGAAGGGGATCGTGGGTTTTCGACTCGAACCCTTTAGTTTCAGTCTGAACGGTCTCTGGTTTCTTCTTTCTCCCCAACATGTTGAATATATTCCGTCGGCTCCAGACAGTACTCCTTGTAACCGTCCTGAACCGAGAAGTAAATGTGAATTATCAATGGAATAAAAACGAGCCCAGAAGTGCGTTTAAATCCCTCGGTCAATGCATGTGAAGGCTCTGTTGCTGCGACGCCTGTCGTAACACTTGACGCTTCTAAAAACGCAGCGCGTAACTCGAGTCCGGCGAGGAGCAAGAAATATTTCTCTGATGAACACGAGTCACTCACTCACACACTGTATGACACATTTACTGTCACGGCCTCTACTTTTAGATAAACTGTCTGTTTAGAGAAATAGATTGCGTAATTGATTTGTTAGCCTTGTTTTTAGCCTGAAAAATGTGGTCTTTGGTGACACTGTTGCAAAGAAAAATATAAAATGAGGTTGAATGAACTTCACAAAGAACCTTCCTAAGACTCCACCTCTTGTGTTTAATCAGAGTTTAATTTGTTGTCCTTTATTCAGAGTTAAATGTACATGAGCTGCTGTGTGAGATTTAGCCTACTGACAGCTCACACACCGTTAAATGCTGTCATCTGCTGGCATACTAAAGAAATGACCTTAATACATTAAAATGAGATCAAATAAAATATATGAGAGTAACACAAAAAATAAAAAAGTAATCTTACAAGGTAGTGACTTGGTTATAAAAATGTCGGACTTTCAACTTGATTCTCAAACAATTTTCACTCGCATGTTATTAGCCTACTACTAAATCATTAGTCATTAAATCATTTACTATTTTTCATAAATCCCCCCTCTCATATCGCGATTTGCTTCTAATGAATGCATTATTATTTCTAACACTTCTTAATGTGTAGTTGTCCTAATTAACCTGTACCTGTGTTTTTTTATTAGATTTATTTTTAATTCTAAACCTGTTAAACAGTTTCCTTGACTTACAGGTTTTACAGGTACCTCTAAATCACACATACACACACTCTGGTTTCTGTTTTGTGAGGACTTCCCATTAATTATATTCCATAAGCCATAACCCTCATCACACAAATATTCTACATTTTTAAAAAAACCAATTAGTATGATTTATAAAGTTTTAAAAAAAGTTTTACACACATGCGCGCACGCGCGCACGCACACACACGGAAGCTCTGTAATTAAATAATCAATAATTAAACATCACTACCACGGTCAAAGACATCTGAAATGGCTAATCTTAGATGTGAAAATAATAATAATCACTCATAAATAATTGAGAACTACTGTCAGAAACTGATGTGGTGTATACAAGTACAAACATGACACTAGACAAAGGACAAAAAAACCCAAATGAAATAAGCTCTGCAATAAGAATTTATTATAGCTTGTGACAGACACTCTTTGCAGGTTAGATCTCTGTTCTTTTCATTGAGGTGAATAGATTTCTGCATAGTATTTGTAAGTCACAGAGAAAGGCCATTAACAGGGAAAACAGTCTAGTGGAGTTAAAACAGGTACACCCCAAGATTTCCAAATAAAAGTACGTATTATATTCATACAAAATTTATGTATAATATATACTGTGTATAAAACAAACAAACAAAAAATATTAAGGAAAACATTTCAAGTAACATCTTGAAAGAAATGACCGTGCACCTAAGTGCACTTTTGTAAACCATATAAAAACTAAAATAAAGAAAAAAAGAAGAAATGACAATATAATATATGTATATTTACAAGGTTAACTTAAGCAAGGCTTTGTACAAATGTTACAAAATCGTTTGACACACATACTCGAGCACAACATGTTTACACAGGAAATTTCAGACACACATACACACTCATTTGAAGTGATTTCACCAATGATCCATTACTCAATGTAAAGGAATATGTGGGAAGGTGAACACACCCACACGGCCTCTTATGGGACTTATTTTAGCGAGTTATTGGTTGAATTATGCACCTGCGCTGAGCTCAACGACGCCTTTGTTAAAACTAGTACAACACTGTTCCTGTTTACTAACACTGTTTAACCAATACTGTACCGGCACGTTCGGAGAATTGGTTCGTCTGGGACTTGAGAACAAAAAGCAATCGTGAGGGTCTTGGCGTTACAGAATGTTGTCATGTGACTGGCCAAGAAAATGTGAAAGAACATGATGATTGAACTTTGGCAACACTGAAAAGCCCCTTTTGCCATGCAGCTGAAGTTGGTCAGAGAGAAAGAGAGATGTGAATTAGATTTGAGCGAGGGTTCAAACAGTCTGAGTTTGTGTTTTATACACGCATAGCAACCTAAAAGGCCGTTCACACGACAGCGATTTGCAGTGAAAAAACTGGATTCAACTTCATTGAGAATGATTTCAGGCAAAGCAAGCAACTGTGACATTAGTTGCTTATTTGGATAAAGAAGAGTTCTTGTTTATGCAAATGAACAGTAATGTGAGGCAGCGACAGTGCATGGGAATACAGACCACACTAAAGACATGGAAATTCAGTTTTAGGTCAAATTGGCAACGTCCTACAGAAAGTTGATTTTGAATTAGAATGGAAAAGGAAATTTGCAATTTAAAGTAATTTATTTAAAAAAAAAGTTCATGACATTCTGGGAAATTAAGTGTTTTTAATTTTTTGTATATAAAAAATAAGCACACATTTCAATAGGTGACATTTCAAATAAAGCAAAAGGTTGTATTGATAACTTCCATTTCGTCTTCACACCTGGCTCAATTGCATAGATATATACACTAGATGTCGCCTTGCTACGGCAGTTCATTTGAAACTACGTGTCAATAGAGCTGCCATCATGTAACAGGGGAGCCCCTCCTCTTTAATGCATAAGCATCAATATAGGCAAAGGTCTAATGGAAATAAAATCACCAAAAATCGTCATGAATGCGATTTTCTCTAGGGTTTTTTTTTGGTGTGTTCCAACATGTATTTATCATTGAGTCCAGAGAAGGAAAAAAAAACATTCTTCCTAGTTCAGATTTCGTTAGAGATGAACGTCCATACGCAGCACAAAAGTCAGAAAATCCATGAATTTGAAGTATGCATACAGGCGGAGATAGCAGCGTTATCTAGCTACTTCCGATGACAAGACCCCTGTTCCAAGATGTTGGCGGTTTTGACGCATGCTTAGAACCCCAAGGCGACATCTAGTGTATATGTCTATGGCTTAATTGGAGCATTTGCTTCGAACCTGGCACGATTTCTCCCTTAGTTTCAGTTTGTTTATGCATATACCATGGTCTCTCTGAATACTCGATTCTGATTGGCTGGAAGGTGTGCAATAAAACCGTTTAATGCACATTTAGTTCCAAGTCAGTTGAATCACCGTTTGCTGTTTTAAGCGCACACACATATAATGGTGTGTTCACACCGAACGCAAATAGAGCGTTAAATACGCGTCTATCGTGTCTAGTTACGCTTGAACATTCGCTCGAGTTCAAATTTTTCAACTTGCACGGAAAACATTCGGCAAACAAATCGGTCCAATTCGCATCATTCGCAACAGCACCGTCTTTACATTGACTTTGTATGTAATCTACTCGCGCAAGTAATTCGCGTTAGATATGAGCACACCATAAGTCAGTCTCACACAGAAAGCAGACTCAGGAGCACAGAAACTTACCAACACAGCCCCGCGACTTTTAGTAAAAATGAATTCGGTATCGGAATCGCTGCATTTTATGTTTATCATTTGTAAGTAATTGTAATCTCACAGTTTCATTGTTAATAGAGAGAGACACTGATACAGACACAGGTGCGCACATCTCTCTCACCATCTCTCGAATTATTTCGAAAATATGCTATAATTCATTCATCAACAAATGTAATCTTACGCACTACTTTATCTCAGTGTCTGTTTCAAAGCAGGCAGAATGCTAGATTTAACGAGCCGTAACTGACCGTCAATTTTATTCTTACCGCAATTTCTTGTCGCAGCTAAAAAACCTCTTCATTTTAAAACGTCATTGTTCTTCTTAGAAAACGGTGTGACTTTCAGTAAACGTAAAATATTCAAGTGCATAAAAATGTTCTTTGTGAAAGCGAACCAAGGGAGAAATGCAGCACTGAACATCTTTGTTTCAGAAGCAAACAATTGACAGGTTTGTAAACCCCTTATTGCAGTTTTATTTAAATTTAAATTGGGCTGTCAACGATTAATCGTGATTAATCACATCCAAAATAAAAGTTTGTGTTTACATAATATATGTGGATCCACTGTGTATAATTATTTTATTTATATAAATACACACACACATGCTTGTATATATTTAAGAAATATTTTCATTTCTATACTGTATATAGATTTATATAATTTGTATTATATATAAATATTTTATATATAATATTTTTTTTGCAAATATACATGCATGTGTGTGTATTTATATATACAAAATAATTATACACAGTGCACCCACATATATTATGCAAACACAAACTTTTATTTTGAGATGCGATTAATTGCAATTAATCGATTGACAGCCTAATTTAAATCGATTAAATTCGGATTTCAATTTGGCATCCTGTTTGCTACCTCAATTCAAATTCAATGCCAATTCAAAAACTAAACTGGAAGTTTAAAGAATACTCAGTTCAATTCTGAATGGTACACAATGACCTCACATCATTTTCCACCTGGTCCAGTTTGACACTGCAGTGAGTATGAACGTCTACCGACCCAAAGTACTAATGATATTAATCTCTGTCAGTGTGAACTCATATCGAAACATCGGAGGACGCAGCTTACAACACAACACAAATCCAACTCTCTTGGTTTCACTAGCCTGTACACATCATTACTGCTACAAGAAATCACGGAAAGCGCGAGAGTAGGCAGGGCCCGAACGTGCAATAGGGGCTTCAGTCTCTGAGCACTCTGGGTGGGACTCTCCAACGTCCAGCTTTTCAGACAGGGGAGGGTGAAGTTCAGCGGTTTGGGGGTACGCCGCGCGTTTTTTTTCCTGAACAATCTGTAGGGGAGACCACCACTGTGTGCCTCCTCCACGCACGTCTCTTTCTGCGCGTCTCGGGCGAGAGCTGCTTCCTCAGGCCGACGCTGCGCAGGGTCATCCGCCGAGCCCATCAGGCCGAGCCCGTACCTGATCCGCCAGGGAACCCTGCCCAGGGGACAACAAGCAGCTCTTACTTCCGAGACCGGCCAGAGGAAGTTGGCGATACGCTCTCTTCTCACGCTAACCTCTTTGGAGGGTTTGGCTTTTGGTGGAGGAGACGGAAAGGAATCAGGGATTTGATTTGCACCTGACTGGCGTTCTCCCTCCATGGCGGAGGAGCTTGACAGTTCTGACAGGTCCAACGAGGACGCTTTGGCTTTGTCCGACTTTAGCCGACGCCGTGCGAGGGTGTTCGCACTGAATGAGGCGGTGGGAGTTCAAAGAGTTGCGGCTGTGGAGGCGCTGGGAGGCGGATGATGAGTGAGAGGAGGTTGAGGGAGTGGATGAGACGTGCTGCGACATCGATCGCTTGGTCTTCAGGGTTGTGGAGGGAAGGAGGAGGCGGAGCGAGGGTGGAGCCAGAGGGCGTCTGGGATTTGCAGTGCGCATAGAGGAAACTGCGTGGCGCGGTCGGTTCGGGGTGAGGCGTGCGAGTTTTGATCGGAACGGGTTCGGTTTTTCCGGCCTCTCTTGGGTGAGGGAGCGCGAGGCGAATCCGCTTTCGTTGTCGGTTTCGCTCACCAGTTCACTGTGCTCGTCATCTGCATCATCGCCCCGCCCCTCTGATGCTAAGCTCCGCCCCAGAGTGGACAGAGTCAGAGTAGCCCGAAACAATGAGACCGCGCATCATCTCCTTGCCAGCTGCGACCTTTCACTTCAGACCTTTGCTCCTCCTCCTCGCTCAGCAGCACAGCTGGTGGCGCTTCCTCTGTCGAGGAAATGCTGGGAACTACTTCCTCTTTCTGTTCCTGTGCCTTCTGTCTCTCACTCTCCTCTTCCTCATCTTCCTCCTCCTCTTCTTCATCTTCCTCTCCCTCCGCTCGAGAGGCGCAGAAGGATGCCACCCGCCCCATCTCTTGCAAATCGTCTTTTTGGAGACACAGGATTTAATGGGTTCGTGTCTCAGAATCGTCGTCTGTGCTGCTGCCGACAGAGACGGCCGTTGTGTCGCTTCCGGCGCTTTCGAGGTCACAGCCGACATAATCTAGATAGCAGTCAGGATATCCTTGGCAGTAAAGATCACGTTTGATCTCCACGACCCCTAAGTTTAAATATTACACAATTAAAATTTTGAAATACATTTTTATTAATAGATATTAAATGCATTAATTTATTATTAAATTTGCATTTAAAAATATAAAATAAAACATCCATATTTACATTAAAACTGAATAAATAAATAAAAATATATTAAAACAATGAACTAATTAAATCAGAGAGGGAAAAGTATATATTATAATAAATATTAAACAATATTAAATCTAGAAAGCAAAATTGCAGAAATGTATTACTAATTTCTAGCATTCAAATGTATGAAAGAGCCTTCAGGTCAATACTGACCTTAGATTTTGCAGAATCACTGTTGGTTGAGTCTGAGTCAGTTAAAAACAAGAGAGATAGGGAAGAGATTGTGAAAGGAAGTTAGTGAAAATAACAAACATTATGGCACCATGTTAAATTATATGCAGTTTTAATGAGAGGCACAGAGGAGAAGTGAACTTTTGTGGTTGTCAGTAAGTTAACTTAAAGGGATAGTTCATCCAAAAATGAAAATTGTCTTTATTTACTCAGCCCTGTGTGTTTAAAAGTCTGAGTTTCTCTCTTCTGCTGAACACAAAAGAAGAAAACAGTTGATGTACCCCATTTGGCTTCCATAGCATAAAAAAATACTACGGAAGTCAATAGGGTCCATCAACTGTTTGGTTCCTGAAATTCTTCAAAATATCTTCTTTTGTGTTCAGCAGAAGAAAGAAACAGGTTTGGAACAACTTGAAGGTGAGTTTATAAAAATATGGGTGAATTATCTCTTTAATACGATTATTAAACAAGGCCTCTGTGTCTGTCAATCATTAAGCATTACCCCCATAAACAGTGATTGTGAGACAGTGTTCACACAAGATACACTATAAGCAACATCTGTGTAACAAATGACCAGCCATTGATTGTCAGTTAATGTTCCAATGTGAACAGGGTCATAGAAGAAGTGAAGGAGCCCATTTATGCAGCAGCCAGTGGTAAAGATAGAAGCACACACTGATGACATCACGGCACATACGGATGACATCATCCATGAAAGAAGCTATGGGAGAGGCAAGGGTAGAAACTGTGATTGTCAGAGGGGAGAAGGACAAACCGAACACAATTTTGCCACAACACACAGGCCCCGTTTACCTGACATGGGTGTCACTTTGTATCAAACTGCACTTTGTCACAACTGTAAAGCCTTTGCTCTTCAATAATTTGCAAAAATAATTTTACATGATAATTACTTTTGTGATACAAACCACTACCATTCAAAAGTCTTTTGAAAAGAAATTAAAAAATGTATTTAACAATGGCACAAGGATCATGTGACACTGAAGCCTGGAGTAATGATGCTGAAAATTCAGCTTTGCATCACAGGAATAAATTACATTTTAAAATATATTCAAACAGAAAATGTACTTACGAAGTGTAATAATATTTCACAATATTACTGTTTTTACAGTATTTTGATTAGATAAATGCAGCCTTTGTGAGCATAAGAGACTTCTTTGAAAAACAATCAAATCAAAAAATAGTATGAATACTATTCAATATATTATAGTATATACTAAGCAGTATCTGCTCATTTAAAAGTCAAAACAGAAATATAACCTATAACATTTTGACTAGAAATGGCCAAAATCATTTAAAAAAAACAATTTATATAGCACACATATTATATATACACATATTATATATATATATGAAGAGTTCAGATGCAAAAGCCTCTAAGTGCCATTTGAAATTTTCTTCTAAAATGACCATTTTTATCAAGCTTGTATATTTAAATTCAGTAATTTCACTTAAATGACAATTAATAGGTAATCTTCATTGCCATTTAGAGTGAAATTACTGAACTTAAATATACAAGCTTCATAAAAATGGTCATTTTAGAAGAAAATTTCTAATGGCATTTAGAGGCTTTTGCATCTGAACTCTTCATATATATATATATATATATATATATATATAGTATATATATATATATATATATATATATATATATATATATATATATATATATGTATATACATACTATATATATATATATATATATATATATAAACAAAACTAGTTTATCCTCATTCAAATAACCACATTGATATAGCTATAGGGTATTAGCAACTATATATATATATTTATATATATATATATATATATATATATATATATATATATATATATATATATATATATATATATATATATATATATATATTTTATATATAGTTGCTATATACTATCATGCTTAAATAAGACAAAATATTAGATACACCCCTACTAAGCTATTTTATGTGGTTGGTTTGAAATGAAGATGGACTCAGGTTTGTAAAAATCCTGTTTACAGGTGATTTTAGCCCTTCAAAGTAACACACATGTAAATACCAGGTATAAGACGGCCCATAAGCACCTTCAGTCGCTTGATACAAACATGAACGTTCCCACTTGTGCATATAGGCATTAAATACACACTCCTGAACACACACACAAACACAGAGAGAGAGAGAGAGAGCATGGCAGGAGAAACCCATCCTACCGCAGTGGCTGTTCCACAGGCTCAGCTAAGAAAGGAATGCAGAAATGTACAGAGAAAGAGAATATAATGAAAAAGATTCTTTTAAAAACAAAACTTAGAAGTGTAGAGCATTCAACATGCAGGAAACAGAAACATGTTTGACCTGCTGTCTATTACTATCACATGTCCAAAAGACAGATGTGTCCATTCACATGCAGATCTAGTGTTAGTCATCTGAGGTGGAATATGACTGCTAGCCAATGGCAGTTAGTCAGGAGACTACAGGTTAAGCTGTCTCACCTGACGCCTCCCCTAGCAGGCCTGTCCGGCCAATGTTAGAGAGGAGGTGATCTATGTTTGGGGCGGGCTGAACGTCCTCGTGTCCACAGGTGTCTGAGGGGCGACATTCAAATATTCAGTCAAAACACATGAAAAACTGTCACATTTTTTTAAATGGTTAGGTTTAGTCATATACAGTAGATGACTTTTGAATGATTTTTATAAATCTCATTAAATAAAAAGAAAACAAACCTTTTCATCCTTTTCGTGTTCTTCAACGAAAAACGCATAGATACTGCGTAGTAGAGAGCAATAAAATCATTGTTTAAAATAATTAAAATAGAGGCTATCTGTAAACTCAGTGATGTGTGTTTTGTGCCTCACATGCTGAATGAGTGTCTCGACAATTTTGTAGGCGGTCAGGCATGTGGGTGACCATGTCTGTCATGTTGTCCTCTGGAGGTCCGAGAACAAGAGTGCGGGCCAAACACCAGCGCCAAATTACGTGGCTCCATCTGCACAAGTGCACCGTAAGACTCAACTACCATAAACAAGCATGCTACTGTATGCAGTTTAAATGAGCTGCTCTACTACTTCTTTAAAGGGAAATTTCTGAAAGCATTATGAGATGAGAAAATAACAAGAAAAAAAACGTCATAGTTTACTTTGAAATTTATTTTTTAAATGTTTTAGCTTACATCAAGGGCATCCAAGATGCAGGTGTCTTTGTTTCCACAGTACTTTCAATTTTTATATTTTTAGGTCAAATCGTTGTTGTCTCTCATATAATGGAGGTCTACTGGGGTCTTCCTCAAAGAGCATGCACAGAGAAGTCAAAATTAAACCTGATTTAATGACTCGTAAATGTAAGTACACACTGATGGCCTAAGACACGTAAAACGAGCGGTTTGTGTGAGAAAACTAACAGTTTTTATGTCGTTTTTACCTATTGTAATCACAGTCACGTCCATAATACTCTGAGGGAGCTTCTGTCTGCGCATGCGCCGGAAAGCCCAGGAAGAGCGTGTACGTCACTCATTGTTTATGATATAAATACTGTTCGTTTTCTCACACAATCCGCTCACTTTCGATGTCTTAGGTCATCAATGTGTACTTACATTTACGAGTCATTAAATCATGTTTAATTTGGACTTCTCTGTGCATGCTCTTTGAGGTGGACCCCATAGACTTGCATTATATGACTGACAGACACGAATTGGTTTGACCTAAAAATATCAAAATTGAAACTACTGTGGAAACAAAGACACCTACATCTTGGATGTCCTTGAGGTAAGCTAAAACATATCAAAAGCTTATTTCAAAGTGTACTATCCCTTTAAGAGCAATCAGAACCTAACATTACTCTCTAAATTTGAACTAAACTTAAATCTGAATAAAAATGTGAACATTAATAACTGTGTTGTTCAAATATGCATTGAAATTTTAGTAAAACTGTTATTTAAAATACTAAAATATATGAATAACAGAAATTAAAGTATGGGTCACCTTGTTCTTCTCAGAGTGGTCTGCCACAGTCTTTAGGTGTCCAATTAGAAATTTTAGAGTGTGGAAGTAATAATCAGGTAGATCACGGATCTGCAGGAAGAAATGGAAAGGGGCAAAAGAAAAACAAAATCAAGCAGAATACTAAATAAATGCTAAATGTTGCACATAATTTTATTTTAAATAAAAAAAATGTAAATAAAATTATAAAAATAAAAATTTTAGATTGTAATACAATTTTAATTTTAATAAATTTTTTAAACATTTAATTTTATTTAGAAAGGACAAAATAATTTGATCAAAAGTGACTGTGTAAAGACATTGATAATGTTAAAAAACATTCATACTTCATCAAATAAATGGTGAAGTATGATATAAATCTTTTGAGGAATAAAAAAACTTTTAACATTGAAACTTAAGCTTTATCATCACAGGAATAAATTACATATACATATAATTAAAATATATGTCTCTGAGCAGCAGCAAATCATCATATCAGAATGATTTCTAAAGGATCATGTGACACTGAAGACTGGAGTAATGATGCTGAAAATCAGCTTTGACCATCACTGGAATAAATAATGGGTTAAGCTTGTATAAGAATGTGGGGTTTAAACAAATATGCTAAAAACACGTTCATACCAGTTTCTTCATTGTCCTTAACCTATCACTGGCACTCTCTATCCGATTGGCCTCAATAAAGTCATTGTATTTGTCTTCAATGGTATAGAGAGAATGAGAAATAGGGGAAGAAAGAAAGTGTAACTACATGACATTTTATACACCTTTTAAAGTTTTCCAGTAATTTGATTGTTTTAAGCACATAAAATCACAGTTAGCATGCTCATAATCTCACCATCAGTGAAGAGGGGTTCTGGGAGTTTACGGAAGAAGGACTTCAGCAGGCTGCTGACCACATTCAGGTCCTGCCATCTCTGTACAGGAGGAAAAAGTGAAAGTAGTTGCTGTTGAAGTTCTCAGTATATGAGGAAGCAACCGCTTAAACATGGGAAGTGAATATAACTAGTATGTTGCCTCAGTCTCAAAGAGCAAGAGGCAGTTTAACAATTATGATTGAGATTGTGTATAAACATCTCACCTCCTCAGCGATGTCTGATGTCTACTCCTTTGTTGAGCTGCTCCTGTAGACAGGACACTACTGCATTGTTTCCCGGGACTCGGTGAATCCCGTATACTCCAGACCCATTTCCTCAACCAGCTCGCAACAGATCTCCACAATCTGGGGAATGAACTTCACAGACAAAAACACATACACATTAAAGCATACTAACGTAAAGTAACCAGTAAGCATAAGAAATACATTCAGCACACTGCAAAAAGCACACACCTTGTTTTTGGCAGCAGGCTGGCAGTCCTCTAGACGGACCCCAAAGGCTTTAGGGCTTGCCTTCTTGGCCTTCTTCATTATATTTATGCCCCAAGGAGATTTAGGGGGGCTGCTCTCATCTTTGGCCTCATGTTTTGGGGAACGTGGAAATGGCATTCGATGCACTCTGGGTGAGGAGTCTGGTTTATTACCCTGTTGGACTAAAGGAGGGAACCAAGACGAAGAGGATTGTTTTGACTTTGGAATGGTAAAATGTAAAAAATTTTAAAAAATGGTCTCCAATCTCACCTTTGCTTCCTGTAGTCATTAAGTTTCTTACTTATGAGAGCCTGTCCTGGGAAACCCAGTTCCTACAGACAAACATGACAAAGGAGCATTTCAATTTCATTGAAAAATACCATTGGTTGAGCTAATGTTGCCATGTTGGACTGTGCAAACCACAAAGTCCATTCAGTCTTTGGGGAAATAACCAACAAACAGTGTTATTAAACTAAAAAAAAAAACATAATTGGAAAAGCAATTTGATTGCTTTGAAATTATTGACATAATTTGAAATGATTCAAAATAAATAAAATAAAAAATGTATTATGACCATCTGCACATTTATTAGCACACCAGTAAGAGAGGAAGCAGATCTCAAACACAAACACCATGTCAACATGCACTGGTTCCTATACTGGCAATTACAACCTTGCCATTTCACTCTGTTTACGTCCTCTATTATTGCACTCTCACCTCATTGTCAGTCTTGCTGCTCTCTCTGATGACTCTGATCCACTCCAGCATGTCCTCTCTGTCCTCCGCCTGTAGTAGGTATTCACAGAAGTCCTGCGTGGACAACCGCAGTGCGTGCTTGCGCTCTGGTTTCGCTGTACGCTATGTCCACAAGGCAGCCCCGGATGCCGATTGGCTGCTCATCGTCGACCCCGCCTCCCAGCGCCGCCCCTTTGAGAACTGCCTCTCGCTCTGTCTTTGTAGAGGAACAGGGAATGGGACCGAAGCACGGAGAACACCCGCCTCCAAGGCCAGATGGCACTACCCACCTTCTGCAAGAGAGAGAGAGAGAGAAAGACAAATCTCATCCAACAGATCATACAGGTACTGTAACTAATTAGTCATTTAGCAGACACTCTTATCCAAAGCAACTTATAGCATGTCGAGTTTAAACCAAAAACATTCTAGTTGCCAGCCCACATCACATCTAAACCACTAATAACTGCTCTCCCGGATTCTAAACTAACCCTAATCCCACGTCTCTTTCTCTTACCTTGCCCTTCTCAGTGTGGATCTGTTTGAAGTGGAGCCATCCTTCCCTCTTCACGTCACTGTAGCTGATGCTGCCCAGCTTCCGAGGTAGAGTGTCGTTTAGAGCGAGCCTCTTCAGCAGCACCCAGACTGTCTAGAGACTAAACCACGACACAGGACAGAGATACACACAAATGTGACACTGACATGGAACTACATTATACAAAGAACCAGAATACAGGAAGAGAACATTTAAAGCTGTAGACTTTTTTTTAGGTCAATTTGAAGCAATATGCTTTTTTATTTTTTAAATGCATGTCCTTAATCTTGTTGTGATTGATTAATCTGTGCATGCATGTTATTACAAATAAATAATTTGTGTTTGTAAATTTAATTAAAAAAAATATATATATACTTATTTCATACCGAAGTATAGTAAAACACCATTAACAAACTGTATATTTACTGACATATCACTTAATACTTACTGATATAAAAATATTTATTATTAAAAATTGTACTTTATTTAGAGTACTTCTTTATTGCACAATGCACATTGCTTAATATTAAGCCTAAAATATGTTTAATATAATTTTTAATGGGGATTGTATGATCCTCTATAATATCAGTCTTTAAAATGCAAGATATTTAAAGTGTACCGAAAGTATTCTTGCAACAGTTCCATTTTAGCATAATCAAATATACTTCAGTATATCTTGAGTTGGACCTCTGCACTATTTCTGGATAACTTAAAGGGAGTTAAGAACAAAATAAGTTGTTCCAATTCCCTACAATTGCAGGGTATTTATATTGAGTACATAAATAATATGCAAATGTTTTGTATTATACATTTACATTTGCATTTATGCGTATTGGCAGATGCTTTTATACAAAGCGACTTACATTGCAATTCAAGGTACACATTTACATTCTTATTACATTCTTATTACCATTCAATTCTTTCTTTCCTGGGAATCGAACCAATGACATTGGTGTTGCAAGCGCCAATGCTATACTCTTTTTCCGCTCCAGGAAAGCTTAAACTACACTTAGCATAAAATAAATATTTATTTTTTTTGGTATATTTTATTTTCACATGGTTTGCTTTTCCTCTAAAAATACCTTTTCTATTTCGCTGATGTCACCTAAGTAAATGTTAACTAATAATATAGAATATATGTAGATAAATAGGTAACACTTCTTTTTATAGTCCAGTTACCCATGTAAATACTATGTACTTATTTTAGTAACTACAATGACTGGGTAATAACTAGTACTGAACCCTGAACCTACCCTAAACCTACCCTGTTCCATGTACTTACCTTATATTAGCCAATCCGGTTACACTTTATTTTAATGTGTCATTGTTACACTGTAATTATACATTTAAGTACTGAGTAATATTAAGTAACTACATGTACTTACTAAAGGGTTAGGATTAGGGTTTAGGGTTAGTTGCATGTAATTATGCATAATTTATAGTTATTACTATAGTAATTACATGTAACATATGTAACAATGACACATTAAAATAAAGTGTTACCGCCAATACTTTCTAGGTAAGTACACTGTAAGTACACTGTAAGTACTGTACTGTAAAAGGAAGCGGTACCAATAAATAATTTAGAATATAGATAACTATCTAGGCATCACTTTAATAAATAGATAATATCATAAAAATAGATATCACAGAGAGGTATAAACTGCTACTATATTATGGATATAACATTGTAATGTGACTGGTGTTGTTTTTGTTAACGAACACTTAAGCTATTAAAATATTTTTTGTTAATTGAAATAAGGAAATAACTGAAATAATATTATATACATATATACATAAAACCTAAACCAAAATTGAAATGAAAACATTCAAATAAAAGCTGAAGCGATATATTAACAAAAACAATGATATAATGCTAAAATAGCACTGGTATTGACCAATCAGCATCCATGAGCAAAACTATCTGATCTAGAATCAGAAATATCACATTATGTAGATATTAAACATCATTACAGAAAAAAACTTAGGTTCATGCCAAAGTTTTGGAGTGTGTAACCTAGATTAAACTGTATTTGGACTCACCCCTTCCATAAAAAAGCTCTTGACTCTTTTTGGAAGCCTCCTGTTGAAAGAGCACAATGAGAGTGTGTTTAAAAGTAAAATAAACAGACAAAAAAAAACATCCTTACTGAGGTGTGAATAGTGTTTAATGCCAAATGTACACTGTAAATGTGGCATAAAAATCACTTGTGAAGTGTCTTTACACAGACTGTGTTGCTCCGCGGTGGCAGAAATGCACTTACACAGCAATTTTAATAGTATATAATACTAGCAGCTGAGGTGTGTCAGAGTAAACATAATTTAATCTGGCTTTTAAGCAGCATTACACCTTTACACAAAATTTTAAGCAGGCATAGAGCAGCCTTACAACACCTGTGCAAAATGCCGGAAATATATTTTTATAATACAAATAGTAAAGTCCCAAAACTTACGAGAAGACCCGCCCTCTTCTCTATATGCATTAAGCCCCTCATCACATGACTTGGAGCGTTCAGTGGTGATGGCCAGCAGGTAAGAAGAACGACGATTAGACTTGGCATCACCTGCTCATGTGGAGAGAGAGAAAGAGAGATCCATTCATTACAAACAGTGAAAATGACAAAACGCTGTTAGAGAAGAGAGAGAGTTGATGAAGGACAGTTAGTGTGGAGTTGGGTAGGACACAGGAAGTAATCAGATTAGGAGGTGGGAAGGAGAAGATCTTCACCACAGTCTCAGTAAAATGTGGTGAACACAATGTACGGACATCACCGAACGATCATGTGGACTTTTGCGGTATGCAGTACGGCATGCACACATACATTTGACTATTTTGTGCAGTTTGACTACGCATGCAGTAGGGGGAGCTCTACCGCGAACACATGCAGCTTCTGAATGTTTACAGGTGCCATGTTTTCGTGTACAGTTCCAGGCATTGATTTGATCGTTTAGAGAACAGTGTTTCTCGTTCTCTCTGGATCACTCACTGCTGCCGTGGGAGAAAAGGCGGTTGAAGGGAAAGGTGAAGGTTGGGGAGGCGGGACTTGTGGCCACAGCAGGGGCGGAGTTCATACCGCCACTGGACACGACGGAGGAGGCGGGGACATGACGTGCCCGCAGATCTTGCACTTGGACTGGTCGGCTCATCTGTGGGAGGAGTGGAATGGAGGAAAGGAGAGGAGAAGGGGAAGGAAGGAGAAAAGGAAAGGCGGAAGACAAGAATAAAGGAAAGTTATATTGGTAAAAGGAGAAAGATCGAAACAAGGCAAACCAAAAAAATAACAAAGGAAGAAAAGGTTAGAGGGGGAAGCAAAATGGTGTTGCACAGTTAATTTAAATATATTCAGATATCACAATAGACCAAAACACAAGAGACTCTTCATCTCTTTACATATAGATCATACAAAAGTATAAAACTGAATTTGCAAACACTCGATTTACTATAACAGAGAGAAGAAGGTAAGGAGAAGCTATAGTACCTGTACTGTCTCTGTCTGTACCCACTGGTCATGTGCTAAATTAAAAACATTTAAGTATGTGATGCATGACAAAGTGAATGGCGTTGAGAGCTAAAATAAGAAAAAAGAGAAAGAATGAATAATCAAACAGCATTTTGTACCTGACTCGTAGCCCTCCATGAAATGTGCTTAAAGTGGAAATGAGATGTAAAAGTCCTCTTTGAATTAGCATGTGGTTTCAGTTCTTGCTTAGTGCTCAGTGTTGTATGTGACTGATGGGAAGTGGTTGGCTGTTGCAGGTTATGCTTTTATAACAAACTAATCGGAGAAAAACATTAAGCGTTTTAAGCGAACAGATTAAGAGATACAACGTCTTTTTTCTCCCTCAAAATCACACATAACCATGTCGAAAACCCTCTGTTTTCAAGGCATGTGCTTGCTGTGTCAGGTTTTTCTGGCCCTGGAGGAGCAACATGATCACATCAAAAACCCAATTTGGCAGAACATTTGTATGTCAGTGACTAAGGATATTCGGTAACACTTTACAATACGGGTGCACTGATATGCATTAATTCATACTTAACTAATGCACAGATAATCATGAGTTAATGTATAACTCATGAGGAACTAAACCATTAATTAATGATTACTGCATCCGCAACTAATAAAGAGTCTATATGATTAATAGATTAAGTAATACATGCATTGCTATTAATTAAATGTGTCATTGTGTATTAATTCCTTATTATAAAACGGTTAGTTCGAATCCTTGATTCTGATTGGTCAAGAGCTGTGCTTTATTCACGATAAAACACGGCTACGGCCGCTTCACCCAACGGTTCTATTGATCGCTTGCGCAACACTGCGGTTCTGTGTTGTTTTTATTTGAGCTTTCATGCATTTTACACATTGGAACGTTGTTGCTGTTCACACTCGGGGACTATTTTTTCCAGCGGAAGGTAGGCTTTTAGTGATTTTACTTCAAGAAAGTTGCACTAACATTGTTTTTTACTTAAATATTGTGTGGCAACCGTTTTATAAAAGCAATAAGATATTAGAGGCAAGTGCTGTATCATGAATAAGTAACGGCTCAAGGGTTGACAGGCACTCCGCTTCATGTCGTGCCTAACAACGCCCTTAGCCGTTACTTATTCACGATACAGCACTTGCCTCGAGTATCTTATTTCTTACATAACATATTTTATTAACTAATAGTGTAAATTAATGTGTTAATAACCACAATTAGTCACTTCAACTTCCAGTTGTCTGCTTTAATTAATCATTAGCTAATGATTTGCAAAGGTATCATTATGTTATGACTTTACTTGTTGAGGCACATCATTATTAACTAGTCATTTAGTAATTGTAGTAATTTGCACATGAATTTGCACTAACAATGAAGTAATTAATCATGTATTAATGTATATTAGCGTACCTGTCATATTATATGGAAGTTGAAATTCAAGGCTTTGGCTTTTAGTTAAAATTAGTTAAATTTAGTTTAAAAGACACTATTAGTTAAAAAAATGAGTTATTATGGAATGAATCCACAATTACATATTTAATTAATAACAATTCATGTATGAAATAATACATTAATCCTACAGACTCTTAATTAGTTCCTAATGTGGTAACCATTAATGAATAGCTTAAATAATCATTAGTTACACATTAATTCAGTATTATCGGTGCATTAGTTAAGCATGAATTAATGCTTATTAGTGCACCAGTATTGTAAAGTGTTACCGGAGATTCTGTCAACCGGCAAACCACCTGCAACAACACCAATCGACACCATCAGGTGGCAGCAGCGCACAAGCACCACTGAATAAAATGGGCTGTTTAAAGAAGAAGGAAAAAAAGATTCTGAAATGAATCATGTAATCCAGTGTTGGTTTTGATATGGAATAAGCCTTCAGTAGTAATATCATTGACATATACCTTTGATTCAGAAAAAGAAAGACAGTATTATCCTGATCCTTTTAAACAACAGGGCCCTGCAGGTAGATCTGGCTACACTATCTGAACATCGTTCTGATTGACAATCATTCAATAGTAGTAATAGTAAAGTGTTATTGTGGTGTCATCGGTCAATCAGTTTTTCTTGCTCAATTAATCACGACATTTAGCTCAGGTGACTAAATCAATAAAACCTGGTTAAGATGAAACAGAATGCTTTCTCCAGGCATAATATAGATCGTCTTGTTTCTGAAAGCTGTCATAATATAGTGTGACTATCTTTATCTCATGTCATCCATCTCTTCTGACTCCATATGAATCCACTCCTTTCCTTCTTATTCAATCACATTCATTCGATGTATCACTTTAACACTGATTACATCACAAAAATATCAACAGATCTGCAATGAAATGTCTTCTTAATTCAAGTGAATCCTCTGAAGTTTTCTACCGTTTCTCTCACTCACTCTAGAAAGGGAGCAGGGGCGGAAACATTCCCAATCTAGGATGTGGAATCTGGACTGTGCTTGTTTTCCAGCCACTGGCAGAAATAGCTGCTCTGTGGGTTTAACAAAGGCCCTCATTACTGAAGCCCGAGTATGAGCACGCACGCACACACACACACACCATTGAGTCTATTTCATGGACATACAGTACAACACTTGCACGTACAGAATCCATCTGTACTGCTTCAACATCAGTCACATGCAACGGTCGATGAGATGCTGTAAATAACCCAACTCATTAGAAGTATGAGTATCTCCAACGACCTCTCACTGGCCAAGATATGCATACATATCCACAAAACCAAAAAGTGAAGAACACAAATGCTAACATGGTGAGGTTTCCTTTTATAGCGTCACAAATCAAAATAAAACCAGGCCTGACAACACTGTAATCCGAGCAAAAGTGTGATGAGAGAGATTTCTCCCAAAAAAATGTGTTGTGCTTTAAGGAAGATGGTCACTGGTGGGTTAGCTTATAGCATAGCATGTTAGTGTGTGAATGGTTGATAGAGTGAAGACTCCACCCATTTTTATTGGAGACACAATGACCACATTGTGGGCAGAACTAGCTGAGTGTGTCGATTGTGTCCAGTAATATCTGAATGTGAGAGAGTGTGTATGTGTGTGTCCTTCACCCCTAACCCCAAAACCTCTGCTCCCTACCACTCTTCCTTCTGCCATTCTCAGTCAATCACACAATTGTAAAAAGTACAAGTCTTATGCAACAAAGCAAAAGGTATAAACTAGGTCTAACAACTACATTCACTCCAAAACAATACAAACTTTGCTTACCTGATCTCCCATACCTGAATTAACTGACCCTTCACTAAGCTTTGCCTGCCTCGGTTACTGTTGCTAACAGAGACCAGCGTTACAGAACATCCAATGGGAATGAACTGGAGATTTCCATGAACAGTATAATTTTTAGTAAAATGTGTTCATGAAGTGCATTAGAGTATTATTCTTATGTGGGCTGGAATGAATAATGATATTACAAAGCCAAAGTTTATTCTTTAAAGAAAATAGTATATTAAGCTGTCTTATTTTTTTATGCAATGTTAAATAAGCCATGCAATAACCAGGGTTATTATAGTTTACAAAAATTATGAAAAACACTTTAAAAAGTTAACTGAAATAATATCAAAACTATATATATATATATATATATATATATATATATATATATATATATATATATATATATATATATATATAGCTGGCTATTATATATATATATATATATATATATATATATATATATATATATATATATATATATATATATATATATATGGCTTATATTCCAGCTACATTTCTAATTTTAATTTCATTTAACTTAAACTGAAATAAAAAATGAATATGTCTATAGATTTTATTTACAAAAAACTAACAAAAAACTTCCAAAATTACTAAAACTTTCAAAATTCAAAACTAAATTATTTCAAAAGAGTTCAAAATTAATCACAAGATGAATAAAAATGACAAAAATCTTCAAAATTTTAAAACAGGCGCTGAAAATGCAGACATGACGTGAATAGGCTTCAAGTTTGTTGCATGAGCTGTAGATTCATAATTATATGACCATAAGCAATGAATACCATATAACTCCAAACATCCAATTACACCAACACAATAATGTAGTTTCAGAACTATTCACCCCAAATCAGTAAAGAGAAGGTCTAGTACATAAAACTCCACTGATATAGCAGGTAGAGCAAGACAGACTGTCTGTTGTGTTTTTATCAGTATGCTGTAACATGTCCTAGCTTGTGGGCATTTCTGTTAGTTTCAGTTTGTTATGCCTCTCCGTGTTCATCAATCTATAAAACAGGATCTGGGACACAACCCCTTGCTCCCATCATAAATATGTAGTTACACATTCTTGCAATAATCCTAAATATACACAAACACAGTGCAAGGCAGATCATAAAAACAAATGTAATCAAACTCTAGGCTCTAACTCTGTGCGAGGGGCATGTTGTGCTGTAAAGGTGTGCATTAGCAGGAACATGCTTATGCTAAAGGTGGGGCACTTTTATGTAAAGCGCAGTGGTTACAGGCTTAACCTTCCTCAGGAATGAAAGCACTGCACTAACAACAGCTTATGCAATCAACAGACAACAGATCATAAAAGATGTCCAGCAGTGAAATGACAGAACAATTAGAAAATCACTAAGAAATAGCCCTACAATTAATTGGTTTTGTTCTAATGCTGCCATTACTACTACTAATGCAATGTTAAAGGAAAGCAAAAGACCAACTGAAAGCTTTTAAGGAAACTGCTAAATCAATAGCACTCCACTTGAATCCAGCTGTGCTATAAACATATAATTAGAGGAAACAGAGATTCATAGGCAACCATATATAACCGTGTAGCACATTTACCAGTAAGAGTTTTGGTGTCTACATGTCGATCACAGTTTGTTTTCAATATTTTGCATTCAACCACCCATTTTGTTTCAGATTTCCTCTTGCACTATGGTTTGGTAATCAAGGCAAGCAGAGACAAGATCACTTTGAGCAACAGGTAAGGTCGAACATACAAACTACAGACACAGAAATCTGCTGTTTTCAGTTAAAACTAATCATAATTACTATAAAATTAACCCTAACTTAACACTTACCTTACCTTTAAAAGAAAACTCGAGACATTATTTACTTTATGAGCCTTTTCCCTAATTAAGGGTGTCTCTTTAGGATTTAGCTAACATCTGGGGTTATCAAATCCTTAAGCTTCATAGTGTTCCCAACAAGGTTATGGGTTAATTTCCCAGAGTCAATTTGGATAGAAGCATCTACCAAATGCATAGAACTGTAGAAACGGGATGGAATTGGGTGAGGCACTGGAAAAGTGGAAATAGAAGAAGAGGAAGAAAGAAAAACAGGACTGATTTAAATCCAGTAAGTCTGATTCAGCCACAGACAACTAATATTTTCGGGCTGACCATGGGAGATTCCAGCCTTACCTAATGCATAGACATGCACATTGATTCACCAGACATAGGAAATGAAGGGTAAGACCAGTGGGGTTGTGAGTTATTAAAACAAGAATAGTCATTCTCCAGCATTCCCATCAGTCTATTTTAATGGTGTCTGGAGAGTTAATCAGTTTCCTTATAACAACTGATAACAATGTGCAGGATATGATGGGACGAGATGAAATGGAGATCATGACAGCAAAGAACCCATTGACCAGTAGGGACTTACCTATGAAAGGAATCGACAGGAGGGAGTCATCCTCTATGGATAGTGGTGGCAGGTTTCCATTCGATGCGACGATGAGAAATAGCACTTTCTGCTTTGGCAGGGGCCTCCGTAGGGTCAGAGGTAAAGAGTAGAGGGTCACTGGAGTCAAGTGCTATGGCGTAATGTGGATGTCGATGGGTGTTTGGACCTCTGCGGCCAGTGGGTGGTTTCTGCCTCAGAACTACTTCCTGTGCCTGGGCTTCACCTGTTGGTTCCCCTGCCCCTCTGTCATGATTAGTGGGTCGGTAAGTTCTGTCTTGTCCTTCAGGGGTTGTGGGAATAGCAGTTGTAGAGGAGGTGGTTGGTGGGGCCGGGGAAGAGCGGCCGAGGGTGGAAGCCCCTCTGGGGGACTGGTTTTGGGTGTAGGAGTCCAGAGGCGTGGACCTGTATATGAGGGGTCTCTAAATGACTGGGCCTGCTGGAGGATGACGTCCAGTCTTGCGGTTGAAAGAGGGGCTGTAGCTACGGTAGCCAATTCGGCTCCTCGTCTGAGACTCTGGCAAGAAGGCAGGCGTCTTGCCTGTGGAGCTGCCTGCTGAGGTTGTGGAGTCTGAGATGAGTATTGGTGTGCTGTATGTGTGAGGTTTTGATGCTGAGGTGTGTGTTGATGGTGTTGTGTTTGGTGGGACTGTTTTTGTTGGTGTGACTCTGCGTGTTGCCCACAATGTCCACCACGTCTGGATATCCTTCAGTTCTGTGTGGGGGCTGCTGGACCCAAGTGGATCTTTCAACTCGTCGTGAGAGATCCCCACAGCTCTGTAGAGAGTTTCCAGTGAACGTCCCGAGTGTCCGTACCGGGTTGCTAGAAGGTTTTCGGAGGAATTGCGCCCATAGCCCACCGCAGATGGGTGCTGTCCATATGCATGCTCGCCACGCCAGTCTCCTTGGTTCCAGTAGGGATCAGGGTACGCTGCAGAGCTCTGCTGAAGCAGTAGCAATGTGTCTTGTGATGCACTGTGGGGAAAGCCTGCTTGCTGCGACCGTCTGGCCCTACCAAGCTCACCCAGGACGGTCCTGTGAGAAACTCCTATGGCGTGGGAGCATGGAGCGAGAACTAGATCGCTCCCGTTCCCGCTGCTCGGCCCTGGTACCTGGCTGTAGTACCAGTTGGAAAGGGCTTGTTGGGTGTGTTCATTACGGCTAGATGGGGGTGTTGATGTTGGCTGAGAAGGGGCTTCCCTTGCGGCCTCCAGTGTGCCCCATGGCAGTACCCACATTGTGGTTGGCAAAATGAGCGTGATGCAATGGGCTCATAATTCCTCCTGAAGAGGAAGAAGATGAGTGTGAACGTCCTCTCATTTGTCCGATTGCTTGCTGTCCCCTGTCAGTCATTCCATACTGGATCTCCTCAGTTCGGTGTGCAGGGCTACTGTGACTAACACCTCCTGGCTCACAGTTCCTGCCCTCAGCTGCCCAGACAGCGTTGCTGGAAGTGACTGTCCGGTTGTCAAGGGGCGAGAAGGACCAGAGGAAGAGCCGGGCCAGCGGCTCCAGTTGTCCAGCTGGTTTTGCCCCATATATGAGGAAGCTGGGGCAGGGGAGGGGGAGTACCCCGCAGGAGACTGGGAATATTGTACGTGGAGGGTAGAGACAGGGGGTGGTGGAGGAAGATTTTGGGCCTTTCCCGTATATGGATTGTTCCCTCTTAGGTAGGCATCATGGGAATATGCCTGAAAGAGAAATACAACTTATTTAATTCTAGAAGAACATAAAGGGGTGGCTGAGGTTAATGAGGGTGAGAAAGTCCTCAAGGGGTATATGTGAAAAATTTGTAGAAAAAAGGGGTTATAGAGATTCAATTTCTATGACAATGAGACACCACTACGATATACTGATCATGCGACTGTGTCTGTAATAGAGTTTCCAGTGTAGTACTAGCTTATCAAACACCAACACAAACACACCTTAAAAACCAAACCTGGCTAATCTAAAAACATTTACGTGACGGGGATGACTGCAAATAATATAATGATTTTAAAAACAGCTTTGGCAACTGTAACTTCAATGATCTGAAAAATCATCAGGAAATGAAATGTATATTATATTCATTGAGAGATTCATGTGAGATTCACCACACTGCAAAAAGAAAAGAATAATTTATAGATAAAAATTATTTTACATCAAATTTTAGTTAAATGATATTATGCACAATATGTATTTATATTTTTGTGACTACTGTGTGACTGTAGAGAGGATGTCAAGCTAACCAGAAGCTGACCAGCCTTCCATCAACACTAACCTCAAAACACACTGACACAAACTCAACATATGTGACATTAAGAATTTATTAACAAATCAGAGACACGGCTCACTGACGAAAAGCTGTCTTGACTGCAGACAAGCAAACCGTCTAACACAGCATAGTACATGCAGTCTGCTAATACATGCAGAATACAACCAACACGGAGAGAATTGAAACTCACTATTCGAGTGAAACATTCCTTAAAGCTCAACTGTGTCGAACGGCTCTCTTTTTCTTTATATTGTTCTCTTAACAGCTTGAATTTTCCTCTTATGTCCAGATTTGTGCTTTCTCGAATTCATGTCTCGTTGTCACGTCTCTCTGTTATTCTCGGTATCTTTTTTCTTTCTGTCTATGAGCCCTACCCAACCCATTGCTCTTGAACTCCCTCCTTTCTCCCTCTCATCGTCTCTCCGCCCTGTGGGAGTGTGGGAGGAGCCACCTATCTGATGATGTCATCTCTGGAATGTAGATGATGCGGGTGTAAGGAGGGGTGTGTAGAAGGAGAGACATGGAGGGAAGAATAGTGGAGTAAGGAGGAGTGGGGTCTCTGGGAGGCTATATGGGTAATTTGCCTCGCATGAGTGCCCTCGTACGGATATTTATTGAAGTGTGTATAAAGCATGTGTCTGTATGTCACACACTTGTGTAAAGGCTTCCCTTTGCCTTTGGTGAGTTGCATGCTCAATCTTGTGGAACTGAAGAAATATGCGTGTGGGAATGTTTGAGCGCTGTAAGAATGAATACATGTTTGTGAGTATTTGTATGTTTGTGTGTGTTAATCGCATGACGGATGTTTGAGTTCTAGCATGAAAGCGCTTCAAAGACACTGCTGGAGCAACCTACTGACTCACACATTGCTCTATAATGACTACTACGAGTAGTTTGAATTCGAGTTGTTAATACAGATTCTGACATTTGAGTTGTTAAACCCATGCTTTTGTGTCCTTTTAAAAGTGTGGAAATGTGAACATACCTTTGAGGTTGTGGGTTTACTAGCTACTGTATACATTGGAAATAAAACTAGACCAAGTTGTTACCTAAATTCTATACTCTAAAAATGCTAAATGTTCACATCACAAAACATTTTCTTAATCATTATTTTTACCTTGTTTTCCAGTAAAAAATACAAAACAAGATACATTTACTTAACCAAAGTGGCAAAAGACATATATTAAATAGATTAAGCATAAATGTAATTTAATTTAATGATGTATGCTTTAAAAAAAAAATTAAAATGATTTATACAATTTAGTTATATAACATAATATAATATAACACCTCTTAATACAGTTACACTGTAAAAACGAATATGCTTTATCTAATCAAAAAAATGTGGCAACAGATTACAAGCAATATTATTAATTTAATTTAACACATTCGAATTGAGTTATAATCAATCAAATTAATTCCTTAAAAGTTAACCATTTAAAATGAGTAAAACTTACAACAACCAAAAAAACAAAAATTGAAGTCACCATTATGGTGATCGGTGTTTGTTTTCTCCTTCAGTGATTCTGCTTGTTAACATCGGGTGTCTTCAATGTTGGCAATATAAAATAAAGAGTTCTTAAGTAATCTTTGACGTCTATCTGTTAGTGAGATATTTTTGTTAATTTAAAGTGTAAACTTTACTCATTTTAAATGGTTAACTTTAATTTGTTAAATTTAATTAATAATATTGCTTGTAATCTGTTGTTACAATTCTATTGATTAGATAAAGCATATTCATTTTTACAGTGTAGGTAAATGTATGTGAGTGGGTGTATGCACTGTTTTTACTCAATAAAGTGAAGTTTCAGCTATATACAGTATTAAATGCAGTGTAAAGTTTAATTGTGTTTTAAGAAATATTATTGTTTTAGTGAACTCGAATAAAATAAGTTCAGAGTACTCATAACTATTGTGTTGTTTTTTTATAAACTTAAATTAATTGAGGCAATCGGTTTCCTCAAATGAAATGAGTTAGCTTAACTTGTTGGGTTTTACAGTGAAGAGAAAAGGTAAAAATGCTCAAACGTACACTTACCAGCTGCAGCACATCATCGTCCTTTGGCATGATCGAGAGCTCCAGTACACTCTCACTGAAAAGACAACAGAGCATGAGATTCAATAAGAATATATACAGTATGTAGTGTTTACAGTAAAAAGCATTTATAGTTTCCATTAATCCATCTCTATTAATAGTTTTGGGTTGTGATTTGGATTGAGTTCAAAGCCACCATTTACATTGTGGTCAATTCGGTTCGATTCTCTGTAATAACCTTTCTAAGTAATGCACATAATCGTCCAGATTATCGTCCAAACACTGCCTGAGGTCATCCTGCTACATAAATCAAGCAGTATGTCACAAATTCACACATGAACAAGACTTATGTGTAAAAGTTATGTTCTGTTCGTTCAACTCAATCATTTAAACAATGTTGTAGATCAAGACATCATATGCATTTACTTCCCAGGCTAGTTCTGGATAGCTGTAGAAAACCTCATTTTCATTAGCTCATGCAACAAAGTGGAAAGAACATTTATGATTTTGAATGGATCATTAATGGTGTTTGACTTGAGAAGCTCACCTGTTCTGAATCAGTGCAATGACCTGTGAGTACGTTTTACCCAGCACACTCTCTCCATTTACTTTAACCAGCCTGTCTCCTGCAAATTCACACACAAAAACACACTTATATGACAAACATTAGTATACCGACTGTCATTTTGCAGAAACTGTAATATTATTAAATTCAGTTACCAAAACAACCAATGCTACTCCCACATTAGCAAATATGTAACTGCTCAAATGTTTTAAGTTCAGTAAGTTTTCATATAAAAATTCATATAATTTAGCAAAAGATTTGTATTTCAGATAAATGCTTGTTTCTACAAAAATATTAAGCAGCGCAATTGTTTTCAACGTTGATAATAATAATAATAATATTTCTTTTGCAGAAAACCATCATATTAGAATAATTTATGAAGGATCATGTGACACTGAAGACTGGAGTAAAAATGCTAAAAATTCAGCTTTGCAAAGCTGAATTTGTAGCATCATTCCAGTGATGTCATGACATCACTGGAATAAATACTATTTTAAAATTTAGTAAAATCGAAATCTGTTGTTTTAAATGTACTCCTATTTGACAATACTACAGTTTTCACTGTATTTTTGATCAATTAAATGCAGCCTAGTTGAGCATAAAATAAACTACTTTCAATTTTTTTAAATATTCCCCAAATATTTGAACAATATTGTACATTTTGATATTATTGTCATCAACACAAAAGTATTTATTTACTACTTTTACTAATAAATTATACAAAAGCGTAATTTATTAATAATTTTATAATTGCGCTTAGTGTTTTTAAAAGTGTATTTTTCAAAAGCAAATGTTGCAACAAAGTGTGCAGTCTGTTAGAATAAAACAGATAAAGTAGACTCATTCCATGTGTTCACTCGGTTTTCCTTAAATGACTGGTGTGTTTTGGGTTCATGTCAGGGTTAGGTTATGGGATCAACTCAACCAGCGGTGGCCTCCCATTACCATATCATATTAAAATGCAATAATCAGAGGTAGAGCATGATCTGTTGTATTCAATGCCTGGGTTGACAAGGAAGATGTGTGCACTGGGCTTCTTGGAAAACTCATTATACTGTGTCTGAAATTAGTGAGGCTATATTTATCTATCAGAGATCATCTGTGTATAGGAAAATATATACAAATATGGTAAACATACTACACTCTTGCATGAAAGCAGGTAAAGAAAACACTGGTTTCTCAGTTGTTTTTTTCTCAAGTTCAAATTTACTCCGTTCATAGACTCTCTCGTTTTGTCTGAACACAGTGAGAGTAAAGTGGACCATCCATGTTTAGTCACAGGAAGCAAGTGTGTCAAGCCATAGCAGCACTTCAAAAATGTCATAATAAGTTATGACATATTTAGTATTTAGTGACATAATAAGACACATTCCTGTGAATCTGTGACGGGTGCTAAAGAAGAAAACAGATAATCATCGAGTTAAATGGGCAAGTCATAACAAGAGATCACATACGGTGTGCACACGAGTGCACCGGGTGGGAATGATCAAAGCTAAAATCATTATGCACGCAAAGCCATGTCCACACACACACACACACACACACACACACACACACACACACACACACAACACAATCATGTGTAAACTGGGGATTAAAAACTCTTCAGAACTGAAACCGTCAACAACATAGTTATCTTGACTTTCCATTGAATTTCAGGGTTATGTGAGGTTTGCTAGTTAACTTAGTGAGACTGAAAAACTGAAGGCCTTCTCACTCCAACATGAATATATATATATATTTGTATATAATATTTGTTTTGTTTTTTGTATCAGACGTTTGTTTCAGTCTGACTCTGAACAGACACATTAAAAGCAAATCATTGAAATTAATATAAATGTTTACTGCACCGAATTGTTATCCCAAACATTTGTGTGAACATTGGAGGGAACAGGCCATTCGTCTGATGTCATGTCATTCCTATGAACATATAATTTTAACTGCACACACAGTTTTCTTCCTCTCTTTTACTGTACCTGTACACAAGCCCGGCCTGGTGGGCCGGGCCTTTCTCCCTCACATTCTTAACGAAGATGGTGTCCATGGGTCTCTAGACAACTCCAAATGAAGCCCTGCACGAAACACACAAACACAACCCAGTTCACAACCATAGACAAATACATAGTGCATAGTAAATTGAAAACAGAAGACACTACAGTGGCTCTGAAAAAAGAATCTGGGATTGAAATACTAATAAATCTAATGAAAATGAGCAAAGATTATGAGCATTTTTTAAATACTGATGACCATTATGATGTAAAATGAGTACATATTGACTAATTAAATAAGTAAATTAATGAGATTGATCATGTGACACTTTATAAAGAGAGTTAGATGCTCTTCCATTAAAGCTCGATGCTCTTTGGATCACCTCCAATAAGGGAATATTTGTCTTTGACACTAATTTACTTTTTTTATACTTTTGTTAATTTAAATTCACAATACTGTTGTTTTCTTTTTTATTAAATAAAACATGCCTTATTTGAAAACTGAACTGATGATTAGTGCAAAAAAGAAATAGTTTCACTGTAGAGACACAAACCCACATACACAGATGTTTAGATTGGCACTGAGGAATGTGTTTTGCTCTTAGTGATGCAGTGTCTCATCGTGATGACATAAGATAAAGACAGACAGTCAACAAACACCTGTCTTATTTCATCAGATGATCTGTCAAAAGCAGCCTTCATTTCACAAATCTGTGTGTAGATGCATTGTGTGTGTTTGTGCATGTGTAAGTAGTGCTGCACGATTAATTGTTAAATGATTGAATTTGTGATCTAAATGAAAACACCCCCGCAATTTTATTCCTAAATGACAATAGGAAATATACAGGCATGAAACAGCTTCACAAACAGTCTTTTCAACCACAGTATCATTATTTCTGTTATAATAATGAAAATTTTCACAGAAGTACTGGGGTATAAGTTTATAGTTTGGATATAAACAATGATGGTAACGATCAAAATAGAATAAATCAACTTGTAAAAGTAACTTGTAAAAAGTAAAAGTGTTACTTCCAAGAGATTCATTTTCTGGATGTTGATTCATCCAGTAATGAAACAGGTGAAGTATTATGAGTCATTCATTCAAACCTTTTTTTATTTATTTATTTAAATAATTCCTTCAAAAAATGAACTCTCTCTCTCAAATGGACTGAATGTCCATCATTTATGAGACAATGCTTCACTGCCATTGACTGAATTTTCCAAATTTTTCCTCACTTTCCTTATTTTCTGTGTTATGCAGTAGGTGGGCGCTATTACACATCTTCTGAAAGAGTAGTAGAATCTCTGGATTAAAAAACACAGGCAAATAAGAGTAGCGATAAAAGCATTGCTTATGCACGTTGCTGTCATTGGAAAAAAAAAAACAATTTTCTAAGCTTTTTGTTAAAATTTAGCTTTTTTTAAATGAAACTTACCTACATTAAATTGTTGGTAAAACAAATTTGCATGAAGCAAGAATAAAACTTTTTATTTAAAGCAGAGGCTCTGATCTTTCTTTTATTGCATGTTCAGATAATATACAACAAATATTTCTTGGGCTGCCATGAAAATGATCAAAATCTGAATGACATGCATTTAATTTTTCTGTTTTCTATTAAACCTGTTTCCATGTACATTGGTATATAGTACTGCAATATGATATCTGTTTTGTTTGATATGGAAATGACTAAACATTTTTTATATGACAGAACTTGCAAATGATATATATCTCATATCAGTTGTGCTCATTCCTGTAACCCTGTTTAAACCAGACTGATTTGAATGCAGATGGGCAGCTTTAGTGTGCATATATTGAAATGTACTCTAGGGGGTGCAATGCAACAAAATTCCCTGATTGACCACGTGACACTAAATTGATTATGCCACAATTTAATTTCAGATCAATCACTAAGAGATTATAATATATGTAAGAGGAAGAAACACAGAAAAATGAGAAAACAAAGTGTTCAAGTGACGTCAAGTTTAGTCAACTCATAATTTTGAAGGTGTGTGACAAATCATCTTCAAATTATAAGAAATTTGTTGAAATGACAGCAATTCACATGATGTGAATGAGACTTTTTAAAAACAAAGAAATATAAAAGATAGACTCACCCTTTCCATTCCCGTTCTCTTCATCCTAACAAGAAACAATAATAGGAGAGTTAGATCATTGCAAAATAACAATTCAATTATTTAATAATAATTTACCAAAAGACAATACTTAAGTGAGTTATTATATCTGTAATAAGTAATCACATAATAAAAATGATAGTGTTACTCTTCCTTGGGTCACATTTAAAAAAACAAAAACAATATGAGATTCTTAGAAGACAAAGGGTGACATTTTGAACAAATATGCTAGTTACTGACTCATTTCCATGCAATTTCAATGACTGAGGATGAGGACTGGAGTCTGCACATCTATTTATACATGTATATGGAGTCTAAATACACAGTGATATCAGCCCTGACTCTGTCTCAGCACTAGAGGTCAGCACTGGGAATATGGACCCCTCCAGCAGTGAATTTGTTGCTTTTAGCCACAAACATACATAAACACACCTTCTCAAGAAGAGCCGCAAACACATTAATCTTTCCATCTGTGCTGGAAATGACATAGTATTCATAATATTCATTGTGAATCTTTATTTACAACGGACACAGTTTAGATAACACACATGCACAACCTTCACAAAATAACCAGACTGCAAACCAGAGGCTCAGATGACACACAGCGTGCAACGCTGATCAGGCAGTTTAAAGTGGGCAGCCCGAATGTTCAGCTCGCTGACTGCGCTCATTCCTAACAAACTCACACAATACTGAGGCTTTGCAGTGCCGGGAGAAAGACAGACAGGGGGGCAATAGATGAGTAGGGAGTGACGGACAGTGACGACAACAACTTTAAGGCTTGTAGTCAGCATCCAACCCCACCAGATTCAAAATGTACCAGTCCACGTGTGCATTAACCAGAAGCTGATGTGGTGACCGATGGAGAGAGTCACACAGTCATGTGACCATGTGGACACTGGGAACAGTGAAGAACAGAATGGACCAGAACACATTGTCCCAGCAGGCCTGGTACGGCTCAGCCCAGTTTAGACTGCGTGTGGTACCAGTCAAACACAAAATAGGCCTTTTGACTAAGAAAAGCAAACAGCAGCTGCTCAGAGAAGAGATGCCATATAGACCAATCACAATGGGGCTTTGTTTCTCCATCATCATGCACACACACACCATTCAAACATCTATAGCCCTATAGCTTTTTTATCAGTAAAAATCTGTGAATATTATGAAATATTATTTCAATTTAAAATAACTGTTCTCTATTGTAATCATATTTTAAAATGTAATTTATTATCTTATGCCCAAGCTGAAATTTCAGCATTCTTCACTGTCACATGTTACTTCAGAGACCTGTTGCTTAATATTTTTTTATGGAAACCTTGATATATTTATTTTTCAGAAGTTCAAAAGAATAGCGTTTATTTGTAACTGTAATCTTTGGTAACAACATTAATGCCTTTACTGCATGCTTGCTGAATGAAAGTTTGGGGCCAATCTTACTGACTCCAAACTGTTGACCGATATGCCCTGTTTATAACATAAAAGTGACAAAAATACGTAAAACAGTAGAGCACTGTTTGTTTGGAACAGTAATATTAAAACCAACTGGTTTTATTGAAGTTAAAAAATTACTTTATATGACTGAAATCAGGCTATATTAGACTAAATCAACAAGGTAAACGGCTTTTGAATAGGATGCACCGATATGACAATTTTCAGCCGAATACGATAACCGATAATTCTTTATATTTGAAAGCCGATAACCGATATTTTGGCCAATAAATCTAAATCCACATTTTTGGACAATTTTTGATTTTCCTCATTAAAAGCCAAGATACAAACACTGTTATGTTATTATTTTAATGTTGTGCTAGCCGATATTAACAACTGCGCTGCTAGCATTTTGCACTTTAACTGGATTTTCCTTTTTTAAAGTGATTTCAATCGTATTTCAAGCAATTTAAAAGCTTTAAAAATCTAAAGTTTCTCAGCTGAAGGAAATAATCATTATCTATTGGCTTTTAATATCGGCTAAATGTGCTCTGTTGGGCCGATAATGATAACATTTAAAAATGATCATATATCGGTCTAATACAGCAATGTGCCGATATATGCGTGCATCCCTACTTTTGATAATTGAAAACAAAATATTTTAAAGTTCGATCACTCACATATCTACATTTACAGCATGAAAAACTAGTTCCAACAATCAGATGTCATGTGACCAAACATGATTAGGCATCTCCTGGCTTTCTTTGTATAAGCTGGTCCCTTTTTTTTAAAGTTCATTGGTAGATGCACACTGTATCTCTCCCTGCTTCTTCAGCGTCCTTTTTCTAAAAAGAAAAAAGACCAAAGGAAAAATGATGCTAGTCTGGCTCTGAGGTCAAGATACAACCAGTATTGCTAGCATGGCTTAAACCCTTTAAAAATAAAGTTACGATATGAAACAAAAGGGGTTTTAGATTCTGATGCCAAATATGTATTCTTTAAAGTTTAAAAAATTTGATACCAGAATATAAGTAAGCAATAAGGTACGAGAGGCTGTGTAGTGAAATAAGTAACAGGCTGAAGGGCATTGCAAGAGACCTTTCAGCTCTTACTTATTGAGCGATCAGCTTGCTAGAGATATCTTATTGTTTTATAAACCAAACTCCACACAATACTAAAGTAAAAAACAATGTTAGTGCAACTTTCTTGAAGTAAAATCACTAAAAGCCTACCTTCCCGCTGGAAAATACCGAGTGTGAACAGCAACAGCGTACCAGTGTGTAGTAAATGCATGAAAGCTCAAATAAAAACAACATAGAACCGCAGTGTTGCGCAAGGATAAATGGACCGTTCAGTGAAGCGGTCGTAGCCGTGTTTTTATCGTGAATAAAGCAGGGCTCTAACAGATGTAAAATAAAGGATTCGACTACAGTTTATAAGCCCCAATATTGCAAATGGTTCTTCATAAGAAGTTCCTTTATAAGGACTTTGTTTTTTTTAAGATAGAAGGCCTTGAAAGGCTGAATGAGCACTAGTTAAATACTGTTTGTAGTTGTAAGAGACACAAGGCTCAGAATTTTGTGATAGTTGGCAGGCATCCTTCCTCACCTTGAAAGTGGTGTGCAGGGCAGACTCTGGTGGGTAAACGATGAAGTGACGTAGCGTAAAGCCAAAGCCCTGAGAGTTCTTTGGAGCACCAGTGTGCGTGGACCCTGCCAGGACATGCCCAACCCATCTGCCCCCGCTCCTAACCACCGGCCGAAGGTTTCTCACTGGATGAAGAGTCCCATCTCTCCACCCTTTGCCTGGAGGAAACACAGAGATATTTGAAGTTAGACATTCGCCATTGATATGCGCAGTCCCAAACTACTATTCCATTGGGAGTTACATCACATAGAAAATTGTATCTAACGCAAAAGCTCTCCTGTAGGTCAAACAGTAGTGCATGGCACTAGCAACGACAAGGTAAAGGGTTTGATTCCCAGGGAAAGCAAGAACTGATCAAATGTAAAAGTATCCCTTGAGAGAAAATAAGTAATATTCGAATAAAGAATGTCTGCCGAATGCATACGTGTAAATTAAATGCATCTGTGTTAATGAACACATCTGAAATTTAATGTGATAATTGGCGAATGCTCTTGGGCAGATAATTGCAAGAAATAACACCCTTTGTCCTAAATGACCACCCCAACTGTCCGGTACTACTTATGCCACCTGTACAAACAGAGACGTTGGGTATGTGAGGAAAAGTAACTAAAAGGGGGAGGGGCAAGGGAAACATTTCACATGTGGGAACCATGATGTCATTTTTGTGACGCCAACATTCTCTCTGAGGAATTCTTAGAGACCACTAACAGGAACATTTCTTATTAGATGAGTAGGGATACTGGGCAAGGATCTGTACAGAAACCCAAATCAGATAATCCCTTGAGTTATCCCTTGACGAAAGAAGTATTTGCTGGAGTTTTATTTAAAAGGTGACATCATCACTCCCCTAATTTTGCAAGAAAATACCTCTTTCCTCTCCAACCTAAAATCAACAACCTCACCAGCCCAGTGGTTTTACTATAACAGGAAGTATCTGGTTAGGGCAGGAGTTCTCTCTAAGGATGGTGCCAGTCGCCATATACATGTATATATAAAGAGAAGGGGATTTTTTGTTGTTGTTGTTGCCAACTCATTTTACAAAGCAGACATGTACTTCTCAAATCTCTGCTCTTCACCTCCCGTTACTCCTCACTTCTCTCTGCATCTCAGCAGAGTCCTAGTCTATAATCCAGCAGTCCTGACACCGACCGCAAGCTCACCCCCTCTCTGTTTCTCACTCTATTTCTGTCTCACACACTGTTTTCATTTGGCTGGGCTTATGTCTGAACCTTCTCTCTTTTCACTTGCATTCTTACCAACTTGCACGCATGAACACACACATATAGACAAATGGTAATGCTTCTTTTTAAACAGTTCTGCATATTGTGTGGAATGATGTAATGTTTTTATTTAATTTGATTTTCCCTTATAAAAACGGATAGTTCACCCAGAAATGAACATTCTCACCCTCATGTTTTAAAAGCTGAATGAATGTACTTACTCTGTGGAACAAAAAAGGAGAAATTAGGCAGAATGTACATTTGCATTCAATGAAAATGGCCAAGTCATTTTTTGTCGCAATTTTCGGTGATTAAAGACCTCAATTCCAATCCATTCCATTAAATGACCAATTTTTGAACTCATTATATGTGATGCGATCTGGGAAAACCCGCCGGATGTTGCGCTGGTACATTTTCAGTAAATTGATAAACATCTTGTTTATCGTTCTCTGAATATATCTTAAGAAAAGTCACTAGTTTAGTGCAGAAAAATAGCGATTTATAATGGCCAGCTGAAAAGACTTTGTTTTTTCTCTTTAAGAACACGAACGGCGGTAGAGCGGAGGGCAAAAGACAATATCTCTCTTCTCTTAACACTACAAAGACAGTTCACCTATCAAAATAAACCACATAACAGAATAAAGTCCAGTCCTGGGTGAACTACAACGCACACAAGTTTTTATTTTATTTATTTTTAACCAGCATTATCGCATGGTGTGATGCGAGAGCAGGTTGAATTTTGAGTTTGTAAGGTTTCGAATTATACCTAATCTATGATTACGAAATATGTGATATGAAAAAAGGCAATAAATTAAGAGTGCCAGTCGTCCCGCTAACAGGACGTGACCGTTAATTAAACCTGTTTTTTTCTCAAAAATCCATTTCTGAAAATCATAGCGATCAGCCGACTTCAGATAACCACAACTTTTGTTACAGACAAACAATAAAAGAAAATAAAAACAGATTTGGAAAAGGCGTGAACCCAGCTTTAATATGGTCTCAAAATCTGTAATACTGTATGTCAAATTTCATGATGTGGTGGGTTTTCCCAGATCGCATCACATATGGAAAAGAGCAGCAAGAACATTCTGCTAAACTTCTTATTTCTATAACTTTGGCACTATCCTAATTCATATTGGGTGAATTATCCCTCTAGTATTTTGAGAAGGAAAAGGAGTGAAAAGACATTTCACAAATTGTCTGCAGTGTTTTTGTTTTAAATATCTGTGGAATCATGGATCTCATCACTTCACATTAAACAGAGCTGAGGTGTCATATTCATGACTGAAACCAATCTAAACCATTTAATGAACAAACACAATAGTTTAAAAATATTCTCACCATCAGTGCTTGGTCCCTAATTCAGATTGATACATTTACTTGAGAAGCGTATTTGCATAGATATTACAAATATATTAAGAGACCTGTCTTTCTCCATTTAAATTCTTCAGAGCTTTTAGCAGAGTTCATGCGCGCGTGGGCCTGCTCAATGGATTAGAGAGACAAATAAAAGTGAAAGACACAATAAGGCTGTGTAAGTGACAGAATGAATGTACAGGGGCATGTGTGAATTCCATAACATTTACCGTTAAGCCAGGACATGTTCAGACAGAGACGGAAAGGCTAGCCTTAGAAAGAGAAAGAGAGTCTCCAACAGGCTCCAACATGCAGGTTTCGACCACAAGGTTCCTCCCGGCACTGAGAATACCAAACCCTATGATTACCCCCCCAAAAACACACAAGTGTACACAAACACATGCACACATGTTGGTCCAGTAATGTCCAACCATTTAAAGCACTAAACTTTTCCTCCACATTCTGTTTTTAGTCATGTATGTTTCTTCATCACTAACTTTCTAATGGATTGGAAAAGTGATTATCCAGGGAAACCAAGTACTAAACTCAAACACGTCATCTCTTCTGACGTCAGAGACCCTTCCAATGTTCTCCAAGAACAAGAGCATTCCTATTAAAGGGAAAAGTTCAGCCTAAAACAAAAATTAGCCCATGACTTACTCACCCCCAATTTATCCTAGGTGTATATGACATTCCTCTTTCAGACGAATACAATACGAGTTATATAAAAAAAAGTCCTGGCTCTTCCAAGCTTTATAATGGTAGTGAATGGCCGGTTTCTGTTTTGAAGTCCACAAAAGTCCATAGAAGTGCATCCATCCATGATAAAAGTAATCCACACGGCTAAAACTTTATCGACTAAAATAACTAGCTCCCAGCAGACGGCCCTACGCATTGATTTACGGGCGAAAGAGTAACACTTGACCTGACGCATTGACGAACGTGGGAGTGCCGAGGATAGAGCAAAACATAATACTCACAAATTTTGAAGAGAATTTATTACTGAAAGAGAAATGTCAGAGGAGCTCTGAGTGTGTTGCCCAGCCCTGTTTGTTTGAATCGCAAACGGCGTTAAAGCTTACGCTACTCCTACATCCTACGTCATAAATCGGGTCAAATGTTACTCTTCTGGAGTAAGTCGACTTGCGTAGGGCGTCTGCCGGAAGCTCGTCATTTTAGTCAATAAAGTTTTAAATGTGGATATTTTTCTTACATGAACGCCTTTATTAAACCCCAAGAGCCATGTAGAGCACTTTTATCATGGATGGATGCATTTTATGGAATTCAAAACATAAACAGCCATTCACTGGCATTATAAAGCTTGGAAGAGCCAGGACATTTTTTCAACATAACTCCAATTATTCGCCCGAAGAAGAATGTTATACCTAGGATGACTTTAAATCATCAAGCTTTTGAAAAGTTCACTGACATGTTGCAAGCCAGAAGATACAAAGAACCAACGATATCCTTTAAATAAAATTTTTTTATAATTTTCTTGTCCCATTTTCCAGTAAAAATATGTGATTTACTTGAGAAGCAACACAATTTAAAGCTACACTGTGTGATTTTTATCCCCATCTAGTGGTGAAAAGGTATATGACCATCCAGTGAATATTAGTTTCTGTTCCTTTCAATTCCGATTTTGTTTTAACTCCTACGGTGGCCAATGTAGTCCAAGATTAACATGGCTTCCAGTTCAACCTCGTCCATGAGTGTTAACTCAACGTAAAACGCGAAAAAGACGAAGCTTGAATTAACGGGTATGTCCCTCTTTGGCTAATGTACTTTCAAGATGGAGGGGCAACATGGCGACTGACATTAGAACCCCTTACCCGTATGTATTTTCAATGGCATATTATACACTCTCGAGAATACTTTATTACTTGAACGAAGTAAATATACATTAATGAGCACATATATTTTTGAAAGAACTAAGTGTTTTTAGCTCAGAATAAACTAAAAGAGTTACACAGTGTAGCTTTAAGATATTAGGCATATAAAATAATATCTTGGTATTAGGGATTATATATCTTGAATTAAGGGGTTTTTTTTTCAGATATTTGCATTATTACCTTCGGAAGTCAAGTACTAATATCTTATTCAAATTTACATCTAAAAGTAAATGTCCATCTTATCGTGAGATATTTTTCAATGGAAAAAAGACAAACATTGTATTTCATAAATGAAAATCTCAAACTATCTGCTTCACCTGTTAAAATCGTAGTAGTGTTGTGCATGAGAAAGTCCTCTGATGACTTCTGCTTAACATCCAACATTCATTCAGGCTAGAAGTTAGGCTGAGGTCATAGTTTATGACCAGCTGATGATGGGTTAACACACACCCGACACATTTTTCTCTGGTGGTGGCGTGTTTCTAGCGTTTATTCAGGTAATTGTGGTCATAAATCAGGGAAAGAATGGGAAACTTAATGTGGACATTGACTTATGAATGTATATAGCTTAATGTCCTCAAATACCTCATTTGACGAGTGTTTTATTATGTCTCGAGTCCTCTATTGGCAGGCTATGCTACGTACACATGCTCACAGACAGTCGCCAGAAACAATACCCTCCAAACAGCTGAGTGGGTGATCCTGCTGAAAGTTGAGCGTAATTAATGTTGAGTGTTTAATCCCTGACACCCTGCCCTATGACTGCAACACACACACACAGACACACACACACAACTGAGAAGAAGTGTGTGTATGTGTGTGTTTAAACCTGTCTGTCAGCTCTTTCAGTTCCGCTGGAACTCCGTTAAACAGGGTTTTCCACCTTTACTGCAATGTTTGAATCCAGGACTAAAAAATAAACAGAACTGCAGGGAATATGAATGAACGTACTTGTATCAAGCAGGGTAACAGTTTTAGTTAACCATAACAATGCTTTGAATCAGCTAATCTTACAATGCTGGAGTGGTATGCCATATGGGTAATATATTTGAACTGGTGACTGAAAGGTTGCAGGTTCAAAACTGATACATTAGCTTTCACCATTGTGCCCTCGAGCAAGTCATCCAAACCCAGGTTGATCCAGGGGGATTGTCCTTAAGTCTATGTAAAATCACTTAGGGTTGTGTCTGCCAACTGACTACTTACTTATAAGGGGTCCAAGGGGTACCTTTGGTATTTGTTATGCAAATACCATAGGTATTTGCATAACATTCTTATTAGCTAGTCAATTTAGTTAAAAGTAGTCAAATTCCACCAGTAGGGGCACTTTAAACGAAAGGTACACATGACGACTGTTTGATCAAGGAAATTAAACTTTAGCTTGGAGTTTCTTTGCTACAAATTCTGACTCAAGTCAACACTTTCAATGTCAATTATTTTAAATGCAAATGGTTGATCATTATGAAATTTGGCATGTATATGCAGATTATTATAACAAGGCAGTGTAATAAATTGTATGAAAATTGGCCACACTGTAGAACTATAAAAAGAGTATGTTACATGTAAATTATAATGATGTTCTGGGATTAAAATTCCTGTTTAGACCTTCTAACATTTTCCTGCCCTGGAGTCCACCATTAAATGTTTAAATTTCCTTTTCTTTTTTGTCTTAGGTCATTCATTGGTCTGATTCACACAAAATGGTACGTATCATCTAGAGTCCATCCTGACCAAACGTTCAGTAACCCAATGCACCTCCAGAGCTTGTGTATTTTAACACAGCCTTGCTAAAGTACACCACCTGGCAACCTTCTGTTTCAGCCGAATAACCCAAAAGAAACACACAGATGAACGACACTGAACAAGGAAACTTGAGCATTAAGTCCTACAGTAAATCTGAATGAAACCCAGCAGCTTCATTTAAATACAGGCAGGTCTCAATTGAAACACCTCACCTTTATTAAAAGATCAGGTTGTTCTAGATACATTTCCTTTTTTTTTCAATGTGAATGAATGGAAGGCTTCACCTCTGAATGGATTATGCTGGTTATTCAAACATGGTGATGCAGTTTGCTTTTTTAGGAGGATTTGTAATAGTCAGCCCAACTGAACGGGCAGCACAACCACACATATTTCAAAGTGGTTAAGTTTGGTTTTGGTTACTGTCTCATATCTGGCCGACAGCTGTCTGTATGTATAATTCTGAAGAATATCCCAGCCCATTCCACACTATTCCATCTTAGCATTCCAGAGAATGTCTTACAAACTTCTTAAAGTGTGTGATCACATGACAGAACAATCACAGACACAAATAGACTCTCCATACAACAGACCTAGACATTCCCCAACTATATCCTATAATCTAGGTGCTTGAAGCAAAGCCACTCAGTTTAACACACACACACACACACACACACACACACACACACACACACACACACACACACACACACAACAGTCTCCCAAAGGGTCTTTATAACCCCTTATCTGGTGCCTTTACTTTCTAATTAGAGTATCTGACCTCCCACTACACTAACTCAGTGGTTAAAAGTCTCAGATTTAAATGCATGCAAGTAAGAAAAGTGTCAGAAATAACAACTTAATGTCCTGGCTCTAGTCAATAAAAATGTTGTTCCCTCAAAAAAACAAACACACACACACACAGCACAAATATTTAACGAACAAAACGCCATTTTTGTCCCCATTTTATATTGTGGGTTTTTTTTTTTTTTTTTTTGGTGAAAGGCAAACGTTTTTCACAAGCATTTTAATAACTACATCAGGCTATTATTCTATCTCCACGCACACAAAAAAACACATATATAAAAACAGCTTACCCTGCAGGTCTGTGAGCGTCTCAGCATTGTTCTTCTGGTACTGATACCATTTGTACTTTCAGAAGTGTTATTTTTCAAAACATTAATTTGTGGTGTATCCCCATGTAAAACCGCCACCCAGATACAGCGAGGTTCTGGAGAGCTGCAGTCCACCCCACCGCATCCCGAAAACACCACTCCATACCCTCTACACGAGGGCACACAGCGGGCATTACCAACGGTACCTGACCTGCTGACCACATCACACATAAACACGTATGGGAGTGTGCAAGGGCTCACAAGAGGACGAAGTCGTATTAACAAAAGAACCATTAAGGTAAAAACCAATACATAAAAAAATAAAGATTTGGCCAGTTAAAGATGTTAAAGATAAGTTAAAGATGTGTCCATCCTCTCCCCCAAAGAGAGGAGAAATTCCAGATGTGGCTTCTGTTGAACATGCCCAAATCTCCTCATATTGTGTTAATCCATGCTGGTGAATTTTCTTAAAGGATTCTGGAGTTAAACTAATAGTTCCATATCACATCAATGAGCTCCGCACCTCCCATGCTCACGCACGCAGACGAGTGTTACAACCACAGAGGCATATCCAGAGATGAGAGCGAACCAGGATGCATTCACATACCCCTGGCAGTCCCTAAATATGTGTGTATGTGTGTGTGTGGCAAGCACGTGGCAGTGCTGGCAAGACGTAGATCCAGGGAAGCCGGCTGCAGGATGGAAAAATGAATTAAATCCAAGTTTTTTCGCATCAATTTTCCCCCTCTTACTCTGCTTCAGTCTTTTTCTTTCTATTCCTTCACTTTCTGAACCATTCAGCTCTTCTCTCTCGCTCTCTCTCTCTCCACTCTGTCATCTCCTGACACGCTCTAAACTCCGGCTCTCTGTCAATATGAGTGGGCCGGCTCTGCTGCTTTTCTTTTGCTTGCTCTCTCACTCTCTCTCTCTCTCTCTCTCTCTCTCTCTCTCTCTCTCTCTAATTCATTCAGTTATCCTTCTCTTTATCACTCCTTCCTGTCTGTATCTCAAAGTTATTCTTTATCTCACTTGCACACTCATATGCTTATTTCTACTCTTTATAACTGCCCAATAAAATCAAAATGAGAGTTTTGTGGCTTTTAGTCCATGCCTGTTAGCATTGAGGCCATACCAAAAATCACCTTTCGACTTTCAACCAATCAGGGGTGCATTTCCCGAAAGCATCGTTAGCCAACTATGGTCGCAAGTTCCGTCGTTATCAGCATAGTTCAACGATTCGGTGTTTCCTGAAACCATCATTCCAACGAACATTCGCAAACAGCATCGCAAATTTGTATGGTTTGAACGACAGCTCTCGACCTGTGGTTAGAGGCATCGTTTCTATATTGCATGACATTTGGAGGTAATAAATCCTTATCTTGAGCAAAATAAGCAAGCTGACATTATGTACAACAGGTGCCTTTTATTCAGCATACATACAAATGTAATTTACGTCTTTTAGTTTTTCAAAAGATTTGAATTAACGAGCTTGAATAGTGCGCATGTGCGAACGTGCTGTAGAGAACGAGCCAAATATTGAGTCTGGTAATGAAGCAAAATAACTGAGAACAATTAGAAATAGTCCTCAGATTACATGTCTGTAATTTATATAAAACAAATCTAGCGTTAATTGGATCTCAAACAGTTGCATTAAAAGTAGTTATTACTCCACCACGCGCGAAACCAACGTGGTTGAACGATACATTGCGACAGTGGGTTTTGGGAAACAGTCGTAACTATCTAGTTGATTTTTCCAACGATGCATCGTACTATGGTAGTGAAACAGTGAACGCACCCGAGTTCAGTGATTCAGGTCAAATGATTGTGAAATATTGATTATATTAAAACACAACCAACACCCTCAGATCATCTTTTCTACTTGTTCATCTGGCTATTATATATTATATATATTTATAACAGCCAAAAAACATCTAAATTTAACGATTTATCTTTGATTTAAGGGTCAAGAGCCTAACTAAAACACACACTGATCACCATAATGGTGATTTAAAAATCACGGTTTTCTCCTTCAGTGATTCTGCTTGTTAACATCAGGTGTCTGCAAAGATGGCAATAAAAAAAGAGTTCTTAATTCATCTTTGACGTCAGTCTGTTATTCCGATATTTTTGTTTAGAAAAATATGTAAATTTTACTAATTTTAAATGGTTAACTTTTAAGTAATTCGTTTGGTTAATTATTACTCAATTCTAATTTGTTAAATTTAATTAATGATATTGATTGTATCTGTTGCCTCAATTTTATTGATTAGATTAACAAATTCAGTCGTATTCATTTTAGTACAGTGCATATTTAAAATGTATACTGTTTTTCTTCAGGAAAAATTAAGTGTAAATCTGGATGAGTCATCCTGCACTGCACAGAGTTCTGTCCAATCAGATGCTCTCTAGAATGAGTATGTCCCACCCTCTAATATAAACAGCTACTCATTTGCATAATATCCTTTTCCTGGCTGTAATGTAACTAAAGCCTATGGGCTATTTAACCTTCCTACGCTAAAAAGTCTGAGTTGCTAAATCCCACTCAGACTCATCGAATAAAGTTTGATTGTTCAGATTGTCCCAAAAAAAGTCACAAGTTGTCAATCACTCAGATTGAGGAGGGGGAAGAAATCAGTCGAAAATGACCAAAAATCTAAAGGTTAAACAAAATCCTTTGGCTAAATAGGCTAAATCCTAAACTCTGGTGTGATTTAATACGGCTTGTTTTTCTTCTTGCCATCCATATACCCCTGGGTCCTTCTCTTTCTCTGTCACTTTCGTTCTCCCTCATCCCCGTCTGGCACACAAAACATTTGCATTTTTCCCCATCAGAGCTCTCAGATTTCTGTCTTATCTAATCTTTCAATTCATTTTCATTTTTTTTTCATTCAGTCCTTTGTTCCATCAAAAAAAAAAAAACTAATTCAAAGGTCTCTGACAGTACTAAAAAAAGTCCATGTAGTCCAACAACATTGTAGCTGAAACCCGCCGGAGCCACCAGCAGCTCTGAAAGACCATTTGACTGTGTGTACGTGTGTGTGTGTTTCCCGCTCTCTAAAAGTCCCCTCAGAGAAAGAACAAAATAATAGCTCCGCTAGCAAACACAATGCGCCTAAAAAGTCCAAAAAGGACACACACACACAAAAAAACACAGTAGGCCTACATATTCCTTGTATGGAATGACCACTATGAGAAAGAAAAACCAAAAGCCAGAGAAAACCCAGAATGGCAGACAAAAACACAGGGTGCCAGACACCTCACTGCAGCTGCTCTCTGAGGCCAGACTAAAACAGCTGCTATAAAACAACACACACCAACACAACACAAGACATGCACAGTAACATATCATCTATCAGGTCACATATTGACACTAACACACACACACATCCGTGGAAAATCTCACCCAACAGGCAGGCCTCCAGTGTGTGTGCGAGAGAGGCAGGCAGCTGGCCATCGGTGAGACATTTCCCTCTCATTCAACTCCACTAAACACACACACACACACCTGAGATCCGTTACAAATGAGGATGGACTGGTTTCACCTGCCGCACTGTTAAACGTGTACCGAGCACGGCAACATACAGCCAAGAACATGTACACAATACAGGAAACACAACACAGTTTATCACGTCAAGTCAAGGTGTCCTGAATAGGCTGAAGATTAAGTAAAGTCCCAGTGAATCACATATATGCCACAGTTTATTTTGAAATGCACAAAAGACATGAATGGTGAATATCCTTTTGTGTTATTATAAAAGAATATTCATTGAAAACATTAATGGAGCAAACACACACATTCCTGAGGTGTGTTGAGGATTGAAGACACATAAGCTCTAGTACTTCCTGCAGTCTAAACTGAAGCTCATCCTCCTTTTCCTCACCGCTGAATGAACTACTAAACAGAACAATAACCACAAATTCTCAGAGTAAATGAGATCTCACTCTGTAGACAGATTTGCCAAGACACAAAAGACAATATGAACTCCTTTCCTATAAATTCAACACATTCTCATCCCAATTCGTCATATAACTGACGTTTTGGGACGTTTTTGACCATTCGTCAAATATACAGACGTTCAGGGCCCCTCAAACGTCGGTAGATGACGATCCCGGGTCGTCATACAACTGACGCTTTACCTTTAACGTCACTTAGGTGACGAGTTGGGTTTAGGGTTAGGTTTCAGGTCTGGGTAGAGTTAGGATTCCCATAACGTCATCTACCGACGTTAAGGGGGCCTGAAACGTCAGTTATATGACGAATTAGGATGAGAACTGCGTTGATAAATTCTTTTCCCCATGAAATTATCTGAGCTGTGCAATCTACATTCATTTGTATGTCAACAACAATTCCAGATGAAAATATTATTGCACAGAGATTTCTCTTTTAAAGGGATAGTTTATGAAAATGATGTCATCAAAAACTCACCCTCAAGTTGTTCCAAACCTGCATGAGAGTTTCTTTCTTCTGCTGAACACAAAAGAAGATATTTTGAAGAATGATGGTAACTGAGACATTTGACGGGCCCCATTGACTTCAACTATAGAAGTCATTTGCTACAGTGTTTTATTAACAACATTCTTTAACCCTCTTAACTGTCACTTGCCTGTATACGGGCAACCTAAGTTTACTTCACTATATTACTATTAAATCCTAATCTAGTCATGACAAACTATATATCATTGGAAAGGTCTAAGACTCCTAAATATATATATTAGGTATCTGTTCTTACAAATTATGAATGAACAGTAATATATTGAATTTATGACAAGAGTGTGCCTCAAAAAATTCAACATCATTACAGGAGTTTCTGACCTTTGTCACAAAAAGTCGACAGCACACACTTTTAATAATTGAAACTTTGGTTTTTAGTGCTAAAAGTTCATAATAAAACATAATTTAGTATTTGTCAATAAAAAAAGATAAAATTATATTTGAACAAAGTAAGGTAAGAAGTCCTATAAAAAGTATAATATATTATAAATATATAAATATAATTTTTTTATTATTATATCACATAATTTAGTAGTTATCATAAATTAGGTATCATTTGAAAGCTTACGAACTCAGAATACATCCTGTGAAAACCGTTTTAAAATTGGACGTTGCGTTACCATAGAAACGGTATATTTTTATTAGGCCCCTCCCCTTTTGGACAACATCTTTCATAATTTATTATGAAAACCTTTTATAATCTTGACAAAACACATATTGTCAGAAAGGTCTGAGTCTCAAGGTTCCATATTTAGTGACATAAGTAATATTTGGATAGAAATGTATTAATTTGTTATGGCAAAATGCATACAATTAAATTCAATGGAATTCAATGGCACCCGGTGGCTATTTTTGGTATAACGCCTAAACAAAATCTCATGGGAACTTCAATTTTTGTGATATCAACTTCAAATTTGGAACACAACTTGGTTAGATATATAGCTTTCATTTTATAGTAATTTTATAGTAAAACATATTTTGTAAAATATTTATTTCATATTAAAAAATATATATTAATAAAGTATATTTGATTTACTGTAAATTATAACTTCCATAACTTTTTCATACTTTAATTTTTTGAAGTGCTTTCACTTAAGTAATAATCTGCTGATTGTTTTCTTTAAAACAAGACCAAACTTAATTCTATATTCCAAAGCATTCTTGAATTACAACCAATTTAATTTGTATAGTGCATTTTAATGTCAATTATCAAAAAGGGGGGTGACAGGTAAAGGGTTAAAACATCTTAGTTTGTGTTCAGCAGAAGAAAGAAGGAGAAAGAAAATCATTCAGGTTTGAAATAGGGCTAGTCCGAATACCATTTTTTGAGCTTCAAAGCTTTGGTAGTAATGAACATCGAATATTGAAAGCTTCGAAATCTCTATATGGTGCAATATATATAGACAGGCGAGACGCAACACGTTCAGAATTAATAAACTTTTAATAAACTACAGAACAGCGTGAGCGGAAGCGCCGCGCCTCACATGAGCAGAACGTATGCTCCGAGAACGGACACTGCAAAACACACACAGACACAAGTCTGTTAACTTATAACTGACTAACAAATAACTGACAAAGTAGGGTAGATTTAAATACAGAAGCGGCCCACGCGCGCAGGGAATATGCTCCGAGAACGGACACTGCATTAGTGATATAAAATACACACACAGGCCGCGTGCCATAAAATTTCGTGCCGCCTCCGGCTCTCGACAAAACTCAAACAAATGCTCAGATACCCTTTTCCCATCGTAACCGTTCTGTTGCGGGATTCCCGTGTCCATTCTCTAACCATAGTGACCATTTGCCGATAGTGATGTGCGCGGATCGGCGGGCAGGGCGGGCCAAGTAATACAACATTCCAATTAATCGGAAATTGTGACGTGAGGTCCCAGTAAAATCTCAAAGTCTCGCAGTAGATTCATTTAGATTGATAATAACGGATAAAAAGGATAATACATTTCCTTTCTATTATTCTATTTTCCACAATGTCAAAGCCATGCAGCTTAACCCAAAATACGTACAATTGCAGGCATGCACTTCTGTCCACACAAACTCGCTGTTTTCTGCGCTGCTCTGCGCTCTAGCCAGAGAATACTCCCAATGCAGGAACACTTTTAGTAGTCCAAGAAGAAGCAAATATATTTATAAATTAGCTATAAGGAAGTTTTATGTTAAGTATTATTTCACCAGATTTTATACTGTAAAACATATTCAAGTGCGAATGAGAACGTTTTGAGTGGGATGCCAGGTGTGCAAAAATAAATTATAAAAAAAAACGATTATTCCAAATGTCACATTTTCAAATCGAATACCAACCCACCGAACGAATATTCGAATATTCTGGTCCAGCCCGAGTTTGGAACAACTTGAGGGTGAGTGATTTTTATTTTTGGATACAAGAGGGTTAAAATTCCTATGGAGATAGGATAGTAAAATTAGAAACAAATAAGAGTTGTTAGAAGTAGAAGTCTCCTTTTAATCACACATAATGACACCAATAATTATTTTAATGTTACGAGTTACGACCAATAACCAATAAATAATTTTCAATAATTAACATATTTATTTTTATCTGTACCAATATGTATAAAACAGAAAATTAAAACTATATTATTAAATGCACACATCAACTCACTCCAATTTTAATATGAATATCTATATCCTAAAACAAGTGGATATAAGCATCCAATTTCAGCAGATAAATATCCAATAATGCTCAATTATAATAGCAATATTAAAAAAATGAAAACAGATATGATGCTGATATATAGTGCATCCATTACTTTACCCAAAAGAAACACAAACAGCACTATTGAGCCCTGTGTTTAAAAAGACTGGAGCTGTGAAAGCTACATGAGCAGCAGATGTTTGATCTGCACATGCTCTGATATAAATCTCCCTTTAATCTCACACACAAACACGGTTGATTCATCTATCAACACATGCTGATGGAACAAATACTAAACTCATGGGTCACACATCTGCTCTGACAGAGCCCTCAAAAATTATGCTTAATGCAAAAACCAATCATATAATCTTGTAAAACATCATATATATGCCAGTATATTAGTAAGAGCACACATGCACATTTATTCAAGTCTGTCCCCTGCTGGTCACTTAAGAAATAGCCTACATACACACAACTCCTAGGGCCCTATAATTTCTGCGATCACGGAATAAAAAGCACACTCATTTTACAACTGAAATAACAGTAAAGGGTAAAAAAAATGAATTCCCAAAAATTAAAACGGAAAAAACGGAATTTGCAAAAATTAAAACGGAAAAAACGGAATTTGGGAAAAAATAAAATGGAATTGGGAAAAAATAAAACGGATTTAATAGGGCCCTAAACTCCTCTAAAGTTTGAATTAGAGCTCAAAGCTAAAAATCAATTAAAATTGCACAATATAAACACAGCTACGTGAATGTGTATAAAGTGTGCTGAGGCCACAGGGCGATACAGAGACAGGAGATAATAGGAGACCTGACAACACCATTTGGTCCCAAGAGCATTAGACAACAGAACACAGTCTAGAACCGACTTTAATCTGCTTCTTCTGTGTGTGTGTGTGTGTGTGTGTGTGTGTGTGTGTGTGTGTGTGTGTGTGTGTGTGTGTGTGTGTGTGTGTGTGTGTGTGTGTGTGTGTGTGTGTGTGTGTGTGTGTGTGTGTGTGTGTGTGTGTGTGTGTGAGTGTGTGTGTGTGTGTGTGTGTGTGTGTGTGTGTGTGTGTGTGTGTGTGTGTGTGTGTGTGTGTGTGTGTGTGTGTGTGTGTGTGTGTGTGAATGACTACTTTCTTCTTTAAGCTGGTTAATTTTAGCTATAATCCTCAGCAAAGCCATTGACCAATAGGCTGCAAACCTGAAGCAAAACCAGTGAGTTGTAGTGACATGAAACCACCAACAGATGGAAGCCCTACAGCACAACCCAATGAGTGTTTCAGAAATTCAAGTGTTTACATGTAGGTAGACTGTGCCTGAAACCTGCAGCAAGAAAAAAAAGCTTGAATATTATATAAAATACACAAAAAATAAAATTCAGTCATCATTCACTAACACTTATATCAATCCAAACCTGTAGTAATTTCTTTCTTCATAAAATAATGTAAAAAAAAGGACAAAAAAGAAGATATTTTATGAATTTTAATAAACAAATAGCTTTGGTGACTATTGACTTCCATTGTATGGACAAAGAACACTGAGACATTTCTCTGAATATCTTCTTTTATGTTCCACAGAAGTTGAACAATGACAGAATTAAATTTCTAACTATTAGGCTACTTTATATATTACCAAATATTATAGTTAAATACTGTGTAAAACATGCTTTAAGTTTATTACACCATTGCTGAACTCCACGTCCAAGTGATCAGAGGGCGAGGGGACTTTGTGGCTGTGGTTACATGAGGTAAAAACGATATAAATACTGTTCGTTCTCTCACACAAACCGCTCGTTTCGTGTTCTAAGGCCATCAATGTGTACTTACATTTACGGGTCATTAAATCATGTTTAATTTGGACTTCTCTGTGCATGCTCTTTGAGGTGGTGACCATAGACCTCCATTAAATGACTGACAGACAAGAACGGTTTGACCTAAAAATATCAAAATTGAAAATACTGTGGAAACAAAGACACCTACATCTTGGATGCCCTTCAGGTAAGCTAAAACATACCAAAAATTAATTTCAAAGTAAACTATCCCTTTAATGAATTATGAATCTATTTAATCTGTTAAAACGTAGACAGATACGTGATCGTTTGCAGTTTGTGATATCACACAATCCTGTGTGTGGGGTTATGTGAAATATATAAAACTAATAACTCACAAACTGTCCTTCTAATTGATGCTTATAGCAAACACTCATGATTCAATGTCTATCAACAAATCCGCATTTAAATCATGAAATATTCACAAGGTCATGTCTTTCTATTAGGCAGAAAGGCTGCTGCTTTAGATTTATGACACAGACAGGCAGAAACAAAAACTCGCATTTACAGTACACTAATCTATTTTCAAGGATTATAATGTCAAATCATAACACAACTGTTATGCACAATGGGATTTGAGTTATGTGCATGAGAGGAAGTCTAAGGGGCATCACACCTGTTCTACATGAAGACCAGAGAGATTAGAGCAAAAACTCAACACAGACCAGATGTGCCGACATGAACACATGTACATATTAGACACACACACACAAATGTAATTATTCAGCCGGCGCGCATTAAATGATAAAAAAAAAGATTATGTATTATGTTACAAAAGATCAACATTGATAATCCTTGAGCGGAAAATCAGCATATTAGAATAAAAACTTGTAAAATGTTATAGTCATACAAGCGAATGCAACACAAGCACTTTTTACGCAACAATCAATCACACAATGTGTTTCGGGAGCTTTAGAGGGGTTGCGTATGTGTCAGATACCTGAAGATATTTTCCTCACCAGCATTCATCTCAACACTGACCCCTTTTAAGTCAGCTGTGAAATTGTTCTGCTCTAAAAATACATCCTCCTTGGCTCTGAACGCTAATGCCTGTGTGAATCGTGTGTTTCAGTGCGTGTGGTTTCCCTTCTGCATTGACGAATTCCACATCAGTACAGCTGCTTTAACAACCACACCCCATCGCCATGCCTCCTGGCAACCATCACTGTTTCCACAATCCATGGGACGCTAAGCAACAACTCACCAAATTAAATGTTCCTGTAACCATAAGCCAAATAATTTATCAAAAAGGCAGAGTTTGAGGTGCTGTTTTATTATAACTGCAGTTTTCTATGTTGGAGTGTTACTGCTGAAAAGTAAGGATGCACAATATTGGTACCACATTACCATATTATATTATTATGGTATTGTATATTTGATATTGTATATTTAATTGTTCATACCCTTATTTTTACTTCTACATCACCTTCGGCAAAACTCACTAACAGATAATCTACAAAAACACAAATAATTTAATAGTATCAGTGCATCCATATTTTAAAGACAACTGGCATTCAAGTAGAGTTGTGTGCTATGTCTCAATTTTAAATACAAATGTTGTAACAGACTAGTCAATTTCACTAACAAATGCCCAGAAGTAAAAAAAAAAAAAAAACAACAGCTTGAATACGGTCTAATTAAAATAGCCTACTTAAATCTCTGACTCAAACAGTCAAATCCCATACTGAACAATGATGAAAAATAGGTCATATACATCTATGACAAACAACATTAAAATCAACTGAAAAAATAGCACAGCAAACTCAATAGCCGATTATAAACACAATTCCTCAAATAATAATGTACCATCAACTATACATTATTTAAGGGTATTTTATTATTCCTTAGGATGTCAATAATATATGATCTGTTGATGTTAAGTAAGTTTGTTAATAGTAATATGCCAGTTTGGCACGAAACAAACTAAATGAATGTGAAAAACTAGCATTTCATATGTCGTACAGCAGTATCGTTTAGTCGACTGCATGGTTTTACACAACCCTACACTCAAATTTTGGGAGTTTCTATTTAGAGATCTATGTCCTCCAGTCATGGATTTGTCATATTTAAAACCTATTTAATAAAGAATTGAAATAAAAAAGTAAAAGCTAATAATAAAGCTCTGGGAAAACCTGGGTATTCATGGGTTAACCAATTTTTATTTAAAGTCACATCTGGCGATATTAAGTCCACCTTCTTTTCAATTCACTTTACAACCATTTTCCAGTTCTCTTTCGCCATCTCCTGCTCTCCATTACGCTGAGTCTCTTTTGGCTCTGTAGAGAGAGGGGCTTGTTGTGGTCAGAAGTGGCCCAGCGCCCTCCCTCACAGGACCGACTCTCTGTTTCTGATGGGCCCCTTTAGTTCACTCAACCCTGTGTAATTAACAAATGTAAATTATAATGTTGGACTGCAGGCATGACGTGTTTCTTCCGTGTTCACATCTGTAGAACTGTATGTGCCAACCCAGCGGCTGAAACTTAAACCTCCACTGGGAGAGGAGTGATGAGGAGAGGAGAGAAGAGGAGAGATGAGATGATGAGAGAGGAGAGAAGAGCAGAGAGGAGGAGAGATGAGGAGAGAGGAGAGAAGAGCAGAGAGGAGGAGAGATGAGGAGAGAGGAGGAGGGGAGAGAGGAGGAGGGGAGAGATGAGAAGAAGACAGGAGAGATGAGGAGAGGAGAGATGAGGAGAAGAGTGATGAGGAGAGATGAGGAGAGAGAGAGGAGAGGAGAGACGAGGAGAGATGAGGAGAGGAGTGATGAGGAGAGAAGAGGAGAAGAGATGAAGAGAGGAGAGAGAGAGCAGAGGAGGGAGAGATGAGGGGAGAGATGAGAAGAAGAGAGGAGAGATGAGGAGAGGAGAGAAGAGGAGAGATGAGATGAAGAGAGGAGGAGATAGAGAGATAAGAAGAGGAGAAGGAGTGATGAGGAGAGATGAGATGAAGAGAGGAGGAGTCCTGATAGGCCTGATTTTCTCCTACTCCTGATAGGCGAAAGCCCAGCAAGCTCAAACCTGGCTAATGAGGGAGGAGAGAGGAGTGAGTGTAGAGAGTGAGGAGAGGAGAGAGGAGGAGAGGAGTGATGAGGAGAGGAGAGAGGAGAAGAGGAGTGAGATGAGAGAGGAGGAGAGAGGAGTGAGTGTAGAGATGAGGAGGAGGATAGATGAGAGGAGTGAGAGTGAGAGGAGTGATGAGGAGAGATGAAGAGAGGAGTGAGAGGGGAGGAGATGACGGAGAGGATGACGCACGAGGAGAGTGAGGGCGTGGACGATGGAGGACGAGGAGGTAGGAGGACGCCGGGATGAGGAGGAGGACGAGGAGATGAGAGACGTGAGAGGAGCGAGGACGCCGGGAGAGGAGGAGGACGAGAGGAGCACGCTGAGGAGGAGGAGTGACGATGTCGGGAGGAGGAGAGAGGAGGAGGGACGTAGAGAGGAGGCAAGAGGAGCTGCTAGGGAGGGGACGTGGGAGGAGAGGAGTGACGGGAGAGAGAGTGAGGACGGGAGAGATGAGGAGGAGGACGGGGAGAGGAGTGAGGGGAGCGGGGAGGAGAGAGGAGGAGATGGAGACATGAGGAGGAGGACGAGAGATGACGAGAGGAGACGGGAGGAGAGGAGCTAGAGAGCACGAGGAGAGGAGTGATGAGGTAGAGAGGAGTGAGAGGAGGAGGAGTGAGGGGAGAGATGAGGAGGAGGAGAGATGAGGAGAGAGAGGAGAGGAGAGGAGGACAGAGAGGAGAGGAGGAGAGGAGAGAGGAGGAGAGGAGAGATGAGGAGAGGAGAGAGAGTGAGGACGAGGAGGAGAGGGGAGGGACAGGGGAGAGGCAGGGGAGGACGGGAGGAGGAGACGAGGAGGAGAGACGTGAGAGGACGTGAGGGGAGAGAGGAGGACGAGGAGATGAGAGGAGACGTGAGGACGAAGGAGGGACGAGGAGCGCGGAGGAGATGCAGGACGAGAGAGAGAGAGAGACGAGGTGGGACGTGGGATGAGACGAGAGGAGAGAGGACGGGAGTGTACGAGGATCGGGGAGAGGGAGTGAGGAGAGAGTAGGAGTGAGAGGAGAGGAGTGAGAGGAGGAGAGGAGGAGGAGGGGATGTGAGGGAGGGGAGGGGGGAGGGAGGAGGAGGAGAGGAGAGACACGGGAGTGAGGAGGAGGGGAGGACGAGGAGCACGCGGAGGGAGAGGAGGGAGAGGACGAGAGGAGGAGAGGGGAGTGAACGTAGGGGATGAGGAGAGGAGTGACGGGGAGAGGAGGAGTGAGCGGCGAGGAGTGAGGAGGGGGAGAGACGGGGAGAGGGACACACGACGGGGAGAGACGTAGAGAGGAGGAGGACGGAGAGGACGTGAGAGGAGTGAGGAGGAGAGAGGAGGAGAGGAGATATGAGGAGAGGAGTGAGATGAGAGAGGAGGGAGAGAGGGAGTGAATGTAGAGATGAGGAGAGGAGTGGATGAGTAGAGAGGAGTGAGAGGAGAGGAGTGAGGGGAGAGATGAGGAGAGGAGATATGAGGAAGAGGAATGAGAGGAGTGAAGATATGAGGAGAGTGAGATGAGAGAGGAGAGATGAGGAGGTCTTTTTCATGGTCAGTGTGAGTTCATTCTGTAAGTCCATTGGAAGCCTTGGGTCAACTTGCCTGAGGATTTGGAGGCCCCTGAAAGTCTAAGGTCTTGGGTCACTGCCCCTCCATAAATCCAGACATGATTACTAGAAGATTATTCCTGTTATTATTTTTATTGTCTGTGTAGTCTTTAACAGTTAATTATGTGTTTTAATTTGTGCTACACCTGCCAATGTCAAGTGAATTAAAAACATTTTATTTTACTTTTTTACACTCAAAAGTAATCCGGCATTTTCTCTCAAAAAACCCTATCATCACCAGCGTACAATGAATCTTGGGATAGTGTGAGACGCAAAGGATCCATCTGTTGTGTCCTCAATGGCCCGGGAAAGGAAGGCCGCGTTTCGAAGGAGCCTTGGAATTGGGACAACCTTCATCGCGCCAGTATGATGCATTCAGTCTTTGCATACAGCTTTTGAATGTGATTGGCTGATTAGACATTTGCGTTAATGAACAGCTGAACAGGTGTACCTAAAGTGGCCGGTGAGTGTATATATTTAGGTGTGCCTGGATGTTTTAATTATCAGACTGTTTTGGGCTTTGAATTCAAACAACTTACATTACTGAAATCAGAGAAGGTCCAGTTTTATTCTTACAAACTGGACAAACCAAGTGTAAACAATGCGTAATGTTCCTAATGAAGTATTCAGCCAACTGGCAGGTAGTTTTATTTACTACCAAAGTCCATTTACTCACATTAGCTGCTTGCCAAGTGTTAATTCCCGACCCCTGAATTAAAATATAAAGCTGGGAATGTTCCAGAAGAGCCCTCCAAATCATCCAGATGATGGCACTCGACCATAACAGAACAGCCCCTAGGAGCTTCCAGCCCAACTCTGAAACAGATAGCAACTCTCTATGGGTTTTCCAATGATACTGTCTAAATCATTCTCTCTCTCATACACACTCATGTACAGAACATTTTGGTTTCCTGTCCCAATGACACACATTCTAACATAAACGCACACAAAGCTCCAGACATTATTTTGAAAATAAACCATGGCTCTTGCTATCAACCCATCTGTGAACTCTTTCCTGTTGTTTGTAAGGACTTTGCAGAGATACAGCCTCTGTGTGTGTATAAAATGGATTCTTGAATGGGTGTTTTGTCCTGCAGGCCCTTTCATGTTGCCATGTGAGATTCAGGTTAGCAGAACTGGCCGAGGAGTCACGCAAATGCCGATTACAGATGTGGGCACTTCCTGCTGTGTATCATGGCTGACGGGAATTTTTATTTGCTTGTGATAGTCTCTTAGTTTTGCAGAGCCGTACATTTGATTGCAGGGTCAATGACAAGAAAAGGGTCTTTGCATTTATGTTAGTTTCATTTGATTTGGAGAAAAAAAAATCTAAATGACTCATAAGAACATTTTCTTAACCTCTCTGAATATGATGTGGATGAACAATGGCTTTCAAAAGTTCATGAGGTTCTGCAGTGGTGTCTATATGATATAGCTAATTTCCTGTTTTCTGTTTGTTTTTTTCCTTCGGAATGCTGATTGTACCACTTGAATTTTCAAAAACTTAATTTAATAAAATAAACATATTTTTCAAATATTTTTGAATAAATTAATAGATTCAGAGACCTGACCCAGTCTTCTTTGTAGCTAATTCTGTCCAAAAACAGCTCACTGTTTGACAGCGATGTAAAACAAAACAGTTTGCTATTTGATTACAGTATATTTTTTAAACCGCCTAGCATCACAAGCATCTCACTAATATATTTTTCCTAAGTAGGCAGCTCACTAGGTTGATGAACTAACTGAAGTCTCAGCTACAAACCTGTGTTAAAAACACAACTGTCAGACCTACACCAACAGCTGAGAGAAAGAGGGAGAGAGAGGAAGGCAGAGAAATGTGTATTCATAGATTTCAGCAGAGAGATATGCCTAACCAAATAAGGCAACAAGCTTAAAGAAGAGACCGATCTTGAAAAAGAAAGTAGCTAAAGAGTTGGATGGAGGAGACAGAGGTATGGTGGAATGTCAGCGATGGAAATAACAAACAACACAGCTCAGCCAAAAACAAGTTAAACATCAAAAACAGACGATTTACTGATAAAGGTCACAAACTGCTGATATTTGTTAAAGGGGCCATATCACAGAAAGCTGGATTTTGGTCTTCAAAATTAATAGAGTTAGATGTTGATATACTTTAATGTTCATGAAGCAAAGCTCTATAAACCGATCCACTCAGACTTTATGGAAACTAATCTGCAAAAATGGGTCATTCATAAATCATGATGATTTTGACGTATGTCCATTCAGTATTCAGAAGATTGTCATGTCATGTAAGAACTTTGTTTGCAGGGTTACAGAATACATGTAACGGCATTACGTGATCAAAATACAAAAATCTGGTAACTGTAATTTGTTAAAGTTATGTAAAAATAAAGTATTCAGGTTACAATTACATTTTTTAAAAATGGGAATACAATCAGGATTACAATGGTTTAACTAAATGCATTGACAGAATGATGCATGGATCACTCATGGAGACTGCAGATAATCTGCGGGTTCGGGTTTAACGCATTTAACTGCATTTAAGCTGATACAGTACACAGTACAATACAGTAAAACAGCAATATTGTGAAATATCACAATTTTTTAAATACTGTTTTCTATTTGAATATATTTTAAAATGTAATTATTCTTGAATTTCTTGTGTTGATAAAGCTGAATTTTCAGCATCATTACTCCAGTATTCAGTGTCACATGGTCCTTCAGAAATCATTCTAATGATGATTTGATGCTCAAGAAACATTTATTATTATTAGCAATGTTGAAAACATTGTTGCTAATTTGCAGTAAGTGAGGATAGGAGCAGGCTTCTCTCAATGTATACACTAATAAACTTTAAGAGTGCTGGCCTGGATGATTAGAACACGAAAAATTGGAGAGAGGCCGCACATGCACGTTCTTTTTATTTTTTACATGTTTCTGCACGTGCCTTCTTTAGTGTGCAACAAGATCACAATGATAGCCTACATTGTGATATTGTTGCACATTGAAGAAACATGCGTTGAAAACGCTTCTATGCAAAGAAAAAGAAAAAGAACATGGGCCTCTCTCCAATTTTTTTCGTATGCCAATTTGAAGCTAAATCTTTTTCTTTTTTTAACAATTACCAATGTTGAAAAGCAATGTTACTATTTTTGTGGAAACCCTGATGCATTTATTTTCAGGTTTCTTTGGTGAACAGAAAATACAGAAGAACAGCATTTCATTTACATTTTGACATATTTTACAGTTTAATGCATTATTTACTGAATAAAAGCATTAATTTCTGTCAAAAATGACTGAGCCCAAACTTTTGAACTGTAGTATGCATTTGCATCTATTCAAAATCTGATTTCCACATGAGTTTCCAAGTTGGATGTCCAACTTTAAGTGTTGTGTTATTGCCTGTGTTCATGCATTGGATTCCAAGCACGTGTCATAGTTTTTTTTTCCTACTTTTTATCTTTTAAGAAATGTCTATTTCTAAAGTCTGAGAAAACAGAAAATTTAAACTAAATTATGTACATTTTTAAATCAAAATAACATTGATAAATATATCAGCAGGCCTCAGAGAACAAATAAACTGCTGCAAAATTGTAGAATACGAGCCGTTACATAATCTACACGTGAATTCTGATGGATAACTAATGAAGAATATGACAGGATCAGGCAGACCGGAGAGCTTTCCTCCTGCCCTCGGGCTGCTGTTACCCGCTTGAATTATCTCTCCATCAGCCGCTCCAGCGAGGCAAGTCCCAGGCTCCAATCCCAGCCTGCCTGGACTTGCTTCCCTAGGGGAAAACATCTGATATCCCATAACACAGACTCAGAGAGAGGGATGTTTGTGTTTATAGGGCAAGGGTTGCATGCTTAATCATATACAGAACTTGAGCCTATCAAACGGTGTATTTGTCTAAAACAATGATAAACATGATGCTGAGGTTGCTGACAAGTTTGCAAGTTGTTAAGTTGACAAACCAATAAACTCAGAATATCCAAACACCAAAGGGTTGACAGCACACAGACTGTATTTGACCTTGTTCCACCATCTAGAACACCCAGAAGAACAAAAACAACACTGGTGGTGTTTCAGTCATGAACACATCTGTGTTTTTGGACAAATCATTTATGTTAACAAACTGTTTTCGTTTAGTAATTCTTTCATCCACAAAAGAAGAATTCCATTTGTTGGACATATTGAACAAATATGCTCCCTTCACTGAAGTGTTTTGAGTCTGAACAAGATAGCATTGAACAAGCTTTGTGGAGAAACTCAATGAACGGTAACTTTAGTTTAGGATCCAATTCTCATTATTAATAGCTGTTTATTATCATGCATATTACTAGGATATTGGGTGTTTATGTAAGCAATAAGATATGAGAGGCTGTGCCTGTACAGCACTTGCCTCGAGTATCTTATTGCTTTTATAAAACGGTTGCCACACAATATTTAAGTAAAAAACAATGTTAGTGCAACTTTCTTGAAGTAAAATCACTAAAAGCCTTCCTTCCGCTGGAAAAAATAGTCCCCGAGTGTGAACAGCAACAACGTTCCAGTGTGTAAAATGCATGAAAGCTCAAATAAAAACAACACAGAACCGCAGTTTTGCGCAGCGATCAATAGAAGCGTTGGGTGAAGCGGCTCGTAGCCGTGTTTTATCGTGAATAAAGCACAGCTCTTGACCAATCAGAATCAAGGATTCAAACTAACCGTTTTATAATAGCACTTATAAAGAACATTTAATGCCTTATTCTGAATAACCATAATTCAAAATCACTTAATCATATACACCCAACCATAATAATGACCCTAATAAGCAGTAATTAGGAGTTGTTTTGAGGCAAAAGTTAATTGTGAGAATTGTCTCCTAATCTAAAGTGTGTCCCAATGAACAAAGCATCTCATTCGTGATGAATGGAACAAATTGAGGCATATTGAAGAACAAGAATCTCCAGACTGAATGTGAGATTGGAAATTAATTAAAATTGGGCCAATTTATGCAAGCGTAAAATGACTTGTACATTACAATGACCAAATAAAGTTCTAACATTCATAACCCATAGGCTATTGTAAACTTATTGCTTGATAAATGTCAATAAGTTTGCAGAATTGTGTGTAATAAATGAGACATTTTCAATGATGCTTAAACACTATATTTAAAGTCTCTTAGTCCACTGTAAAAATATAAAAAAATAAGTTTGTTTTTCAAATAAATACAACAAAGATTATTGGAGTATGTTCAATCAATCAATCAGTTTTTTTTATAAATATGAATGAATCTGTTTGAACTAATCTGTTCAGTGAAAGATTTTACTGGTTGAGAAAAGATTACTAAACAAACTCTCTGAACAAATCTTTTAGGTGAGGATTCGAGTCACTGGAATGAACAAACTCTTGACAATGACATCATGGCCACTGAGTTACAGCTAAATATACAGTTTGATCGGTCTCTCTCTTCCTTCCTCTCTTTCTCTCTCTCTCTCTCTCTCTTCACACAGCTGTGTACCACATCAACAAGCGGATCTGTATTAGCTGCTGTTTTCTGCTGAAAGGAGAGTCATTGTGTGATTCTCCTTACACACACAACAGCCCTGCCCAACTATTCCTTTAATTCTGCTCTCATTTCCCACTCGGTCTTTCTGCAGGGCACACAGGAATGCAATCCAGTGGGAAGAGAGGCATTTTCATCACACTCAAGCAAAAATTGCCCTCTGCCCACACTGTCCTCCCCAGGAATGGCAAGTTTGGGCTTTTGCTTCGATATTACAATCAAATGTGCGTATGATTTTTTACATTATAAGCCATTTATCATCAAAAAAGAAATACAAAATAACAGAGAGCTTCATCTAACACCTGTATTAGTGGTTATTATCAATATACATTTTAAGGTACAAAGAAGATTTTGGTACTTAAAGTAACTAGTAACACTTTACTTGAAGGGGTGTGCATAAGACTAACATTGACACCTTCATAATCATGACATGACATGTTATGAATATAAAGTTTTATGCATGTTTGTGACAACTGTGTCATTCACTCAGTTATGACATTTTTAATGCAAATATAACATTGTTTGAGATGTCTTTGCTGACACCTTGACATAAACCAATACATCATAACCTGTCAGTGTCTTTGTCATGACAACTTGACATACTATACAACACAACCTGTCATAAACATGACATATGCAGATTAATTATCAAACTTAAGAAAACACCAAGATTATTGGTTAACATTACATTAAACTTATCATGTAGTTGGTTTTGACATTGGCTGTCATGAAGCCATTATAACTTTTTAATGACAAATTCACTTAGTACCATGTAGTTCATGACAGTTATAAAGGCCTCATGACAGCCAATGCCAAAGCCAACCACATGACAGTTTAACTTATTTTCAAGTTGTCATGACACAGACACTGACAGGTTAGGAAGTTATGGTTCATGGTCAAGATTTCATAACAAAGACATCTTAAACAATGTCATATTTGCATTCAAAATGTCATTATGTGCAAAGACACCTAATGACAGTTGTCATTAAACATAAACCTACTTCATATTCAAGCACATATGTCATGTTATAGTTATGAAGGTGTCATGTGCAGTCTATGTACACCCCTTCAAAGTAAAGTGTTACCAAAGTAACTTAAAATATGATTTCACTCACTGAATGCAAGTTGTGAAACATGCACAGACACCAGCATGTATTATGTATTTGAAAATATGCTAAATTTGGCAAACTGTTTACAGTGTAAGAATAGAGATATACATAAGCACTAAGTTACTAGAGCTCGACCCAATAAAGGATTTTGAAGGCCGATACCGATACAAATATTTTGGGGTTTTAAAATCCAATATTCCAATATATCGGCCGATATTTTTTTATTTTTTTTATTTTTTTCGGAAACGTGCAACAAAACATTAACAGATTTCCCTAACATAGTTATTTGTACACTTGGCGTCGTTGGATTTCACACACGTGTAAAAGAAAAGCTAACTTTTATGCACACGATACGCTTTAATACTTTCTCTCTATGTCTAAATGTTCACTCCTCGCAAGTCTAACTTACATTTTACAATGCAGGGACTGTACCTAGAGATTTGCTAGTTATAAATACAGTAATCATTACTTTATTTAGGCAGAAAAAGTTCATTGTGGTTTCCAAGCTCATTAATGTTAACGTTAGCAGTCTTCCACTGATGATAGTGGCATAAGCTAGCTTTGTGGTTAGCTAGTCTATGATGTGCCATAATTTAGCAATAGATAACATCATTCTGCAAATTGCAAAACATACATTTCAATATACCAGGCCAAAGGAGAGATGATTAAAGCGTGTTTCGTCCGTTTTTATTTTATTTTTGAAATATTCATTTATCGGCCATTATAACTGCCGATACCGATAATTTGGAAAATGCCTAATATCGTCCGATAATATTGGCCGCTGCCAGATATATCGGTCTGGCTCTACTAGTTACTTTAGAATAAACGTTGCTATATATGTATCATATGAAGTATATGTGAATACTTAAGTCAACCACTCTAATATACCAGTAATTTTACAATAGTAAATTTAAAAGTGACTATTTTGTGGTAAATGTTTGTAAGTTATACTGTAGTGTGACTAACCCAACATAAACCATGTAAACAAGCATGCTTGCAACAAAAAGAGTCAATGCTCATGAGTCAATTAAATCACATGTGCTGCTGGAAAAGATAGGTGGACATGCAGGGTCACTGGGTCACTGTCATGGTTATTCCCATCAAACACAGTTCACTGAATGCAGGCTACCAAACAGTCAAATGACTAACAAGAGCACTTCTGTAATGGTTCCGTCAGGTTCACATTAGGTAATAGAGACAGACACAGAGGGAGAAGGAGAGCTTGAGAGAGATCAATAAGCAGCCATTATGTGAGTGCCGTGATCCACTAGGAACAGTGGAGGTCGACGCCCATCTGGGTCTCAGCATTCAACATTTAAAGCCTACAGCCATCATTCTTCAAATAGTCCCAACAATACTGCAGTGAATTACAGCATACTGCTCACACATGTCTTACACTGTGCCCCTGCATTTCAATACGATGAGTCAGCGATATATCTGAAGGGCGGAGCGTTATTGAAGTAGCTTCATAACTGTAGCTCAGCGCTGTTTTAATGTATGTGTCACAGGAAACACTACATTGTGTTCGATTAGTTCTCGCCCATCCCTGTAATTCTCTTCTTCTGTTTCTGTAAATCACTGGCGAGAGGTGTGTGTCATCTCGCCCCACCCACAGACACACACTTTCTCAGAAAAGGAAGCATTTCTAAATTTGGGTTTGTAGCATCATGGATCAGTGTGCATCAATTCCTCATTCACCACACAATTTCCCGAACTCACAGAAGCATTAAACTGGCATGAGATGAGAGAGGATCTGAAACACTCCCTACTGTGTAGAGCTGACCCAATCAAAAACCCTAAATCACTCAAAATTAACTTCCTTCGAAACCAGATATTTTTCCATCCATCAACACATTTAGCCTCTGCCTTTGTCTCTTTTTCCATCAATCCATCCATTCATCATCATTCCACCAACAGTTTTGTGTCAAAATTGATGAACATGTTCTTCAACAAGACCATACAAGACCTTTACATTAGTACAATGTGTGTGTGTGTGTGTGTGTGTTTGGGGAATCACTGAATATGAATATAGGCATTTAGACTCCACAGAAAATTGTGATTTTAACGAAGTTTTAACACTTTTATTCAGCAAGAAAGCATTAAATTTATTAAATCATAATAATTAAAAAGAGAAGTGAATGAGTAAACACTAGCCATTCCATTTAAATACTCAATTCCATTTGTAAATACTAGCTGTTGAGCCATTTATATCTTTTATCCAATTAATTACATGATGTGCAGATTGATTAATGTAATTAATCGCACATTGGATTTAACTGAGAAATTGCCGCTAAAAGATAATTTAAAGTCATTATTGCGTGAAATGAGAAAAGCTTTAAAAAAAGAAATATTTTATTTGATTCAACATACAATTTATCACACACACAGGTGCGTTAAATGCATTTTTCCCATAACTTTATTAAAAAAACTTGTTAAATCGTTATACTTTAATGTTATAGTTACACAAGTCTTCAATTTCAAATAAATGCTGTTTTTTAACTCTCTATTCATCAAAGACTCCAGAAAAACATTGACAATGGTTTCCACAAAAACATTAAGCAGCACAATAATTTTCAGCATTAATAATAATGATAAATGTTTTTGAGAATGTTTCTGAAGAATCATGTGAGACTGAAGACTTTGCCATCACAGAAATTAAATTTCTAAATAAATATTATATATATATATATATATATATATATATATATATATGCAAAACAAGTTATTTTAAATGGTAATAACATTTTCAATATGAACTGTTTTAACTGTATTTTTGATCATATGAATGATGTAGCAACAACTTTTTACATAAACATTTGAAAATAAAAACCAAACCCAAACATTTGATTTGAATAGTGTAGGAAGAGTGAAACAGATAAAGTGAGTTGAGAGTGAAAAGCAGCTCTGGGGCCCCGTAATGATGTTTAAACAGTATCTAAGTGCTAATGGACCTCTACTCTCCAAACATTCAACCTCTTTTCCCTCATAGACACCTAAACTTTGAGCTTGTAGTTTGGCACAACTTCTCTCTCTCTAACACACACAATCTCTTTCCATACCACAGAGCAAAGTGATCTCAATAGGGCTTTCACGACACATAAGTGCTAACCAAATTGCTCATTTACAACTCCTGAGAATCCTTCCATTGAGTTAGATCTTCTACGCTGCAGTCTTGAAATGAATTAGCCATTTATTGTGATTTTAAAAGCAGTGGGGAATCAAACAGTTGTGTTTCTTTGCATGTCTAAACAATATAGATGCAATAATTAAAGGGTTAGTTCACCCAAAAATGAAACTTCTGTCATTGATTACTCACCCTCATTTCAAGCCCGTAAGACCTTCGATCTTCTTCAGAACACAAATGAAGATCTTTTTGATGAAATCTGAGAGCTTTCTTTCCCTTCATTGACATTAACTTTCAAGGCCCAGAAAAAAACTTTGTTAAAATAGTCCACAACGTTAAAACGAAGTGACAAGAATACTTTTTTGTGCAAAATAATGAAAGAAAATCTCTCAGATTTCAAAACAAAGATCTTCATTTGTGTTTCTGAAGAAGAAAAAAGGTCTTACGGGATTGGAACAATGAGGGAGAGTAATTAATGACATAATTTTCATTTTTGGGTGAACCAGGCCTAACCCTTTAACATAGATCATGCAAATGAACTAATACAGGCTGACAATGGTTTTGAATGTGTTTATTGGAGTGCATATGACTGACTGCTCCTGATCTGATATTTGTGAGCACTAAATGCAGTCTCCTGATCTCTCTAAAATGAAGTGAAGTGTGTTCTCATGTCCTCTTCTTTCCCTTCCCTCCTCTCTGCCTAACCGCTTTGTGATAATTGAATCAGGGTTTCAATTAGGCATGACTGGGAGGAGAACAGCACATTCTCTCTCTTCTCACACACACACACACTACCATACCTCCTTAGCACAACAACAGCAGACTATATTTATCAAGTGTTTTTGGGTTTACTTTAGTCCATAATGAGAAAATACATCTTTTACCTCCCTCCCTGATCTTTCTTGTCCTGAATATCTACTCTTAGCAACACAGTCTCATGAGAGATCAGTATCTATACCACGAATGTCATTTCTCATCCATTTTATAAGTGTGTTTTTGCGTGTATATGGTACGCACTGGAAACCCTGGGTTCAGGTTTAGGGGGAGGGGGTGGGAGTTTGTGTGTATTACACCGCTAAAAAGTGCGTATCATATGCAGTGCGAAAGACTGTGTGCCATATGCACGCAAACAACTGTTTTTGGCATATAAATGCACGAGAAATGACATCGTGCTATAGATATGAAATTTCATGAGATCGGGCTCATCTTAGTCTCTATTTGAGTGTGTTTATGTATTACTTGCATTACATATATAACTGTCACACTCTATAAGATTATTATTGCACTATTGTCAATAACATTATAAGTTTTGCATTGCCAAATAATGGATGCTGAACAAAATCATCAACTGGGCCAATGGGACTGTCAACATACAGAACTCACCAAAATTCACACTTTTACACAGTTCAGGAATGTTAGGCTATGATCTGGAAAACATGAATTATTTTAAATAAAGATAGAAGATGTTCATTTTTCAAGCAAAATAAATGCGTCAGAAAAATAATTCTTTCAAGTTTCAAATGCTAAAACAAATCTGGACTCTTTTGGTAGTTAAACATTAGTGACTCAAAAAGAATCACATTAGTGACTCGTATCACGATGCTGTCTTTTAAGTGCACGTGGGAAGCTTGTACCCTGAAAAATAAGCCTAAATAATTACATTTAAAAATCAAGATTATGAACAATAATTCATTTATAGATGGTACCATAACCAAATGTTTTTGTTAAAGCAAACTGTGAAAGTTAAAGCAATTAACTTTAGGCATTCACTATAAACTTGTTATTTACTTTTTTTATATGGATCTGCGCTTCCACCATGTTTCCAATCAACACGGCCCTTCCAAATTCCACAACTTGTGCATCATCTAGAATTATTGACATTCCCATATGTTGGAAATATGTTCCCTTTGTGTTCCAAGAATACGACTTCGGTCTGTCTTGTGCTTCGAAACTCATAGTTACAAATTACAGACTATGATATTGTGCACTTAAAGTGTAATTTCGCAATTTTCATATCGTTTTGTATTGTTTCAATGCCAGTACTCTAGTATATGAAAATTAACAATGTACCTGGACTTAGAAATAAAAAATTTTTGTGTCAACAAAAGTCGTCTGGATGAATCGTTTTGCTTTTAACATCTCCAAGGCTTTCGTGAAACGACAGATTACACTTTTGCATTTTTTTGTCTTCCCACCACGTCCAGTCGGATCAACAGAGGGTTATTAACAGAACAGTTATTGCAAGGGTATAGGTTTATCAATGAAACCTGTATCATAGATATGTCTAATCTTTAAACAGCATTATGCTAAAAATGGAACACATGACGATGGCGCGACGCTTTGCTTCAACACCGCTGGATCCTTCAATGGAAACCAAAAGTAACTTGCTCCCACGGAACGTTCTACTCTTGAATTCTTGCCCACGGAAACAATAACAATTTGACACCATTATGACCATTAAGAAATATTTCCTACTCAAGCAAGGCGGTATTTGACTCTGGTAACTAAAGCATATAGCAAATTGGTGTGAAGTGGTGTTGAATGGCAACAGTTTTGAGGTTTTGTCTATATTGGTAAGTACAACATCCTTTCTTTCTGTAGTCATGTACCACTTTTTTTCAAAATCACTTTTCTGCATAGAAAAAGGGCACACATAGTTAATGTGAATGACTGCAGCTGCTGGTCAGTCCTGATAGGACACCTGTGTGAACTTGAGGTCGCAGGAGAACTGACTTTATACGTCCATTAAAATTCACCTTGACATGAAAATGGCTCAAAAAATGGAAAGCTAGTACCACTTGTCTTGATATTCTCGTTATCTAATGCAATGACATTTTCAAGAGTTTAAATACTTTTTACTGCAAATCAAGAATCTTTTCTACTAATGCCACTGAGCTCTAAAGCCATTTTGACTTGCAAACACCAGCAGTGTGGTAATCTTTACTGTGGCAGTCTTTACAGAACAGACAATGCTTATTCAGCTCTATTGGTAATGTCTGAAAAAAAACTCTTTCTTTTCCTCATCTCACATCAAAAGGGTCCAATAAAAGGGAAGAGGAAAACCTCTGACTGTGAAAAAACAAGAATTATGACAACGAAAAATATCTGAGACATACAGTAAAGCTATTTCTCCGGCGATGCTAGGCTAATGTGCTCACACACCATACACACATAGACAACAGCACACTCAAATATACAGCAGTAGGCTAACAAACAGTTCCTCTTCTCTCCTAGTAAACAAACAGACATCCTAATGAAGGAGACTGAGCCTGCTGCAGACAAAGAAGTGTTGAGAAATAAAAAAAGATAAGTAAGTCTATAATAAAAACAACAGAATATATTATTTCATACGATGAGATCAATCAATAGTCCATTTTACCAATATAAAATATGGTCTTTAAGATACCTATTTATTTCGATAAAAAGTAGGGCTTAGTAATAATATTGTTGCACTAAATTATACAACTTTCTATGTAACACATCTAATAATTATAAAGAGCAAAACAGATACAAGCATGAATATTTAGATCGAAAACAACTTTATATTATTCAATAAAAGTATCTAAATAATAATATTGTTGGCACTAAATTTATACAACTTTCTATGTAACACATTAATAATCATAAGAAGACAAAGTACAACTAAACATGAATATTTAAGAGTCGAAACAACTTTATGTATTCATATAAAATATAAAAACTGTGTCTGAAATAGCCTTGAAAAACAGTACTAAGCACGTTTATCATTTTCACTTACCACGAATAAAAAAAATATCTATGAGATGTAGGCTATATCACTCATACACTTAATAAATACAACATTAACAAACATTTGTTGTTTTTGTTTAAACCACGTTCCGATAAAATAAGATAAATGACGTGTGCCAACGAGTTGATTGATTGACAGGCTGTGCAGCTGAATACTGACGAGGACGACAACAACAATGTGCGCGAGTGATGTTAAACTTAAAGTGCTGACGCTTCGGTCGAAAATCGTGGTAAATAACTTTGCTTCAATAAACTATAAAATGTAAAACGCCAGACTAACCGGTTACCAGCTGGCCGTTAAATTCAAAATACACAGTTTCTGTAGGAATAGCGGTCCATTGGTTTGCACATCGGGTATCAACGCTAACTTTACTTAATCCTCTGGTAAACCATGCTCTCTGATATAGATACAACACCGTTCAAGACGCACACAGAATGATGTTTAACTCGACCTTACACAAACGTTTGCACAGCATCAGACGCTGGTAGTGAGGAAAGGTCTTGCACTTACTTCGTTTTCTGGATACGGAGGTATTCCAACAAGGCAAAATGCAACTCCATTCATTGGACAGCTTCGTACTTGTTTGGCAGGGGGATACCGAGAGGGGGATTCGGGGGTCGCGATTAAGATATATATAAAACAAGTAAGGTACGAGCGCTTTATATTAAACCGTGGCGTTCACCTATCCAGTTTTCTTCCGTCCACTCGACTCTTTCCCGTTGTTTGCCCGCAGTGCCTCTCCTTTTCCCTCGCCCCGATGCAAATCCGTTCAGTTCTTCCACCGGCCTGTCCCACTACAGCACAACGCGCTGGATTAATCTTGGGTTGTGAGGAGTAGCGTGGAGCTTCCTCTGGCGGCAGCACGCGGGCATTACGAAACACGACGCGTTGCGTTTGCGTGTGTTCGGAAACTATGACGTAGCGGGCGCGTGACCGGGCACCAAAGCGCGGTGCGTTCAAGGCCATGAAAACAAAGCCCTCTTTGTACCCAGATAAAAAGATAGACCAGGAACGAAAAGACATTACAAAAATAAGGAAGGTGAGTCAATAATGAGTGTGTAGAGAGAGGTGCAACTGCTAAAACATCTCCGAGAAACAAAAATGATAGCGAGTTTAAAAATAACGACTGTGTGCTAAAGTTATGATAACAGCTGATGATAATACAGTGGTTTTAAATATGTGTAGGCCTACTTATGTTTTGTTTTTAACATAGGCTAGGCCTACCATATGATATAGCCTATATAAAACCACAGGAAATACATTTCATATCATGATAATATTGCCCTTGCCACTGCCTTTTGAAAGCTTACAACTTTCATCTAATGATGTTTAGCCTACATAAGGTATTTTTAAAGAATATCATAGGAAAACTATGGTACATGTCCAAAATTAAATTTTCCAAATATTAGACAACTTTCTATTTAATAGTCAATCACTCTCAAGACACAGAGGGAATCAGGAAAAGAAAAAAACTGATTTGCTCAGTCACCGTTTACACAGATTGCATAGGTTACAAAAAAAGTATTACATTTTTGACAGCTAAATTGAGTTATAATTTGTTTTAACAGATTAGAAATCGATCTGTAATCGAATTTATTTAATGATCAAAATTGTACTCAAAGCCTAAATGTTTATCACTTATCACAACAAAAACATTTTAACCATTTTGACAAATCACCACACATGCAGAAAACAAAGATATTGTAATTAAATCATGTTCATATACATAATTGAATGACACAAAGTGATTGATTTGATAAATCATGGTCTTTCCATGTACTAACATGTTTTTGTTAGAGTTATTCTGAATCATACCATGTCTTAATGTTATTGAATGACTGAGAAATCATGGTAAAAATAATTTTCTCTGGAAGAGTGACACAACGTGAGACAATTATGAGTTCGATGCTGGGAGGGAAATGGGAGCTTGAGAGGTCAGAGGTTACAGATTGGGAAGAATGTGATGAATTAAACATACACGGCGCTTCAGACTAGAGCTGCGCAGGTCACGCTGTGGTCATGACAAATCAATCAATGATGCAGGCAAACGGACAGAGCAAATGTAGTATTGATTTAAAGGTCGCTGCTTTAGGCCGGCTGTTTTACCACAGGAAAAAAGTAAAATGCAATGCCGAATTTCTTAGAAACAATGAGTAAAAATGGCTCACATTCTAACAAAAGCTTCTTGATTGCCTCTGAGAATTCAGTCTGCTATTTTTTGGGTATGTTAGTTGGATTTGGGGAAGAGCTTGCGTCTGAAAGTGACTGTCGAGTAAATATACAGTAGGAAGTCGACTCAAGCTGGCTCATTGTTACTGGCCGACCGGAGGCACATTGACAAAGCAGCCTGGAGACATGGCAAACGGTGACCTCACTTAGATAGATCAAGTTAAGAAGCTCCGCAGTGGAGTGTGTTAGGTCACAGCAAGACAAAGGCAAAAAGAAACCTTTCTGTTGTACACTTTCTTGCTGATTAAATGGAACTGTGCTGAATTGGCAGTGTCCGGGAGCTCTGGAAAGTTTCTCGTCCTCGGGGCAAAAGGCACCTGGTGCTGCAGAAAACACAGAGAACGTGGCACCGGGCCCTACCGCTGACTCTTCACTGCTTCAGCCCATGTGGCTATCATTAGCAGAGACAGAAAGAAGAGAGGCTTTTGCAAAACTCAGAGCTCGTTTGTGTATTTCTTCAACACATAAATCAAACAAAGCAGGAGATGTTTTGCTGATTTTGTGTGCAGGCAAGTTTGAGGCAACTGTAGTTGTTCCTGATAGTGCCAAAGGTAATGATGTATTATCATATACTTCCCCCAAATTAGAAATTCAGAGTCGAGTATTTACTTTGGCAGAGATAAAAATGCATATGGATTTAGAAGATTTGGCATATATGCCAATAGCACCCCACTCTTAGAAAAAAGGGTTCTATATATGTAGCATAGGGTTCTTTACTCAACTCCAAAGGACATTTTATGCTAAAAAAAGGTTATAATGACAAGCAAGAACCATTTTGGCACAAAGGTTCTTTAAAGGCTATTATTCATTCATATATTACATTATTCTGCAACATTTTGTAGTTGTTATTAAATTATTGTTTATTAAACTGTTGTAGTAACTTAATATCACATTTTAATCATGCTGATTTTTTGGAGGATAAAAACTGAAATGTCACTCTTCGTGTGATATTGATTAATTAATTTTTTTTAACAACCATATCTTGAATTTTCTGATCATTCACATGCATTGCATTTAGGGGTTCCAAATACATCAGCGCTTTAGAACCTTTTAAGGTTTTATATAGAACCTTTTCTTCTAAGAGTGAAGAATATAATGATTTAATGCTGTTTTGCTCTTATTTTGGAGCTCGCCACAATTGTCTTTTGAGCATTTTGGTTTTAAAAAATATGAGTATTTGAGTAAATAATAGTTGAATGATCTTTTTTAAATGTGATCATTTAAAATCATACCATTCAAAAGTTTGTAGTCTGTATGATTTTTTTTTTTTTTACTTACAGATTAAAAAAAGATCATACCGAGCCACAAACGTTTAATCGTTCCTATATGCAAGGCAATGCGTCTGTGTGTTTCACTGATGAATTCATTCCAAACTTTAATGTGTATTGTGTCCATGCTTGTGTGTTTAATCCCTTCAGCACTCCATTATCCTCTCCTACCACCTAGGAAAGCCAGGTCAAATTATCCCAATAAGCCCTAAGCCACAAGATGAGAAGGAGTGGAGCGATTGTGATTCTGTAGCTCCATGCCAAAACACAGCCACATGTGAGCTATTTCCTCGTTACTTCCATCCATTTTTTCTGCCACCCTTTTGCCCATTGAGCTCTCATGGGTTCAAAATGTTCACAGGAGGAAAGATTGTGAACCTTTTTCTTAAAGTCAGTTTTTTCTATTATTATTGTACCAAAACATTTGTTAAATCAAGCATCTATATAGCCTCCAGTGCTGCTCAGAATCCTTCATGTGCTTCTCTCATCATCATCATCATCATCATCCATGCAGCACTCGTAATAAAGCCCGGCAGCTAGCTTGTAAAAAACAATACACTTATCACAATGTGTTTTTTGTATGAGCTAATGTTATACCATAAATTCAAGCTGTGTGGGGTTTTCCCATTCTTTGAAGGGTATGTACAGTGGGGTTTCAATAGACAGGGTTCCTGCAGGGTCTTAAAAGCATTGATTTTATGAATTTGCAAATAATACCTTAAAAAGTCTTTAAAAAGTCTTGAATTTTGATATCTGGGTCTTAAAAATTGTGCTGTATGTCAGTGTTAATTTCACTGACGAAATAATGATGAAAAACGAAATTTTTTCACTGACGAAAATGCAGATGCTAGTTTTGAATGACAAAAACTATGGAGAAAATTCGTTGACATTTTCGTCAACGAATAAAAACTAGATGAAAATGTTAGTGTCGATCTGGGAAGCGAATCCAGTCTCAGGACTGCCTGTGTGTAGCTAATGTGAAAACATTGCTTCGGCAACCTTCTTGTGGCCAACTGAAATGTCTTATTTTACCTGCTTGACTTATCATCTTTTACCCATTCTATATTTGAAAAATAAATGAACACAAGTTAAAGGATTTTGTTTTTCTTTGCTGGTAAGGATGTGAAATAGGTATTAATTTTTTATATAAATAAAAGGTCTTAAAAAGACTTGAATTTAACTTGAAGAACCTGGAGGAACCCTGAATAGAGTCACATAGTGAATATGCTTCACCTTTGTATGTAAAACAATTATATCATAACAATTGAGCACACATTTCTGAATGTTTCAGTGTTTGCTCACTTGAGCTAAATGAACTTGATCAAATCTGATGATCATGTTCTCCAGCATGATTTGAGATGATCCAAAGAGCGTCTTGAGCATCAATGGAAGAGCACCTGACCATCTGTTTCAGTCACATGATCAGTGTCACAGATTTGATTAGTGACCAGTCTTATTCATTTTACATCATAATGTTTCTTTGTTTATGCTTTTCAAGAAATAATCCCAAAGATTTTTGTTTATTTCTCAGATTTGAAAAATCAAATCCCAATTTCCATGTGGACTCAGATGGTTGAACCCCACTGTAAGTGTCAAGGGCAGGAGGAGGAAGGGGTCATAGGGTTCATGCCCCCATGTTTTCTGTGGCTCTTCCTACAACCTGTCGTAAATCTATGCTATTCAATCTCTACAGCTGGCCATGCAGCGTTTTGGGTCTGTTTTACAAATCACCAGACTTCAGGAATAAAGAAACCATACTAAATCAGGAACAATTACTTACTCAACTCTGACTTAGAATAAAAACATAACTAGCTAGGCTATATTTAATGTATTTTGAGGCCATTAAAAAGCACTGTATACGGTATGAGATATGCAGCATCTGTGATGCTCTGCCATATTATCCCTGGAGGAAAGAATAGAGTACACTAAAAAGGTAAAAATAACTGGAGTGAGAGGAAATGCTCTGAATGGAACTGTATTGTGTTACACAAACTACCATTTTCTCTATTTATGAGCTGTTATGAGGATACTGAGGCTGTTTTTGGTCATCTCAAGGTGCTTGTAAAGCGCTAACGTCCTGTTTCCTCGTAATTCTTGTGGCATAGCATACATACCAATATTTCCTTTCTCCTTCACATCACTTCCTCCTGGCTAAAGGTGAGGACCCTTCTGTCTAACCCTACAAAATGTTCACACACGCACAGACGTATGAATACATACTAAAATGTTTCTGACATTTTCATGTAATTTCAGCTCAGGATAAATAAATTATGGTTTCTAAGTAAAGGTCAAAGTTCAGTGTAAATTATATGGGCTCATTTGAGACGGCATTAACATTTGAAATGTCTCTGTATAATAACGTAATAGCCTGTTTGATCCACCGCCAATCAAAAAACGGCTCCAGGCATTGCTTTAAAACTAGCTGACTCTGTTAAACGCATTACAATCTGGAAAGAGCATAATCTGTAAAACATATCTCTGAAGTACACCAGATCTTCAAAGCCAGAAAGTCCATGCTCCATTTAAGAGCCATAGTTTTACCCCATAACCTCCTTTATACCTCCCTTATAATTTACTTCAACTACAAAAACAATATTTACATTATAAATCCATCCATAATGTTAGTTTGCTATGAGGCTGTTTTGTGCTGCCATGTGGAAACAGTCCATCCAGATTAAGCAGGGAAACATTTGCCTCTCAAACCCTCAGCCATCTGCCCACTAACTGCAGAGTGGGATGAATTTCCCAACAAATATAATCCATAATCCATGTAATCTAACTCATTATGATACCAAACCCTAAAATAGCACAATACGGTCATGAAATAAATGACAGAGGCAGAGTAAAAGTCGTAACGGATGTTAAATGGTGGAGAAGAGAGCGATGGAATGCATGATGAAGAAAATATGAAAGAGACAAACGAGTGCAAGACGGCCTCCCAAGCTCTCTCTGTTCATGTGATTCAGGGCTGGTGGACAGTGAAGTAACACATCATTAGCTCCAGCTGTAACATCAATAACTACTCAGACATCAGGAGAGAAAACAGGCCCATCTAGACATCACATGCACTCTCTTCTCCTGGTTTTTAGTCTTGCGGTGAAGAATGATGAACTAAAGGTTGTCCCTCTAAGGACATTGCAAGAGCTTATTGGTTACTTTGAATGGATACTTATTTTATTAAGTGTGCAGTTGCTCTCTGACTGCTGAATTCTAGAATGATTTAAAGCTCATATGGCTTTTAATTTCTGTGATCCTTTCAAAAATCTTCAGTGCAGAGTTTCTGTGTACATTTGCAATCATTCCCTAGACACATTAAAAATGGCTTTTAGATAGTTTGGTAAAAACTAATCTCATGTAAAATGATGCAAATAGTTATTTTTGTATGTTGAAAAAAGGATGTATCTGCAACCCATTTTACTTCCGCAGTGTGACAGATTTCCATTTTTCCATTAGCTTCCATTAATTTAAGCTCCAAGAGTGCTCATAACAGCATTAGGACATTATTATTACTCCGCTTGTCTGTGCTGTGCATAGAGATTTTTTCGTGACTTTTTTGCAGGTTACATAGATCCTCCAGTAGATGGCGTGCTTATTAGAACATTTGATTTAGAAAAAAAAAATAAAATGATGGTACTTTATCCATTCAGGAATTGATTTGATTGTCACAAGTGTGTGTGTTCCATACTACAATAAGACCAGAGTAGGTAGCTTGGCATGGTCTATTTTTAGCAAGGTTGGGAGGGATGGAGCTAAAATAAGGCTGTGTGTCCACCAAAGTGTTTTTAGCTAGCTGAAGACGCTAAGACGCGCGCTCCTAGAAGACACCGTGCTCTGGGCCGTTGAGACGTTTCGTTGCTATGATACAGAATATCCGCAGCACAGCTTTATTGTAACTGATTTCGCTAATCATTTGTTTCATTCTGAAAATTTATTTTTCATCCATTTTTCGGTTAGCTCTGCTGGTTGATGTTGTTCTTTGTACAGAAAGAATGTTGTGACAGTTGGTCAGTGTTGTTTAGACCCGCCCCTACTCCACTGTGATTGGACGGTAAGTTGGAATAGTCTTTTCTTTCCTATTGAGACTAGTGAAATGGCTGCTGAAAAATAAAAAATAAAAAATGTATTGTGGATTGTATGGAATGTATCGTTGGATGGTTGTGGTTTGTTATTGCTGTGATGTCATGTGAGTGACAGGTTGTCCCACCAATAAACACACCATAAGCAGACTGTGATCTCATGAAATGGCATATGTATGCACACGCCAATTACTATTTCCATTTTTGATGTTCTATCAACACGCATAATTGCTTTTCAGTGTGTTTATGAACAACGCATTCTCATCCAAGGCGCCATATTTTGACACTTTTGCAAAAGTGCATCCAACGCACATGGCACCCTCCAGCGCCAAATGAGACGGTTAAGTTTCAGGTATGGGGTAGGGGTAGGGTTGAGACCACTAGGAGGCGCCTTCTGCCCGATTCTATTTTATGTCTCATTTGGCGCTGAGAGGGTGCCATGTGCGTAAATATTTACGCTTTTGCAAAAGCGTTGTATATGGCGCTTTGGGGATGAGAACGGGCTGTTATGAACGCCGCTGACTTAACGTTACATTACTGTATATGTAAATATATGACCTACCCCAACCCCGTCCCTAAACCTACCCGTCACTGGGGTTAATACCATTTATGAGTCTTTACCCTACCATCCTAGGGAAAAAATAGCGCTCCCCAGATGTAGATTTACATTTTGCTTCGTTTTGCTTGGGACATTTAACGCCGTGTACGTACAAGCGGAATCACACGGACATTAACGGCAGAACATACACGATACACGCGGATAGCTCAAAATGCGTATAGATAACACGCCACTTGACTTGAAAGTGGTGTGTCTTACGCAAGTAATAATGTACCATGTTGCCATCAGAGAAAAGATGTCAGTACAGGGAGAAGGGAGAGCAAATGAATTAGATTAAAGATTATAAGGGCACATGAATTTTAAAATATGAATAATGTGCACATTTAAAATGATAATCAATCAATTTGGATTTCATGGTGACTTTAACCACTACACCCCTGAGCACACTGCCATCAGTGTGCCAACTGCTGCTCTTCTGCATTATTGACTACAATGGCAGCAGATTTTTGGCTTGTGGGCCTGTTTCAATTACATCATTAAGATAATATATAGCTTTTTTTACAATTTTAAGAGAAACAGATTGTAAAGTAAACAGATTGTGAAGGAATTAGCCGGACGCAAACGCACTTGGCACTTGTGCTCACGGAGCCAGCTACTGTTACTACTCCTATAGTCACTTCCATCTCCTGATCAATGAGGCGACCTTACCACTCTCGCTCTCTCTACACACCCACTTTCTGGACTGTATCAGGTGTAGGGAAAGTATTTGTCGTGTTTAGCTTTTACCTTTCAGCCACTTAGCCAAATGACACTCCAGTTAGGCAAAGGCGTGTTACTGACTTTAGTGAAAATCTCTGATCTACTGTTAGTGGTCTGTTGTTTGGCTAGATAGCCATTTGCCTGCTGGGCATTTTTCCATGACAATACATTCTGCACAACTTGTATAATGAGTAAATGAGGTTGGATCAGGTCCCTGTCTTACGGTTTCTTCTCATAAACAGAGCCACTGCCATCATTACTTCGAGTGGCCATTCAGAATGTTCTGAATGTCAAACACTGAATGAAATCATTTGAGGTCAATATTAGATATTAGACAAACATTGCATGGGGATGACATCACCTGGCTAAACATTAGATCCATGCAAGATGTGAGTACCATGAATAATTCATCACAGGAGAGCAGAACAACGGCATAGAGGCCCGGTTTAAAAGGACGGAAAGATTGAAAATATTTGCTCAAATGCCATATAAGTCATAGCCCACATACAAACTAAATGATATTACCATGGTGTCCCTCTTTCACACACTGCTGTCCCAAGGAGTGAGAACTTAAGACCATCGCATAATGTTTAGAGTAAGCCCAAGGATCAGCATCCTTGTTTTCCTTCATGTCACTGCATGGCAAGCAACAGCTAGAAAAGAAATGCAACTGCTTTTACACGTTATAGTACTCTATATGTAATAAACTTCAAATTAAAATTATGTATTTATTAAATAATAACAAGCGTGTGAGAACAAGAAAATAATAATAATATTGAATAAATACATATATATATATTCACACACACATGCTTATGTATGTGTATATATATATATTATCTATATATACACACTTCAGTATAATGGTAACCTCTCCTCTTATGCGCTTTGGGTAAGCACGCAGTAAGACTATGAGTTATCAAGTATGATTTACGTGTTCTGGACTTGTTAGTGTTAAAGTGCATTGCTTTCATGCAAAGCAGAGTAAGGTTATTCATATCTGATTTTAAACAATCATATAAAATACACTGTTTCAATTAACCAACCCCCTTTATGCATGATATGCTGTAGGATTTACTCAGCATGACAACAGCGTCACAAAGATAAAATGATGAACAAAAAAGCAAGCCACATGCTATAGTGTTAAGGATGGATTTGCTGCTAGAGACTGATGCGAGGATCCTGCTGTGCCATTTGCTTTTGCCCGAAGCATCACTGGCATGAAACAGGGAAACATGTTTGTTTCTGCGTAATTGTACACTGACTGTATCGCTCACCTGCTCCATGCTTCAGCAATCCCTCTTCCGCCTCCTGTTCCCACTCATGGCACAGTATTCCGGCTTCCCAAAGCAATATTTCCCACAGCTTGCCTCCCTGATTAGGGATCCTTTACAAAAATCACACAGACGTCCTTACATAGCCGCAGGAGGCTCCCTGAAGATGAGCCTCTGAGATACATTCCCTCTCCGACAGCCTATTATCCAGTCAAATGCTCCAGATGTGTTCCTATATCTGTCTCTCTCTCTCTGTCTGGTTGTGCTGTGATTATTTGCTCCAGGCTCTGTGCTAAAGCAGAGACACAGACAGGGTCAGGGCTGCATCTATGTTTTACTCCGTTACGGCGAAGGATAAGGGACTTCCTCTCACTCGTTTGTTTGTTTCACACTCTTCACCTTGCCTTCATGCTTCACAACTCAACCCTCCCTCTTTCTCTCCCCACTTCCCTCCTCTCCTTCCTCTCCCCCACTCCTATGGATTCTGAGGGAAAGGAAGGGGGTGGTTAGTCAGTGGTCCCATGTGACTCCCAGCACTGAGCAATCAGGGCCCAAATCAACTGAAGCTTCTTCTGTTTCTATGGTGGGACCCCCTGATGCCCAGCCTGGGCTCATGCCTGAGACTGAAGCTTCTGTCACCATTGGCAACCATAGAGCCGAAATGTGACTGTGACAGACATAATGTTCACGTGAGACTCTGCAGCAACATGCTGTGCTGGGGGAACATGCGGCTACTTGCAGTTTGCATATTAAAGAAATAGGGCTGCTTTAGCTGTGTGTGTATGTGTGTGTGTGTGAGTGTTTGATTTAGAGTTTTACTGTCCTCTGCAAGTCATGCATGTTTTTCATAGTCTCAGGAGATGAAATATAGATGTCAGGTTAATTCCCACAGTTCTGGAAATTAATAAAATCTTAAAGGTCATGTAAAATATTGTGCTAGTTATGTTTTTTCACTGGAAAAAAAAGTAAGATTTACTTTTCACTAAAATTGCTAGTTTTACAAATAATTACAAAAAAATGTCAATGGTAACGCATTTAATTAAACGTCCATTGTGTAATATTTAGGAGGTTCTGTTGCCAGAAATGCAATATCATATAGACTACATAACTGTTTTCAGTAGTGTATAAAGACTTTACATAATGAACCGTTATGTTTTGTTACCTTAGAATAAGCCATTTCTATTTACATACACCATGGGTCCTCTTACATTGAAATAGCTATTTTAGGCCGATGTGTTTTAGCCTTTAAAAGGACAAACGTTTTTCATCACTATGTTGTCCTTCGTACAAATAAGCTAGCAAAAGTCAGTGAATATGTGCGGCAATGACACAATGATGAACAAGTAACAATAATATTCGCAATAATATGTCGTTTTACTGGATAATTAAGTAAACATAATTTCTTAATTTATAATTGTGAAAGAAACTCATTGCTTTACTGGCTACTCTCTGAGGCCATGTTTACACAAAGCCAGGTATTTAGAAAACAAATATTTTCCCCTCTTCGTTTTCAATAATAACCAGTCCTTCCAGAAAACGCAGCGTTTTTTTGTGATTGTTGCGGGCAAAAATCCTTTGATTACGCGGCTCGTTTTCTTAAAAATGCGATGGAATATGCGGATATTTATGCAATTTTATGCGATGAAATTGCGGGAACTTGCAAAAATTGCGGGAACTTGCAAAAACTGCGGTTTGATGAAAAAGAGAAAAAAGTGATTCCCCCAACACCCTGTTCTCACTAGGCTACTACCTAATGTAAAGAGTCATTTCTTATTACTTTTCTTTGATAAGGAAATTTCTCATCTTGTTTTATTTTTATTGAATTTTCAAAATCACAGAGTTTGATATCAAGTTCTTGACATTTCTTTTACACATTTTCTGATAAGTATAACATTTGATAAGTAAAACATGAGACAACAATAATTTGAGAAAAACACGAAAAAGAAAAAGAAAAAAAAAGATAGAGGGCATCACAGACATATATTAAATTCCTTTAGCAGAGATACAGATCTTTTGGGCTTTTCAATTTTTTATTTATTTATTTATTTATTTATTTTTATTTTTTTTACAGACTCAAAATACATTTTAAAGGCTGTTTTGAAATGAGCAAAGTTGGGTTTTGAGTTACTCCACTTAGTTTGATGAATATGAAATTTTCCTAATAATAGAAACAAATCTATAACATACATTTTTCTTATAGGAAAGTCAAAATCATTTGTATGAAGATGACAAATTTAAGACAAGGTTGCAATTCATTTTAAAACCTAGAAATCTGAGACATCTCATTCCAAAAGATTGAAGAATATGGACATTCAAAGAATAAGTGCACAATAGATTCTCTTTCACAATTTCAAAAACAGCAAAGTTTTGTTTCAGACTGTAACGAGTGTAAATAAGTTGTGGCCCCTTTAAGAGCTGCGCGCTGAACTGTCTGCAGTGTTATATGTGCGCCTCGAACACCCCATGTGTGCGGGTAATTTCTGTTTGATGCTTCTTTTATCTTTTTTTGTTTATGTGACGGTAGAACATGTGACAGAATGTTATATGAGTTAGATTTGTGAGATGTCAATCGCCTCCGCGAGTCCGTCACTTCATAACGTTCCCATGGAAACAGGGGAAATGGCTGCTCTTGTATGAAGCAAACGCAACATTTTTCAACTTTCTGCTAAGATATATGTGACTTTTTTGCAACGAAAATGCGAGGATTATGAAATCATGCAAACCCCGCATATTTTGCACGGAAATCGGCAATTTATGCGGCGAAAGTGTGGCTTATTTGAAAAAATGCGGCCCCGCATAAATATGCGGACTTTGGCTGATTTTGCATTTAATTCAGCGATCGCATAATCGCGTTTTCTGGAGGGACTGAATAACATCGTGCACACACCCGCATAAATACGCCGTCGAGCGACATATCTATGCCAAACCTATGGGCGGCAGTGTTGGGAGAAGGATAAAGCCATGCAAGCCAATCAGAATCGACAAGAGAGAACCTAAAACGCCGTTTCTCCCAGTTGACATGACAACACATAACCGGCGTTTCAGAAATCTCCACTTTTGGCGCTTTTCCACTGCATGGTACAGTACGGTTTCGGCTCGCTTCGGGTCGCTTTAAATGCTACCTGGTCTGTTGAGGTTCCAAGCGTACCGTACCGGTACTAAAATGTGACGTGAAACACTGCAGATCACTGATTGGTCAGACAGAATCGTCAGCACTAGCGCCATCGGATTTGCGACACGAGACACTAAACCCGCTCGATTTAATAACCAGTAGACAACAGCCTCCTTTTAAACAAATTTTCCGTCTTGCAGTTAAAAACATCCACATGCCGAGAATCAGGAACACCATCCCCTCGAAAGGCTCCATTGTTCCTGTGTTGTGGGTTTGAAATGTGGCGCGTTGATGTCATGGCAGTAGAGGCGCGCGCAAATAACGATCAGTCCCACCCACTAAGCGGTACTACTGCAGTGGAAAAGCAAGAGAGCTAAAGCGAAACCGAACCGGTCTGTACCGGAATCGAGTCGTACCACGCAGTGGAAAAGCGAAGCGAGCCGAACTGTTCCGCGCGATTCGGAACTGTACCGAACCGAGACGTACCATGCAGTGGAAAAGCGTCATTTGGCCGAAGTTTTTAGAAATTATCGTTTTCTGTGATAAAAACGGGGTTTCGTGTAAATGAGAGGCCAAACTGCAGAGAGAATATCTGCGTTTTCCCTTCGTGTAAACGGGGCCTGATGTCTCAGACGTCGACGACATATTTTCCTGACAGCCACCGTAACTTCTGTTTGTTGGAATTCATAACCTCACCACTAGATGCCGCTAAAAATCACTCACTGTCCCTTTAAACATGAAGTTTTGAAGTAGAAAATCTGAAATACTTTTTTCTTGTAAAATGTGGGCTACTCCAGTAATCTTTTTACAACTTCTTTTAAATGAATTTCATAATTGTTCAACAAGAAATTATTGATTTCTGACTGCTACTGTATTTCTAATTAAACAACATCACACAAGCAATGCTCTTCTATATAACCTAAAATTCTGAATAATATTTCACAATTATATTAATATAGAGACTGAATTAATATAGAGACTGCAGGTAATCACACACAAATATTCTGTGCAACAGCACGAACTGGGACTGTGATGGATAGTATGCGAACAGTTTTGCACATTGCCAGTTAGTTTCTCTATTGAGAAAGTGGGTTATCTGAATCATGTAGAAACAAAACACTGCTACTTGCAGTGTCAGAGCATGCAATGCTTTTATTGTGGCTTAAATCTGAAACTTCCATAGGTCGATGAGAAAATTAGGCAAACATCCATGCGACATCAAAATTGGCTGCTTCCGAAATCACATAATCTTCGTGTATGTATTTGTTTTGAGAAAATCAATGCACAGGCCAGTAAAACTGTGTTTCTATTTAGTATAAATGTTAGTACTATATGGATATAATCTTGATGTACTACATTCACATTATTGCCCTTATTGTGACCTGTCAGCGTCAGTATTAATTCTCAAATCCTCTTCCGTGGCCTCATGAGATACTAAAGTGTCCATTGTATGCACACTTCAGAATCTCGCCAGAAGTAGGTCATTCGTGTACTTTTTGCTTTCTTTGAGTACTATGAATTCAGACATTCTTATCTTGTCACACACTGTTTTTCACCAACTACTTGGGAAGTTTGTGATTGCCAATTTATGCCTTTAAAAATCAATCAGATGAAGGAATGTCAGGAGACAGGAAGTAAAGTTAAGATTGGATTCAGACATGCCTTAAAGCGTTTATACCCTGGAATGCATCCTCTAAAGGAGCATTTTAAAGATCTTAGGAGCATAGTCCCAGTGTTTCATGAGCAGCAAATCATCATATTAGAATAATTTCTGAAGGATCATGTGACACTGAAGACTGGAGTAATGATGCTAAAAATAAGATTTCTAGCAGAGGTTGACAAATCAAATACCAACACATAAAAAAATCAAAACCTGACAGTCTGTTCTTAGAAATCTTATAAATGGGCCATGTTTGGATCTTCCAACAGAACAGTGATCCAAAAACAAACATCATAACAAAAATGGGTCACTGAGCACAAAACCAAGCATCTGCAATGGCCATCCCAGTCTCTGACCTGAACCCTATAGAAGAATGAGTGGGCTGAACTGAGGGAGAAGAAGCGCCAACATGGGTGTGGGAATCTGATAGATCTGGGGCCGTATCTCACCAAAGATTTTCTAAGGCTAAGGTGGCTCCCAACTGCCCGATTTAGGAAGCAGCTCTCTAAAAATAGACTGGGCTGCGTCTAGCTCCTGCACTTTCAGGACTTCCTGAATTTTTTTTGCACGAAAGAGTAATTCACAAAGCGTTTTTCAGCCTAAAAGTCAGCACCTAAGTCTGGGACACGCTTAAAGAAAGACGACAGGAGAACTCCTGACCATGCTAAAGACCTGTTCACAAAGCGCAATTGTGGCGCATACCAGCGCCCTCGCAGTGAGTCGGGGCTCTCCAACACAAGAGCGGAATGCCGGTCCATCCTGCCAAACAAATCATCTTCCATGTCATTCGCTTAGTTTTTGCTTCAAATCCCAGTGCCGAATTTTACTTTTGTTATATTTTTTCATTTCTCCAGCACCAGCTGGGCCAGCAGCAGTAACTGATCCTGCATCCAGTTGGGCTTATTTCCCTTTTCCATTTGGCTGAGTTCATCAACCCACCGTCATTCAGACTGTTGCTGACATTAACTTCAGATATGGAGCAACATGTCCTTGCTTTTAAAATGGTCCCGGCTAGGCTAGACGAATGTGATACTAACCAGTGTTAATGCACAAAAGTGATCGTTTTTCATTACTAGCGCAGAGTCAAGGTTTCCTATCACGGCGCACCCATTCACAAAGAGCACCTGAAAAATGCAACGCGCGCCGCATTCTCCCGGTGGTCCGCCGCCCGGTCGGTCTCAGCGACACGGCACTCGACTCTATACGAGGGGCCTGAAAAACGTGGGCACACATACAGATCTCGCGCGCTGAAGTCGCACGCGCTATGGGACAACGATAAGTGAGAAAGAGGCACTGCCATTGCCCTCGGGCTACGACCCTGAATAATTTCATTCATGACTTTCTCTCTGCTCCTTTTCAGAATTACACTTCTACTCTGGGCCCTGCACAATACTGATTATATAGCCTATGCATTTCGATGACTATTACTTTTTTATTATTACTATTTTGTGTGGGACACAGAGACATATTTAGATGTCGTTGGTAATTCCATGAATTTGTTGCTGTGTTATGTTCCTACATGATGGCCCCTGTCCATCTGTAACAACCAGTCAGTCGTGACTATCTGCCGGGAGCTCCCGTGTGCATGGAGAAGTTGACGTCATCCATAGCAACGAAGACTTCACTCTTAGTTTCAGGAGTTGTGATTTTACCTTACTAAGAGTAGGTCTGAAAGGCGATTGTGAATAACATTTAAGAGAAAAACCTGAGCTGAGAAGATTTTAGGTGCGAACTCAGGAGTACCTCCTGGTCGGAAGATAAAAGCCCCCGCTGAACGCGGCCCTGGAGCAAATTTCTGTTGGAGGAATGGGTTCTAATCTCTAGTCAGTTGTTCTCCAAACTCATCAGGCATTATACAAGAAGACTCTGAGCTGTTTAAAGGAGGTTGCAAAATGAAATATTTAATAAAAGGAGGCAAATAATTGTTTTCCCAATGTGTTTTTGAGAAAACATTTATTTTCATAATGTGATTTCCCCCTACTTTCAATTCGTTTACTTCAATAAAAGGTTTGATTTTTGCATTTAAAAAATAATATATCAAAAGGATAAACAATGCAGATTTATTTTTTACAGCCATCTTTGATCATATTTACCAAGGTGGCATGGTAAAAGAAACACCTGGGGAAACTAATCAGACATGAAAAACTACAAAGAACTACAAAACATGGCACATGGCACAAGACAGGAAATACCAAAAAAGTCCATAAACACACAGGGAATACATGACAGTTTGTATATAAATATAGGTCCCACTTTATATTAAGTGGCTTTAAGTACTATGTACTTACATTGAAATTAATAATTTGATTCAACGGACTTATTGTGTACATACATGCTTTTACATTGTAGGCCTACTTATATTTTGAAAATACCTGCATGTAATTACAGCAGTAATTAATAAATGTAATAAAGTTTGTAATTACACAGTTGACCCTTCCCTCACACCTTAACCCACCCTTAAACCAACCCATACCACCACACCTGTCCCTAACCTTACCCGTATCATACCTCAATATTAGCAAAAGTGCTTTACAATACAACCTGAACAAAACAAGTACATTGTACTTATTTTTCTATGTAAGTACATAGTACTTAAATCCACTTAATATAAAGTGGGACCAAATATGGTTATCCTAATATATAAAACCTCTATCATTATTATATTTAAGTATTTATTTTACTTTAAAATTTATTTTTTTCAATCGAGTACACCCCTATCCCCAGAGAAAGGTTTTGTCAACCTATTGTTACAGTGCACGCAAACACGTGCACGCGCACACACACACAGGCAAAGTCACTTGTACAGACAGGGAAAGGCTTGGAAGGCACAGGTCTGCTTGGTTACTCAGGAAAAGACATCCTTGGTCATTTCCCTCTTCCTACATGGAGAAAATCCATGATTTCAGAAAACAGGAACTGAGCCAAGCCGGGCAGGCATTATCTGTTACACTTCCTCTCTGCCTTACTCATCTGTTGTCACTCCTTCCGTCTTCTTGCTTTTCTCTCAAATATTCTTACAAATTCTTCTGTCTCTCGCCTGTTTTCTTCATCTGTCCCCAGATGCCTCAAAGGAGGGACCCTCAAACTTTTTCAGCAAGTGTTAAATAATTCTAATCAGTCCACATCCTAACCAAATGCTCCTCTTCTCCACAATGTAATTTAAATGGTTCTAATAATTGAAATTTAATTGAACATTAAACACAATTACACACTATAAAGTCTTCCCCTTTTCTCATTTTCTCAAAAACGCATAAAATAACATTTAATTTCAACATGTACAACTCTTAATTCAGCTATATGCAAAGCATGCTGAACTAACAAGCCCCGCCCAGTTTCAGTTAATGCAACTTAAATAATTCATTTAATCCGAAAGCAAAAGGATTAAGTCAACTTTAATTTGACACATTTAAGCAGATTGAACACAATCAAATTAAGTTTGGATGAAATGGAGCAATTGTGTTGCTTAAGCTCATTTCAAGCAATTTGAACAAGCAGCCAAAATATTATTTTTTTCATTGCACTTTATTTAAAGTATTCCAGAACAGACTCTCTGAAATACTAACAGAAATGAAGACTTTGCTTTAGGTTAACTTTTTTATTTTCTCTGAGGCCATGCACCTTGCCACCTTCTTCATCATCTTCATCAAATACTTTGTTTTGTTAATCACGAAATTAATTAAACCCTTTACATTAGTTTAACTATTTATAATTATGTATAGTGGAAAATTATACTGGTTAATTTAACGCAATACAATAGTGTTTTGGTGATAAAAAGTGTTATGATATCATTCCAATCAGGGCGGCTGGCCAATAGAGGGTGCTAGGGTCTCTCTGAGCTGGTCCAGTTATAAAGGCCTGGCTGGATGTGGTCATGCTAATGCCTTATTGTGCTTTTTTACTTTTTAAAACAACAGGCCATATGCACCTGTCTGAGAAAGCAAATAGTCTGAGTTCAATTTCAGTATTATTTGTTTTTGTGAAAGAATGCCTCTTCAACCATTTCATATTGGCATTAAATAAAGGCTGTTTCACAGCTGCAGTCTGTATTGTGTTTGAATGGTTAATAATACTAATAATAATAATAATAATGATTTGGTTTGAGAACCACGAGCTGGGTTAAGGAATAAAATAAAATCAACATCAGAAGCACAATACACATACACCAAGGGCAAACATACAGTAAGAAAGTAACATACAGAGGTCTTTTGCAAAGTTGGTTAAAGATACAAACAAACAACATATAATAAGGTGAACAGACTGTGAGCTGAAGAGTAATATTCAGAGAAAAATAACTTTTTGAGAGGTGTTTTTAAGAGGTTTTTAAATGAGAGAAAGGTGAATGCTTGACGACCCATAACGCTAAATAACCTGATGGACCTATGGTTACCAGACTATTGTAACTGACTGAATATGATATAGCCCCACATAAGATATTTTTCACCAGCTGCCTCTGGTTTTAATATTATTAAGGTAAAAGAGTAGCAATACTTAAGAGTGAATTTGAGAACTACAATACATATTTGTACTTGTATGTGAACATTTACACTCACAGCTCCAATGTGAAGTTGAATGTTGAAATTTGCTCTCACAGACAATCGTCACAAACCTGTATTCTGAATTTGAAGCTGCAGAGCAAGTCACAAATGTGTAAAATGCCATTCGCAGAAATACAATGACAATTACAAACATGTTATATATATATTTGCACTTATTCTTACATTCACATTCACAATACAACCTCAATTTGGCACTTGCAAATTCAAATTTCACGCCTTGACTTTTGCTACTCTTTTCACGATATATGAGGTGCAAAACTGACTTGTGCACTTACAACTGTGGCGGTAAGAGAGAAAGTGGGGCGGGAGAGAGGCTGTTCAAATTAGCTGTTTTATTGTTGTTGTTTTTTTCTACAACCATCATAGTTTAACCATATAGTTATTGTAGTAAAATTGTGTTTTACTATAGTTTTACTGTAAATGCTGTAGTAAACGATGGTAAATTTTCATAAGGGAAAGCTGCAGACCAAAAAAAAAAAAGAATTTAGACACAAAAATCTTACAAAAATAGCAAGGGAGGAATGAAAGAAATCCCTATGTTTAGAGGCAGTACAAGTTGTCACTTTTAAAGTGTTAACTATCAAACATTTTGTTTGTAAATGTAATTGATCAGTCAGTTGTTTAAATCACTCACATGTTCTTATTGTTTGCCCATGCATGTTTATGCTCTTGCCTCGCGTCCTATAAATCTAGATGCAGTTTAAATGTTTGTCCACTAGATGGAAGCATTAGAAAAAGTAAAATAAGTGTGGACAGTAAAATACGTGTGGTAAATAAGTAACAGTAAAACTAAATGCGGTAAAAAATAAATAACAGTAAAATAAGTGCGGACACAGCGACCGCATTGATTTTCAACAAAGAAAATTAAAAAACCCCATCATAGCATTTGAAATGTTCCTATTTTTGTTTTGGGAGTTCCCAAAACAGTTTAATTTGCATGCAAGGATAAAAAACACTTTATTTGTCTTATAATATGCATTTATTTTTAACTGATTTGCTCTAATCGACTCCCAAATGATTTGTTTGTTACGATTCATTTTCCCAAATACCTCTTTTGAGTGACGCTAATCTGCCGTGATTGGTCAAACGACCCAGTCAGTTATTGGTAAATTGTAGGCAGAAGATTGTTGGCAACGGAACGCCTATAACCAGGATTATACTAGCTTGTCAAGTGTTGAAAATTGTATATAGTGTTTGAACAAACGTGTCAGAAAAAGTGCACTCCCTTTACTCGCGTGTCCTAAAGAGCGAGCTTTCCCGGCGAAACTCACATTGCAGTGGTTTTTGAGGGCAGTGCTTATTATATAGAGCGAAGTCATATTTGGCTAAGTCGTTTAGGAGGTAATTGCCATTTTTCAATGAATGTCTGGTGAATATCAAAAACAAAACTAACTTTACCCCGCTTAGAAGCTGTGTGGAGTGTACACAACACACATAACACAATATAACTATATTGTGTATGCTACAGAAAACATAACAGCAAACATTATTAATAATACTTACAGATTGTGATTCGGAGGAGGACGAACCTGATCCATATACACTGGATACTGAGCCCTCCTTCAGGAACAACTGGCTTGCGAATCCACATTTGAATTAATTTTGTTTTTGAATGATTCGTCATTTAAATTATGAGAACACAAGGTTGGGGCTATACTGTTGTGGTACCATGGCAAATATGAACTCTAACTACTGAATCTTCACAGCTCGCCCCTGGACAATGAAAACTAGTGGCTGAACTGTCTTTGCAATTTAGAACACAGCGTCTTCTTGACATCACCTGAAGTATTTGAATGTGTTGTACACTTCAAGTTTACACTTCCGTCTGCGCGCGCAGTTGTTGGGAGCGGCCAATGAGCTAATGTTTTGTAACTACGACACGAAGAAACAGCTAATGACTTGTTTCAAAAACAATTCATTTCATAGACTCAGAGTCGACTCTCACTGTTTGAAAGACAATAACTTTAAATATGGTGCACTTTCAGATATAAATCTTTGCAGCGAAATACTGTTTCTGTCATGTTTTATTTGTCATTTTTTAAAGTCGCATTGATGTCTGCTAGAGGACTCGGTGTTCGTTGATATTACTGCGCTAGCTACCCGGAAATGGAACGGGGTCTGTTTACATTTGGTTCTTGGTTGTAGTCTTTTCCGCTCTGGTTCTCCATCTTGCCATATTCGACTGTGTCTGTGACTTTTTTACGGTGCTAGACACCGTAGTTCGTACAGCGTCCTGGTTGTCGCCATTAAGTGGTCGGGAGTGTGCTAACGCTTCAGACTCAAATATCGAGCGGAAGTTTATACGTGGTTGTGAGGTATCTGAAAAAAATTGTTCCACTATAGCAAACAACACTGGATTGAAAGCATACATTGCGCCGATATATTTGTTTTTAATCATCAACCAACCACTCGGTGACTTGCACAGTTTTGAAAATGAACGTTAAGGGTTGTTTTATGGACATGTTTGCGCATGCCCATAGACACCCAGTCTAAAGCAGTCACAGGCGATTCTAAAATAGTCAAAAATTCAGAGACAGGGCCCATTGTCAAAATGTCTAAGTCCACCACTTTATTTCATTCAAAACAAACTAAAATAGACTCAAGGTGTAAAATACCGGAATTATCCTTTAATGCCTCCAAGCCCCCCTGATTACCTGCAAGCTTTTCTCTCCTGTCTATACGGTCATTTCTCTACTGTGCGACAGAGAGCCGAATTCCGTTATGACTGAATTTCATATTATTACCAGAGGGGTCTAATATGGAGAACTCCATAGACCGTAAAAGAAATGGACACAGCGACCCCATTGATTTCAAAGGAGAAGACTGAAGCCTGATTATTGCACTTCCTGCCTGATGTCTGAGTTGTTGTCTTTTATCCACATAAGCAAAAAGTACATTTTCTGGCATTTCTAGTCTAGAAAGCTCTCAAATTCAAAAATAACTTCACATTTCTTCTACATAAATTACCTATTTAAAATACACATTCATCTTTCTGAGAGCTGGAGTGACCATTTGAAAAAAAAAAAAAACATTCTCAAGTATGGATACTACTCTGGATTTAGAGTGAGTATGGATAACACTGAGGCCATAGATGTCAATGGTCAAATCTCAAAACAAATCCAAATTAAAAGCAGGTTCTAATGGCCCAAGAATGGGTTCAAATACTTGGGCATCTTTATTCCCTCCTCTTGGCTATGGACCAGTTATACGACACAAACTTTTAAAGAGTGATTTAAAATATTAGCGAAGATTTAAATCATTGGACAGCTCTCCCTCTCTCTCTGATTGGTCGTGTTGAATCTATCCGTATGAATGTCGTGTTAAAATTACTTTATCTGTTTCAGATGTTACCTATAGAAGTCCTAAAAGCTATATTTGATCTGCTGGATAAAATAATTGCTAAATTTATTTGGAAAGGAAACGCAAAAATAAGGCTTAAAATGATACAATCGTCTAAAACAAATGGCGGGCTGGGACTCCCAAACTTTACAAAAATTTTGCAAAATCATGTCTTAGAAAATCTCATCTGCAGCAAACATTGGCCATCTTAATGACTTAGTAACAAGTTTGTTTAAGTTGATGTAAGTAGTTATTTTAAATTACATGCCCTTTTATCAAATCTATAGTTACTTAATTGATCAAATATCTGCTAAGAGGTCAAAAAACATAAACATGTTTAAATATATAGATACACAATTAAGTTACTGAAATTGTTTCCAAAATATGTAGGCTACAAAAAATATTAAAATAAGGAAAACAAACACAACAATAACAAACAAACAAACCCTTTAATCTCACACATGTAAAGTATTAAATTATTAATTTAGCCGTCTAAATAATAGGGATTATCACACTGATACGTAAGATTTCCGGATCCTGTGATCTTTGTGCACTGCCACTTCCGTTTGAGTCACCGATCTCGCTGCGCAAACTGATGAAATACAACACTAAGTTTATTTATATGGCATCCCCGTGAAATTTTTCTGATTCACTAAAGTGCCGGCTGCAAACAAACGTGCTACCTTGTTTTATTTTAAAGTTTCAATCCACTTCTTCATGATACTCAATTCAGCCGGGAATCCATGAAAACTTAAGTAGGGTTGGTGTTGTTGGTTAGATTTACAAAGTGGAACAGAGCAGTGACATAAATAGCATTTCGTCTCAGGCATTATTGAACTGCGTCGGAAGTGGACATGAACAAAGTTGACAAATCCGCCCATGAAACCCGAAGCGTGATAATCCTCTATTGGTGGCAGATACTCTAGATTCCATATTGTGACCACTTTATAAAACGGTTAGTTCAAATCCTTGATTCTGATCTGGTCAAGAGCTGTGCTTTATTCACGATAAAACACGGCTGTGACCGCTTCATCCAACGCTTCTATTGATCGCTGCGCAACACTGCGCGTTCTGTGTTGTTTTATTTGAGCTTTCATGCATTTTACACATTGGAACGTTGTTGCTGTTCACACTCGGGGACTATTTTTTCCAGCGGAAGGAAGGCTTTTAGTGATTTTACTTCAAGAAAGTTGCACTTATATTGTTTTTTACTTTAATATTGTGTGGCAACTGTTTTATAAAAGCAATAAGATACTTCGAGGCAAGTGCTGTATCGTGAAATAAGTAACAGCTGAAGGGTTGCAGGCACTCCGCTTCGCGTCGTGCCTAACAACGCCCTTCAGCTGTTACTTATTTTACGATACACACAGCCTCTTCGTACTTATTGCTTACTTAAAACCCACATCTGTACAAGATGGTTCAAAGTCATTACATATTTTCTAATACAACATTCAAATTAATTTCATATTAATAAAGAAAGAGAAGTTTTGATTCTTGAATAAGGTTCAGTCTGACACACAGAAGTAGCGCTGTGCATGAGAGTGACACACAGACTCTTGATACGGAACAGCTTTTATACTATTTTCAAGGTTTCCTTCTTATAATTGACTCCAGATAAGGACTTCTCTGGAGTTTGTAGCTTCTACACAAAGGTCAGAGCTTCGCTCAAATAACCTGGAATATTCTAGACAGTGCCTAAGGTAAGAGGTCATGTTCCATCTGTTCCTGTGGCTTATTCTCATGCTACGTACACACATTTTTTACATTTTTGCTCATGCAATTGGTTCAATGGAAACACATTGCTCAGACTACCTAGTAATCTTCACTAATGTTTAAAATTGCCATAACAATCTTCACTAGGCCTGCAGTTACATCTCACTATATCACACTTGTTTATTAGAAAGGGACAGTGATATAACAACTAAATTGACAACATGTTAAAATATTGCACAGAAATGTTTCAGCAACCATATTGCACTTGGTTGCATATTGGTTGCAGTTCCACCAGAGTTCCACTGGGGCGATCGTCCGAGTGCAAAATGAATGGGAGTCTATGGGGTTAATAATGACACAATTAAATCATTTGAACAAGTAAGAAATTAATTTTACACTTCCCAAGGTCTGAATATTGTAGCCCTGAATCGGGTACATGGGGTCTATACGACCCAATTCGACTTTCACTTAACAAAAAAAAAGGTTCCCATCATCTTAAGTGGAAAAGAGATTTTGTGACTTTTCTGGTCTTCAGGGTCAGTATGAGCCCACATTGAAATGAATGGGAAATGTGAAAATAACTAAATATATTTTCTAAAAAAAAATTAATAAATCTGGCATAAATCTGATTTTTTTACACAGAAATGAAGGCCTAGTACTAGAACACAAATGCAATGTATCATAAAAAATAACATTTCATATGCTAATGATATAGTTGAGGAATTGTGTGATATATGGATACAAAAGTACTTTATATCTCCAAAAACACAGCATTAATGAATAGATGAGAAGTAAACAAAAAAAAAGATATATTATTTGTATGATTAAAAATGTATATATTTTTTTTACAATTACAATCAATTGTTGGGGTCATATAGACCTCAAAGCCCAGAAGTGCTAAACAGGAAACGAAGACCATTTGAAGGTTAAAATATCACAACTGAGACATTTCCTCACAAATGCAAAAGAATTCAAAATAACACCTTACAAACCAAGGAGTGTGAAAAGGTACATTGCGTGACCAACTGTCTGGAATGCAAATGGAAGGTAATAACCAGATTTTTTTCAAACTCCACAGATAATTGTAAAATGGAATCCATCCTGACTCAGTGCTGGAGAAATTGGGCAACATGCTGTTAACCACACCCATATTTCATGGTCATGTCCGAAATAAAGAAGATTACTGGAAGATATATTTTATGCCCGTAAAGAAATCTTCCATTGTGAAATCCCTGAAGACCCCATAATAGCCTTCCTGGTGTGCGTCCAAAGGGCCTTAAAGGTAGAGCTAAAATGGATTTACTACAGATCTTATTCGCTACAGCCGTGAGTGTATTACATGCAGAAAGTTAAAACCTGACCCTACATCATACAATGCTTGGATTCAAAAAGTATGCCAGTTGCCAGGTTGAGAAAATTGCATTCCCATTATCGACTTCAGAAAACTGGCTCCTGTAATGCCGTTAATACTACAATGACCATGTGTCACTATCATATCCACCCTAAATTTCATCTCTGACTTTCTCTAATTATAAAAAATAAAATAAAATAAAAATAAAATCATTCTTTATACAATGTGTACAATATAATTAAATTTGGACAATTGGCAATATTGTCTTTGAGAACATGATGGATTAACCAATGCCATACTGTATTGTACATAATGATGTGGTTCTAAATAAAAAATAAGTTCCTCAAAAAAAACGTTAAAAAAACGTAAACAATTTTTTTAATTGCTTTAATTATTTTTTTTTTGTACAGCACTTTGGTCTGCAGGTGCAGTTGTAAAGTGCTTTATAAATAACAATAAAAAATGTATAAGTGAATAATATGTTAAAGTTTTGGGTATTGAAGGGTCACAATCAGACATACAAGCAAATTATTTTTAATGACTGGGTGATTCTTTAACAATGGTACTTTTCGTGTCCCTGGATGAAATAATACAATCTAAAAAACCTTTCTTCTTTTTTTGTTTTTGTCAGACTCACTTCACCCGGTTTGTACGTCTCACATCCGCCGCCGGCGAGCGTGCAAAGTGGCCGGAGTGATTCATTTTCAATGACGAGCCGGCGGCGAGCTCCGGCGAGGGCGGCGCGCCTTGGACGGGACAGCAGCGAGGAAAGTCTGAAATCACGTTCAACTTTATGGTAATGGAGCAATGACGCGGTTTGCGGCAACCAGCCGCAACCAATCGGAATGTAGAAGTGTTCCATTTGAGAGAAATTCCAGAGAACGCAGTCCTGTAAAGTTTGGTTTTGGCGACATTAGTTCCCAATCAAAATAGAGGAGGTTGATCATTTGAATTTGATAAGAGGGCGCGCAGCACCATTTATAGGCAAGATTTTCGTGCTAGGAACACTTTTTCAGTGGTAATGCAAATTATAATAGCACTTAACCATGAACACAAAAGCCACACCACACACAGATGGCTTTTCATTTGTTTATTTCATTAGCAAACATGTCACTATAATTTTAAAAGTTACTTCCATTTCGATCAATTTTCTGCAATAATACGAATTCAAACATGCTTGTTTGCTTTGTGGCCCCTTTAAATACCGTTTTAAAAAAGTCACGCATTCGATCTGCACGTCAGTAGCATCTAGAGCATCCACTGAATCTTTCCACGGCGTCGTGACAGAGCGGCGAGAGTCGATTTTGCCACTCTCGCCGCGGCGGTGTGACGTACGGTAAGGGGAACTGTATAAAAATGTATCATGGCTCAAACATTCTTTTATTATATAATATGAGGCCTTTTATGCATGATATTTTACTGTTTTCCCCCTGTCCCTAAGCCAGACTTTGTACCTTCAACCTCCAATTAATTCTAAATTAAATATTTAAATAATGTAGATTTTAAAGTACAAATTATAAATTATGTCTATTTCAATTTTACATATTATATATTGCAATATTTATTCACATTTTCTTCTATTTTTCATAAGTAGAACCCTCGTCCCTTGGGTTCACTGTCATTTCGCCACACTGTACAAAATAGAATCCTGGGATCATTGTTTTAGGTTTGAATACTTAGTAACCATAGCAATAGAAACTCCACAGTGAACACATGGCTGGGTGAAAGGGTGACCTCTTTAGAGGGTAACGAAAAGAAGAAAATCAAGGTAAATACTGACTAAAACAATATGTTTATTGGCCGTCATTTCCAAACGGCTCATATTTCACATGGATGTAAAAATAACTGGATAAAATTAATTTAATAATGTGTCATTTGTGTATATTTAATGCTAACTATAAAACTAATATTAACAGGCTAACATTCGCATGAATATTTTAGATGGAAAGGGGAAATGTAATTTCCACCACAGTCATTTCCACCACAGTGTTCGTTGTGGTGGTAAGACAGGTTGTGGTTGAAATGACATTGTTCGTGCTAAACAGCAAATTATTTTGGGCTATAATACTAAAACGATAATGTAAAAACAAGAAAAAAACATACAATTAATTAAGTTAAGGTAGTAAAAAATATTTTATTATTTATTATTGCTACAATATTGTTGGTAAATAAGAGAACTTGGGCGTTTTCTTGGCTGTCAGATGAAAATGCCTATATATATATATATATATATATATATATATATATATATATATATATATATATATATATATATATATATCAACACAAATCATCGCACCCAACTTAAAGGAAGGTTTCTAGACAGATTGAGATACCAACTGATACTAAAAAACTGTTTGTAGAAATGTTTTTATTTTCTGAAACGGTCTAGCTCAAAGAGAATTGGGTCTGACGTTAGCCAGGATAGCCCTACAAAGCAAAAAGGCAGTAATACGCAGGGTGCAGAACTGAGAAAAGTGACTATAACTCGAAGCTTTGTGCAGTTACTGTACAAACGACTACCAGTTTGCTCCAAAACGACACACATAACATAGGATGCCTTGAATGTCATGAAAATTATAATAACAACTGTTTGACCAAAAGTGCAGTTACTGCCTTTTTGCTTTGTAGGGCAAAATAGCAATATGGTTGTGAAACATTTCTGTGCAATATTAAGTTTAATTGTTATATCACTGTCCCTTTCTCAATAACACACATGCCATATAGTGAGATGTGACTGTAGGCCTGGTGAAGAATGTTATGGGAATTTTAATCATTAGTGAAGATTACTAGGTAGCTCTAGCAATGTTTTTCCATTGAACCAATTGCATGAGCAAAAATGTATGTGTGTACATGCATGAGAATGAGCCACAGGAACAGATGGAACATGACCTCTGACCTTAGGCACAGTCTAAGTATTCCAGGTTATTTGGGGACAGTGTGTGTGTCACTCTCATGCACAGCGCTACTTCTGTGTCAGACTGAACCTTATTCAAGAATAAAAACTTCTCTTTCTTAATTAATTTGAATTTTGGAGACTATACCCCTAAAAAATCCACTTCTCTCAGGTTACATTTTGTTTTTACTATAATTTGAATGTTGTATTTGGAAAAATATGTAATGATTTGTACCATCTCGTAAAATATGTAGGCTACAAAAAATTATTAAATTGAATAAACACAAACACAACAATAACAAACAAACAAACAAACCCTTTAATCTCACACATGTAAAGTATTAAATTATTAATTTAGCCGTCTAACCCCATAGACTCCCATTCATTTTGCACTCGGACAATTGCCCCCAGTGGAACTCTGGTGGAACTGCAACCAATATGCAACCAATATGGTTGTGAAACATTTCTGTGCAATATGTTAACATGTTGTCAATTTAGTTGTTACATCACTGTCCCTTTCTAATAAACAAGTGTCATATAGTGAGATGTGACTGCAGGCCTAGTGAAGATTGTTATGGAAATTGTAATCATTAGTGAAGATTACTATGTTGTCTAAACAATGTGTTTCCATTGAACCAATTGCATGAGCAAAAATGTATGTGTGTACGTGCATGAGAATGAGCCACAGGAACAGATGGAACAGGATCTCTGACCTTAGGTACAGTCTAGAATATTCCAGGTTATTTGAGCGAGCTCTGGCCTTGTGTAGAAGCTAAAACTGCAGTAATATAAATTATAATAAAACAATTAAAATATATATTGTATGTTAAATTATGAAAACCAACAATTAATGTTCTTTTGAAGAATATTCTGTGTATTTTCTGTTCACAGAACATGTTGATTATCTGTACATTTTCTTTCTTGATTTGAGGTGTGTGTGTGTGTGTGTGTATGTTGTGATTTATTTTCTTTTTCTTTCACTTTGACACAAAAGCAGTTGTTGTGTTTTAATCACATTATTTCATGGAAACCCTGGCATGACATTTTTATTGAGCTAGTTTGTTTAGCTGTTGAACAATTTGAGAATGTGTTTGACCGGACAAACAGGTTTAAAGTGTTTGTGCATGTTTCATTCCATTATAAATAAAGAAAAAGATTTTCAAACTTTTGAAGAAAAAAAACACTTTAACTCACTGAGCCACTTTACTCCACTTGCAATTGTGGTAAGTATTGCGGAACAGACAAAACATTACTTTTTTATGTGTTGTGCTTTGTGATATACAGTTGAGAAACCTCATCTCTGTTTTCTAAAATGTGAAATCAAGATTCATCGGGTCAAATTCAACAATGCCCAAGACATGGTTCGCCCAAACTGATAATTCTGTCATCATTTTCTGTCACTCCAAACCTCCAGAGGCAGACAATATAAGGGGCAGCAGTGGCTCAGTGGTTCATATAGGTTGTCTACAAACCCAAAGGTTGATGGTTCAATCCCAGTTCCACCTGTTGAGCTGTCCATGAGTAACCCAGCAAGCTGGATGACGCCTTGCATGACCAACACTGTGGTTTACTCAATTAAACTTTCTGGTTTACAATTTATTTTAAGGTGACTTAGTTACATTGCACTTACTCAAATAAGTACTGAGTAATTTTGATAAACTCCATATTTACTATAAAGTTACAATTAGGCTTGCGGTTTGGTTTAGGGTTAGTTACTTATGATTACTTTTATTACTATAGTAAGTACATGTAGTACAAAAAAAATAATAAAAAATGTCCATAATATACTGTACAAATGCGTTTACAGATGGGCTGGCAAGACCATGGAACCATCTCTTCAATGGAAGAGAGTAGGATCTGTTTCTTTTTCAGGTCAACATATGATGTTCTCCCATCACCGCAGAACCAAAACCTCTGGGTTGGAGAGGATCCCTCTTGTCCTTTGTGTTCATCACCTGCCACATTAAGGCACATTTTGACAGGATGATTTTGACAAGGTCGGTTTGCTTGGCACCATGACCAAGTACTGCGATGTTTGGCTTTAGCATTGGAAGGCAAGCATAGCATGACCAATAAGTTGCTGCCAGTTCTAGCAAAACATTACACCCAGAAGACAACAATTCCTCCACCCAGTCTGATTTCTGCCCAGGACAACTGGAAGCTGCTAGGGACTGGAAGATGCTTCCGGCTTATTTTTCCACCTGAAATTGCCCAGCCTGATCTCATGAAAGTTTGTATCTATAGAACGAATGTTCTTTCTTGTGCAATTTATACGCCAAAAATTGTTTTGGCATTCTGATATTATACGCAGTTTTCACGTGCATATGATACGCACTTTATGGTGTGTAATGCACACCAACTCCCCACCCACTGTGGAAGTTGGTTTGTTGAGGATTTGTTGCACACTCTAAAACCCCGTTCCTCAGAGATGTCGGATTCAGTGGCTAGAGTTGCGTCGCACAGTAAAGAACTTATCTGAAGCCGCAGAGAGGAGCAGCAACTGGCTGTGGTTGAAGCGAAAATATTCTGGCTGGCTGTGTAGGCTGTATACAGGCCGCCGCACAATGGTTTCGTAGAGTCTGTTGGTTTATTTGTATAGTTTGCATGGTACATTGCATGGCATGCTTACACTCCTCTCACCGCCTGATTTATAAAGCTGTGCGTACCTTTGAAATCCAGGTGTACGCAATGCCTGCCCTTGATAAATCCCACGGCGGAAAACGATCGTCATTAGAATAACAAGCTCTTATACTATTCGAGTCTCCGCTCCCCCACGCCCTCATTTTACACAATGGACATACGGAAGACAGCAAAGAAGAGAAACTTCTCAGATGTGGAGCTGAAATGACCTATCACAATGCATTATTTTACTGCACGTCTTTTGAATTTGCATTCAATTTCGAATCATGTCACATGTATAATAGTGATGATGATGATGATGTGAAGTAACCATTCATTCACATTAATAATGACAATTTGTAATATTGCTCTTATTATTATTATTATGATTTGTATTAATGACACTTATTGTTATTTAGAAGAGGAATGTTTATATTTGTATTATTATTATTATCATTTAAAAGAAGAAGAATGTATTTTTTTTATTATTTTGTCAGTCTGAATAATTTTTTGGTCAATGAAAGCCTTTCATTACCGAAACCCAGTCCGTGCGCACCTGCTGGGGATAATCCTGAAACGTCAGGGTAAAGCACACAGGCTCACAACTGAAGGAATACATATGCTTACAAATCAAATGCTTTGGTAAAGTCACACAAATTAAACATTGTAAATCCATGTTGCACAAAATAGAACACTAAAGTTTATAATCACAATGATGTGGTTTTGTTTGTTTTGTTTTTTACAGTGGGTCATAATAATATATCATATATTTTAGTTTGTCAGTGCGTTTTGTGGTGTTAGGAATTTTTCTGCGCTTTTCCGCTTTAACTCACAACGTGCGTACACCACCTCCTGAGCTGGTGTAAGATTTTAGTGTGCTGGTACGCCAAAGTCCATATTGATAAATCTCAAAGTCACTGTGGTTTTGGGTGTACGCCAGATGTACACTGGAAATTTGGTGGATCATATTGCTCTTGTGTTTTAAACTCGCCACTTTATGCAAAACCAGTTCATCCTTCAAACAAGTCCTTCTTTTTTACTAATCAGATTTCATGGAAACTTTTGGGAATATTTTAGGAATCCTGTAGAGGTCTTGAATACATAAGCATGTAGGGTCACTCGCAGAACAGGTTTGTTTTTTTGTTTTTTTGGGTGAAAGCCTTTTCTGTTGCAGAATTTATTACAACTGTATTGCCCAATCAGAAACTAGGGACTATTAGTATCTGTTACTGTGAGGTCAGGAATAAAACGGAGAGTGAATCCAATCGCAAGCTTTTTTAAAAACACTAACAGGTAATCCAGGGAACTTAGAACAGGACAGAGATAGCTACAGGGACCAAGTAACATTAAACAACAACCGACAGCCAACAACTGAAAAACAGGGGTTTAAATACACAGACAAACAAGCTAAACAAGATAACATGGTTAATAAGAAACACCTGGAGAGACTAATAAACATAGATGAGGAACACCTGTGAACACTGAGCAACAACATAACAAAAGACAAGAAACATGGCAGGATCACATGACAAACAAGGAATCACGTGATATACAAGACACAACAAAACCCACACCTGACATAGCCCCCCCCCCCCCATGGGCGGCTCCCGTCGCCCCTAGTGTAACACCCAAAACAAAAAACAAAACATAAGTTCAGGGGGGTGATGGCGCGGAGGTGGTCTTGGGGGAGGGAAGTCTGAGCAGGGGAACGGGACCAGGGTGGCCAAGCTGTGCAAGCGACCAGGGCAGAGCAGGCTGCACAGACGACCAGGGCAATGAAGACCCCTCGTGCGGCCACGGCGGTGTAAACCCCTCGGGCAGCCACGGCGGTGAAGACCCCTCGGGCAGCCACGGCGGTGTAGACCCCTCGGGCAGCCACGGCAGTGAAGAGCCCTCGGGCAGCCACGGCAGTGAAGAGCCCTCGGGCAGCCACGGCAGTGAAGAGCCCTCGGGCAGCCACGGCAGTGAAGAGCCCTGGGCAGCACGGCATGAAGCCCTCGGGCAGCCACGGCAGTGAAGACCCCTCGGGCAGCCACGGCGGTGAAAACCATGGCAGCTCAGGGCCAGGAACTGGTCATGCACACTGGCTCTGGGTCAGACACACACACTGGCTCGGGAGCAGACACGCACACTGGCTCGGGAGCAGACGACACACACTCTGGCTCAGGAACAGCAACAGACACCGGCTCGGCAACAGGAACAGACACCGGCTCAGGAACAGACACCGACTCGGCAACAGGAACAGACACCGGAATGGCCATCTTGTCCGGAGACACTGGCTTGGCCATCTTGTCCAGAGACACTGGCACGGCCATCTTGTCCAGAGACACTGGCACGGCCATCTTGTCCAGAGACACTGGCACGGCTATCTTGTCCAGAGACACTGGCACGGCTATCTTGTCCAGAGACACTGGCACGGCCATCTTGTCCAGAGACACTGGCACGGCCATCTTGTCCAGAGACACTGGCTTGGCCATCTTGTCCAGAGACACTGGCATGGCCATCTTGTCCAGAGACACTGGCACGGCCATCTTGTCCAGAGACACTGGCTTGGCAGAAGGAACATGAACAGTCTCTGGCTCTAGCCATCTTGTCTGTGGACACTGGCTCGGAGGAAGTGACATGAACAGACTCTTGATCAGCCATCTTGTCCGTAGACACTGGCTTGGAGGCGGCGATCTTGTCCGTAGACACTGGCTCTGCAGAAGTGACGTGAAGCATCTCTGGCTCGGCAGAAGTGACGTAAAGCGTCTCTGGCTTGGCAGAAGTAACGGGTCGCTGGAGTGGGTACCGGTGGACAAGTCTTTGAAGAGGCCTTTCTCCTCCTCCACCGGGTCACCAGACTTGAGACCACCGGATTCGGGACCACCGAACTAGGTCCACTGGAACTGGGACCAGTGGTGAAGGCCTGGCGTACCACGGGCTGAAGCTCTCGAGACAACTGGAGAGTGCCTCTCTCTAGTCCAGGCCGGAGAGATCGGGAGAGCTCCCTCGGGCTGACCTCCTTTAGCCTGGTTCAACCAGACTCTAGTACATTTCATTTGCACATAGTCTGGCCCCTCTCAATTGAGAAACGTTTCCTTCCTTGTAGGCGGGTTCACTGTTAAAGTTCAAATCTATTGGATCTGCCCAGAGTCACTCAGGATCTGCCATAGCCAATCGCTGAACGTGTAGTCGTGAGTGACGTATGCCATGCGCCGAAATGGTTGGAAACAACAAGTCCCAATGATCAGAGGATTATGTTTACAATAGGATTTCAGTCAACGAGAGCTGCAGGTTTTGTTAATGTAGGAACAATTATTATAATTCGAATATATATTTGACACGAAGAACAGTGATGTATCCATTCAACGGTGGAAGCTGTGTCTAATCATTTCAAATACGCCGCTGTGGTCATTTTCTGATCTGCCGCAAATGCTGTAGCAGCTAGCTGTTACAGTGAATGATCAGTCTGTCTCTATCTGCAGATGTGTAATAAACAAAAAATGTTCATATTACGTCATATTTGTTTCTTAATTACCTTAAATATGGTTTTCAAAGTATGTGTTTGTACATTTTTACTTGATGACAATTATTTTAAAAAATCACAACCAATTTGTATGATTTAACGTCACAACATGTAAAACTGACACACCAACCTCCTGCACGAGTACACAAAGGGGCTCTAAAGTGTCCTATTCATCACAAGAATCCGTAAATTTACAGTTGGGAATATGAGCGACTGACATGTAACTCCTAAGCGGATCTTCAACAACAGTTTAGCAGCCGGGACTCAGGGCTTCCGACACCTGCGAACACCAGAGCTAAACCGTCCGTCCAAAATGTCACGGCCATCGTTCACGAGCTGACCAGCACAAACTTCCAAGCCTTCCTGCCTCCTTCACCACGCGGTCCTAGAAATACGAATAACAATCCGGCTTTGAAATTCTGTATCTTCGGCAGTTTCTTTTTCCAACAACGGGCCGAATAGCTTTTCTCACGTCTTTATTACTGAACTCAAACTGACACGCTACATCAATGTCATTCGGTCTCAGCCACTCCCTCTACTCTCTACGCTGATTGGTCCAACAAAAAATTGATTTCTTGAAACCTAAGGATATGGAGCGGTCTCATGACGTAGTACCTGAAGTAAAATGAAATTGACCAGAAGTGCGTAGGAGGGCGCAGCCAGGCTAGACCTCCTTAAGCCCCGTTCACACCGCCAGCGAACAAAGCTACAAGATTCCATTCATTTCTATGGAGCGCTGGCGACATGCGGCGACACGAGCGACAGTGACCGTTGGCGACAGAATGTGGGCGTGCTCAGAGCGACAAAAGTTGAGAATTTTCAACTTTATGCAAATCAGAAGCGATTTTCACGTGAGCGACAACCAATAGGAAAGAATACTGTCTTTCAGTGGAGCTCACGTCACCTTCTCGAGTGCAGGCAAGACAGAAAGAAAGAGTTTGAGTACGATTTCACTGTTTAATATGATTTGACTGTAACCACATACATGGATAATAAAATGATGCATGGAAACTGTTGACAGTCTCAGTGAGTTTAATTCATACATTTTAACGTTATATTCAAGTGTTTTAATTTTATGATGCACGTTAGCACTGCAGTTCATTTTGCAATTTCCCCTGCATTACGTTGACTATTAGGCACAAGAAAATGTATTATTTGTCAAATTCGAATGACGTTTTTATAAATTGTGCCAGTACTGAGTGAGTTTAATTTGTTCATTGATCGATCGTTGATTCTAGTAAATGATTTATTCCACTGAACACTGCTGTGTTTCTTTTTAGCCTTAAAAGTCATGTATTACCTCACTCAAATTAAAATTATATAGTTGTATATATCACTTATCATGGTCTTTTGTATAGATATGACCAGACGTGCAGTCTACCAATAACATCAGAGCGACAGCACTACGAACGCCCACAAGCGACATCACTGCAGAGCCTAGCGACACACAGCGACAAAATCGCTGGTGGTGTGAACGGGGCTTCAGCCCCCAGCCGGTACATACTTTCATTGCCTCATCCTCTCAGGGAGCAGGAGGCAGCAAGTGAAGCAACCCCTAGGTTTATTTGAACAAATCAGGGCTAAGGCTGGCAGTCTTTTTAGCAAACTCCTGGCTCATGCTGGGGAGATCTGTGCTGCTGGATTCATTTGTGGTCTGTTTGTTCTGTTATGTTTGGTCAGGAACAAAACAGAGAGTTAATCCAATAGCAAGCTTTTTTAATAACACTAACAGGTAATCCAGGGTAACTCCAAACAGGACAGAGATAGTTACAGGAACCATGCGCTGCAAAGGGCGAATCATCTCTTTGACAGGATTTAACTGACATTTTTAGGATGTTGATTTAAACCATCAATCTGTTCATATTTCTATTTTAAACTCATAAGAACACAATTACATGTTTTAAGGGAATTCCAACACACTCGTGGCAATTTGTAACTTTTAAAATTCGGAGGACTTTTTTTTTGTAAGGATTTAGAGAGGTTCACCTTCATGTTCAGGAAACAAAAATGTTGTTTCCGTGTTTATCACATGAGGCACAAATTCATATGAAAACATAACCTCATTAAACAAGTTTTATTTTTAGAAACATTAAAATCACCTCATGCACCTTCTTCACTCTCAACATTAAAAAGCCATCAGAAACAAAAATCGCGTTTTAATGCTTTTTTAGATTGCAATTTGCGCTGGTGACAATTATGCATGGCTGAGAGTCACGTACACGTCCCTGAATTACACTTTCAGTATGCAGCGGTTGCTCAATAACAAACTTGAATGAACAATTAAGGAGTTTACAGACAGAGAGACGTGAAGAGAGACATGGAAGAAGTTCAAATGTATGTGGGTGTGTGTTGAAAACAGGTTAGCAGGGGTATTTAAGAGCAGGACTACAGGTGTGTGTGCTGTCAGATATGAAGACGAAGATGATCCACATACTCAGTGTAGCATTTATCATCTCTCTTCTAATGATAGGTAAGAACTTTATTACACAATTCATGCTTTAGGATACCTAATATTTGTTTTTAACTAACATAACTATTACTTACTTTTTAGATTTATCACTACCCACACAGCAACATAGTATCAGCCCACATCTGGCCCACATCTGAGGTACTAGATGTGGATCTACATCTGGCCTGTACTATGTTGCTGTCTAGGTAAGTGAAATTTATTTCTTCTTTTCCAGGGTGTAATGCACATGATGAATGGTAGGGGAGAGCAGGGCACAACCTAACACATTTTGGTTCAATTATTTTTAAAAAATGATTAAGTTAGATTCAACTTTTTTTCACAAGCAACATACACATCTCTGTTACAAATGAACGGAACACTTAAAGTTTTATTCTTAGGACGTTCCATTTTTGTACTGTAGCACCTGAAAGTGCCAGAAGTGCAAATGTTACAACTTACTCCATAAGCGGGGTTAATTGTAACAGACAGCTGGGGTTAGTTGTTACACTTGTGTGTAACACACATAATTCAGAACTATTTTATTTGTATAGTTTGATATTGTTTGTGCATCTGTATCTGATAGATATACATCAATCCTTATCCAATCATTTTCTCATTACACTGTAAAAAATATAGTATTTTCAAGATTTGTTACATTTTTTCAACATTTTTTTCTTTGTCAAATCAACTTAAATAATTTATTTAGTTGAGATAACTTATTATTTTGAGTTTCTGATGATTAAATTAATCTTCTTCATTGTATTAACTCACTTTTTCCAGTTCAATCAACTTCAAATTAAGGCAACCAGGTTACTTTTTTTTTTTAAGTTAAACCAACAAAAAATTTTTACAGATCAATATCATGGATAGGAGACAGAAAAGGGCTGCACAGTTTTGCAATAAATAATAATAAATACAATCATAAAATATTGTAATTCCTAATTGAATTAGATTTGTGTGTGGTAGCTGCATGTAAAATTATTATTAATAATTAAAACAGTAATAATAATACAAATGAGCTTAAAATCTAAATTTAAGGGTTTATTGCATTAAAACACAGGCCATGTTTTAATCAATAAACAAGTGATCAATACATAGTAACTCAAATTTTAAACATTTTAAATTCCAACATTGTTTGTAAAAGTCCAAGAAATTTAAATGTATAAATAATATTTGTACATGGCATATGGCATATTTTAATATATATATATATATCTATATATATATATATATATATATATATATATATATATATATTAAAATATGCCATACACCAATAACACTAACACTACAGAACATTGACACAAATACATTAGATACAATGTGTGTGTGTGTTCATGATAGAAAATAATAAAGTCTGTATAGATGTAATTTACGGCCAAAATTCAGTCTGAATGAACAGATCAAACTGGATTATTTTAATACTGTCTGTAACTTACATGCATGTTGAGGTAAGCTACTTCTTGTTTCTAACTGTATCTACTGTACAGACAGGAGATTGTCATATTTTTTGGTACAGTAAAAAAGAGCAAGAGAGACCAGAGAACCCCACAAATACTCCCTGGAATGATGCTAAGTCAACACAATGTTGCTCACCTTCTTCACTGGGACAGGGACAGGGAGGGGTGCAGTTAGTATGGGGAGACTGGGGTGCTGCTGACTCATCTGTTGTTGTTGCTAAATCTGCTAAAAGGGGATGGATGATTCAATATGAATATATTGCTAAACGTTTCCCTGCACTTATTAAATGTTAATGAAATGTAGGCTAACACTAGCCTGCAGCTAAGTTAGCTAACTTATTTCACTATGGACAACAGGTTTACCACTAAAGGCTACTCACCTTTCTTTGTGAAAAACTGGGCTACAGAACGACAGCCTTTCTTTAGTCTTTCCTCTCTCTCCTTTCCTTTTCTGGAAACCAGATTTTATTTTACTAGTCGACATTATGGTCTCTGTATTTCTAGCGCACCTGCGCTTTCACCGTGCCTCGATTGACTACCTGCTAAAACACCGTCAACGATGCTGCGGCTGTAGGCAGGACCAAACCATTTCATGCGGATACATGGGGGTGGTCGGTCAATATGAATATTTACTTTTTGGTCAATGGGGATATTTAACTTTTATTGCCAAAATAAGTCAAATCAAAGACATCGTTCAATTTATTATTAATTGAAATATACTCAATGATGATATTATATATATATATATATATATATATATATATATTTTTTTTTTTTTTTTTTTCAAAAAAGTTTTTACCTATTTGATGGGCCCCCTGTCAGTCAGGGCATACCATTTCACAAGATGTAAACAACACTGGTCCAGAAGCACTTCCTGTTCCAGTTTTTTAACACTACATAAAAGCTGGGCTAAAATACAACCAACAGAACATATAAAACTGGATCAAAAAGTTAAACAAACATCTTTAAGATGTTTTCTTTACATGTGAAATAAAGAAAACAGTTACAAACTGAAACAGGAAGTGTTTCTGGACCAGTGTTGTTTACATCTTGTGAAATGGCTTAGTTGTAACACTGTGCTACAACTAACCCCGCTGTGTATTACATATTTTAAGCCTAGCAAACAGTTGCTAGTAATTGCGGACATGTTTCAAAACGGTGCTATGTTTGAGCCAACAAGACAGTGATTAAGGCAATATAAAGTTAGATTGGAAACGTATACACCCAACTCAGAAACCGAGAAAAAAATCCTATGATGAAAAAATGTATACTTGCATGGTGTCAAAACACTCTTTGTCCAGTATCTTCACGAAATATTATTAAAGCTAGGAGACCGTCTTCTGGCAGCGAGAGAAAAAGAGCATAAACACAACCTGTAAAAGATCCTGGCGAACTATGTAAAACTATGCCCCGCACTCTCCAGTTTATCAACAATTTAAGTTCCCAAATTCCATTAAAAATGAACAATTCTTTATTTAAAATGTGTTTTCTTTAACTTTTCTATTGTCAGTGAGTGGCAAAGCAGATCTCAACACAAGGATAGTTGGGGGCAGAATGCAGCGGCTGGCGCTTGGCCATGGCAGGTCAGCCTTCATAGGAACAGGAAACATTTCTGTGGTGGATCACTCATCAACAATCAATGGATTCTGACTGCAGCTCACTGCTTTAAAGAGTAATTATAATAAACCAATCCTTGCAATTATCATTACATGATTTAAATCATTCACTTGATGTGGCAAATGCTTAACACTCCTTCTTCTACCATATTCCAGTACAACACTCTCTGGCCTAACTGTGTACCTGGGCCAACAGACACAGAAGGGGGCAAATGCAAATGAGGTGTCCAGAGCTGTCTCTAGTATCATAAAACACCCAAACTATGATTCCGCCTCTTATGATAACGACATCACTCTTCTGAAACTAGCTTCGCGGTGAATTTTACTAAGTTTATCAGTCCGGTCTCTCTGGCTTCATCAAACAGTGTGTTCTTCAACAAAACCTCCAGCTGGGTCACTGGATGGGGAACAATTCAATCAAACAGTACGCATTTAATTTAACTAACCTTGTATTACAGTCACATCATGCTGTACTATTGCAATAGTTGATGTACATTTTATCATTTTTGTGTTTCTCAGCTCCTCTGCCTTCACTGCAAACTCTACAGGAAGTGCAATTGTCTATTTTTGGAAACAGGCAGTGTAAATGTCTTTATGGTGTCAAAAAAATCACAGACAACATGATATGTGCTGGAGAATTGGAAGGGGCAAAGACTCCTGTCAGGTATAAATCCTATACTTCTGTTTGTGTTACTTCATATAGGTTAAATGGGCTGCTTATATTATGCAAATAGTCTATTTAGTTATAATTAAGAATATAGAATTAGTAAAACTTTCAAATAACCTGATAATGTAAGGGTTCAACTTTGACTAATGTAATTATATTTTTTTTATATCATTTTCAAGTGTTGATCATCCATTAAAAAGATCATAAACTTAAATCTTCAAGACATTTCCTGAACGTTAGACTAACTTGATGCTTTTAACATGCAATCGCAAGGATGTCATCTTCCCGTCATTCATATTATATATTATGGCTATGAACAACTGTTGTGTGGATGTGTAGACCAGGTTACTTGGCATATCACTAACCTGCTCTTTATCCTACAGGGTGACTCTGGTGGTCCTATGGTCAGCAAACAGGGTTCGGTCTGGATCCAGTCAGGAGTAGTGAGCTTTGGCAAAGGTTGTGGTGAGAAAAACTTCCCTGGTGTGTATGCCAGAGTGTCAAAGTACCAGGACTGGATCAATCAGCAAATCACCACAAACCAGCCAGGCTTCATTACGTTCAATTCCAGTGGTATTGATGGTGACCTGAGCATCAGCTGTAATAATGTGCCTGCCATTCCTGACAACTGCCCCTACAACTACAATTATCAAACGTAAGGTTCCTTCAAGTTAAAAGATCAGGAACAAATCATGCATACAGTGTCCACTTGGAAACTTGTCCAAGGACTTGTGTGCATTAGAATTATACTTGATTTCAAAGTGTTTGACTTAAATTCTGATAAACACATATTTATATAGTGAATGAAATTCATGTAGTCATTTTCAAAGAAGGGGAAAGAGGCACAGAGCTCTAGAACCAATGCAACAAAACAAATGCTACATTAATTTAAAATACATTCAAAATTGGCCACACTTTCATCAGATATCATCATTTCATTAGAGCGTGCCACTGTGTTTCCTAAATAATGAACAAACAATGACTTATTAACCAGTTCTTTGTAATGAGGCAGTCAAAAGTAATCATGAAAAAGCATCATGCCTGTGACTTGAATCAGACTTGGTATTAAAATATACAATATATATACCGTATATATACTAAATATGGTAACACTTTACATAAGGTTGATTTATTAAATAGTAGTTAATGTATTAATTAACATGAACTGACCATGAGCAATAAATTTGTTACTGTTTTTGTTCATCTTTGTTAATGTTAGTTAATACAGCTGTGTCATATAGTTCACAGTGCATTAACTAATGTTAACAGTTAATATAATTTATAACTTGTATACTATAATATACACTCACGGTGTGCTGGAAATACTACTGCCAATTCATGGACAAAAGATCCTCACAGCGAAGCAGAAGACCACCAGAGCAGAGCAGGCTGCGCAGGCAACCAGGGCGGAGATTACTTTTTGGGTGACCACGGTGGTGAAGACCCTGGCAGAACAGGAAGGAGCAGGCTGTTCAGGGCACCAGGGCGTTCAAGACCCTCGGGCTGGCCACGGCGTCTGAAGACGCCAGAGTGCCCACAGTGACCCCTCCCTGACCCCCACAGTGAAAGACGAGCCAATTAACAGAAGAGCATAATCTAAAAAGTGACTGAGCGATATACGAGGACCCTCAAAAAACGTAGTCTTAGCACAGGCAAGGTCAATGAACAACAGACAGGTATGGCAGAGGCATAGCACAGAGAAATCCTAAGAGCAAGTGTGGGTCGAGCGGGTGCAAACAGAATACGAAGGGCTAGGCTGAGGGAGAATCCAAGTAACACAGGCAGGGATCAAAACAAGAAGGACAAGGTAAGACTAGAGTTCAATGGAAGGCTCAGTAAGTAGCTAACACTTGGGGAGTGTTAAACGCTGACAATACAGTAGCAAACAAACAATATCCGGCAACAGAGAGAGGAAGTCCAAGGCTTATAAAGGGTGTGAGAGGGTTTGTGATGGTATCAGCTGTGTGAATCGTCAGTGCTAATGAATTATGGGGATTGTAGTTAAGTGCAAGAGTCCATGCTGTGAGTGGGAGACCTCTGGTGGTGAATGTCCAGAAGTGAATGGACCAGATACGTGACAACTACAGCTTTCATCAGATATGTTCTATGCTAATGGACCATATCTATGTAGTCTAACTTAAGCATAACACATTTGTTGTTGCTCTTTAAGGCAGCCATATAAAAATTTCAAAGAAAACAAATCAAAGACACATTTGACTGCATATCTCTCGGCATCATTGTCTTTTTCTCTTTGTTTCTATAGCTGTAATGTGTGGAAGTGCCCGTCTGAACATAAGTGTTGGAGGAACCAGCTCGCTTGTGTCTCCAGGCATATGGCCATGGATGGCCAGTCTACGTGTTTAACGGCAGTTATGTTTGTGGCGGAGCGCTGATTGCTGAACAGTTTGTCATGAGCTTGCCAGCTGTTTTACCAGGTAATGGCACTTAAATATGAAAGGATATTTGATTAGAAATCAGATTGATTTGATTCAATGGAATTCTTTTTTGTCCAGCAAAAACAATGCCTCCGATTGGACCGCCATCCTGGGCCGTCTAAATCAGAACGGCTCCAACCCCAATGAGGTCTCTATAAAAGTGGTGAATCTCACCATCAGCAATACCACAGGCGACAACGTTGCAGTCTTGCAGCTGGCCGTTGCACCAAAACTCACAAATTTCATCCAGCCTATATGTGTGGACATGGGAGAGATTACCTTCAGGGCTAATACTCAATGCTGGGTGGCAGGGGTGGCAGGATGGAGCTCAGGAGCAGGTGTGTTTTGTGTGTGTGTGTGTGGTTTGGGTAAATCAATTCAAGTTTATTTGTATAGCGCGCTTTTACCGTACATATTGTTTCAAAGCAGCTTTACAGAAAGTGCATTGCAGAAATCTAATTACATCTAATTAAGAGCCTGATCTCATGAAAGTTCGTATTTATAGCACAAATGTCATTTCTCGTGGCATTTATATGCCAAAAACAGTTTTTGCATGTATATGGTATGCGTTTTTCCCATGCATATGATACGCACTTATTGGCTTTCTAAATGTGAGAACGCCTTCCTTCCTTTAGTGGACTTTGATATCCTAGGAATGACCAGAAGCCTCGAATTTAGTGATCTTAAAAACGCGATGGATTGAAGGGCGATAGAAGGTCCATTAAATACACAGGAGCTAAACCATTTAGGGCTTTATAGGTCAGTAGTAATAGTTTGTAATTGATACGAAACTTAATAGGGAACCAATGTAGAGATGATAAAATAGGTGTAATATGATCATATTTTCTTGACCTAGAAAGAACTCTAGCAGCTGCATTTTGCACTAACTGTAGCTTGTTTATTGAGGATGCAGGACAACCAGCTAATAAAGCATTACAGTAATCTAGTCTTGAGGTCATAAATGCATGAACTAACTTTTCTGCATCAGAAACAGATAGCATGTTACGTAGCTTAGCAATGTTTCTAAGGTGGAAAAAGGCTGTTCTTCAAAAAAAGTTGCGGTCTAGTATAACACACAGGTCTTTTACTGTAGTGGATAAAGGAACAGGACATCCTATTATATTAAAGTTGTATTGTAAGAGGTTTTGTGTTGTCAGCATAACAGTGAAAAATTAATTCCATGTTTTCTTGTAATATTATAAGTGGCAGCATATATATTGAGAATAGCAGATGGCCTAACATCGATCCTTGTGGTACTCCATAGTCTACTGTCGTTATCTTTGATTTTTCCCCATTTAAGCAGACAAAATGATAACGGTTTAGCTTCTGACAAGGCTGTATCTCAATACTAGTTCTACTTGATCTTAGCACTGCGTTCGACACTATTGATCATAAAATACTCTTGGATTGACTACAAAACTACACTGGTGTTCAGGGACAGGCATTAAGCTGGTTTATGATCTGTGTGTGTGAATCCTTTGAATCATCACTAACTGCTAAAATGTGGGTTTTTTTTATAATGTTTATCCTTTTTCCATGTCTTCCAAATTTGAAGTTGTTTTCCTTCTTTTGTAGTGAATCAAACTCTTCCGGAATTCAAGACTTCTATTGTGGATTGTGTAAACTCAAGCAACAGTATTTGCACAAGTTCTTTGAACTTACAGCAGGCAAGTTAATTGTGTTTAAAGCAGGAGGGAAATATAATATATTTACAGTTTACAACAAGGTTTAGTTTATTATTCAATGTATTAGTTAACTTGAACTAAAATACTTTTAGATCAAGTTATATGAATATTAAATTCTTTATATTAATACATTTCAAGTTGAATTAACATTAGTTAACAATGGACATTGTACATTCCAAATTTAAATTAACAAATGCTAAAACAAAAATTGTTGTTCATCATTAGTTCATGATGCCTATTTCATTAACTTATTTCAATAAAACTAACCAAAGCTGCATTTATTTAATCTAAAATACACATAACAGCAACATGAATTATTACAATTTAAAACAGCTGTTTTCTATTTGAATATATTTTAAACTGTAATTTATTCCTGGATGGCAAAGCTGAATGTTCAGCATCATCATTCCAGTCTTCAGCGTCATGATCCTTCAGAAATCAGTCTAATGTGACGATCTGATGCTCAAGAAACATTTCTTATTATTTTGTTAAAAACAGTTGTGATGCTAGATATTTTTGTGGAAACTGTGAGACATTTTTTTTTCAGGATTATTTGACGAATAGAAAATTCAAAAGAACAACATTTATTTGAAATATATATTTTTATATTATAAATGTTTTGACTGTCATTGATTAATTTAAAGGATATTTACTGAATAGAAGTTTGTTTAATCTTTCTGACAAAACTTTTGAACCTAGTCTATGTTTCAAATGTATAAAAACAAAACAGATTTTTTTTAGTATACATACCGATGGCCTAAGTATTATCAGTCTGCAAAGATATGTGACCGCAACACATTCTCACCCAAGGCGTCACCTTTGACCATGCTTCAATATTTGACTCTTTAGGCGCCCTTTAGCGTCAGTTACATGACGTGATCCTACGGCGTCATCTAACTGACGCGGTTAGGTTTAGGTCTGGGGTGGGGGTAGGGTTACATGCGATCCTAGGGTCGTCATCTAACTGATGCTAAAGGGTGCCTAAAGCATCAGATATTGAAGCATGGTCAAATGCTTCCAAAGGCGTCAGTTAGGTGACGCCTTGGGGTGAGAATGGGCTGGTGACCAATAAGAATTTTTGAAAATTTTGTAACATTCATTAAAGATTTCCCTCTCTCTCTCTCTCTCCTCTCTCTCTCTCTCTCAGGGTGCTCAAAGTGGGATGCTGATGTGCAAGCAGGGTCTGTCATGGATCCATGCTGCTGTTTTGACCTTAAAACCGAGCATCTCAAACAGCAGCTTAAACACGAGCTCCAGCAACAGCACTGCATCATCCCGCTCTCTCCGTCAGTATATCCAGACCTTTACTAAAACCTCCAGCTTTGCATCATTCCTGAGAGAAGTGGTGGGCTCTTTCCCTACAAACAGCATCAACACAACCCAAGCTGGCTCTAATGGGTCACAAGTATCCTCTTCCCCTCTTCTGACCCTCTCTATCCTGTTCTTCTCACTTGCAGCTTTCCAAATCTTTCTTCAAGGAATCAATTGAGTTTTTTGAGTAAAGGGGCCATTTTTCATGAGTGTGACTGTAAATTTCCAGTGTGTTTTATATGACCCATTATAATCATACAGCTTGAAAAGCTTTTGTGGAGCACATCATTCATTTTTACTTTTGACAAATGTGAACTTTTAAGGTTTCTGTTATCTCACACCAAGCTGATGCCTGTTGTTCTTACACTACAAGTAGTCTACGTAGGAGACATTGTGTCAAAAAATGATTTATGGGCCCCTTGATTTATGATTTTCACAGGAGGGGGAGGGGTTTGTGACAGAATGTGGGAATGGGGGAGGGTCTTTTGACAGGATATGCGGACGGGGAGATGTTTGTAACATTTTGGCCCAGGCATGGTTCCGGAATGTTTATGACGTGTTTATGACACCCTAATCTGCTTGTGTGACTGTTAGGAATGTTTTTGGGAAAGATTTTATTAAATGTGGATAATGTTCATAGAACGCTGAAAAGAGGATCCATGGATATGATTTTCAGCATGCACTACAACATCCATATTGTCTGCGGGAGAGATTGAAACAAATGAGTTTTAAGAATAGCATTGACAAATAAAGCTAATAAAATAAATAAGATGTTCATTTTCTTAAGTATTTAAAAGTAAGTTTTATACATTGTGTTTAACATAATGAGGATGTATTTATGTGTCTGAATAATTTTGTAGATTCTTAAGTCTTTTCTGATCAGATGAAACGTTACAAACAGTTTTAAGAAATAAAAAGCATTGTGCTTGAATAAAGCACATAAATAGTGATTAAATGAAAATAGGATTATGTATTTATAAATGTTAAAAAGTACTTTAAAGTAGGTTTTAAAACAACTTGTTGAACTTAAAGAGGTGGACTTTTTTCATCTGAACAATGTTGCTGATTCTTAAATCTTTCTGTGTAAGAAATGTCACAAAAGCACGGTGCTTGAACACATAGTTATTAAATGAAGTACACTGTAAAAAATATTGTTGGTTAAAAAATTAAGTAACCTGGCTGCCTTAAATTTTAAGTTCATTGAAATGGAAAAAATTTAGTTAATACAATGAAGGAGATTAATATAATCATCAGAAACTCAAAAATATTATGTTATCTGAACTACATAAATTATTTAAGTTGAAAATTTAAAATTGTTGTGATTACAAATCATGAAAATATTTTTACAGTGAAGATGTTGAATTGACTATGAAATAACATTCTAAATTATTATGTATTTTATTCTAAAACACTAAATACTGCCTTACATAGATAAATTGTGAATAATTGTTGATATTATACAAAATAAGTTGTTATATTTTCAAGCATTTTAATATAAAACAGTACAGTTAAATACGACATAAAATAGTTTGTACTATTTGAAATAAGATACTAATTATCAAGTATAAACATTTTTATATAATACACCACAAAATATGGTCTTACACTGTTAAATAAAACATAAAATAGTGAAAATAATAATTATGCTAATTATCAAGTACATGCATTTTAATATAATACACTTCAATATATGGTTTTACACATTTAAATAATATGAAATAGTTTGTACTATTTTAAATAAGATGTTAAATAATCCACGAAATACTGCCTTACACAGATAAATAATGCGAATAAAATAGTTAATAATAGTGATATTATTTGAGATAAGATGTTAAATTATCCAGTATTTTAAATTAGTTTTATACATGTTTGAAGTGTACCTACCATTGGTGAAATTAGGAGGTCTTTTTTGGCTATGTTTTGGCTAGTTGATCCTTGAACTTCCGAGCAGAAGAGATGTTTGCTCTCCAGTTGCTAAACTGAAAATGAGGATTGCTTTCCATCATGGCATGCACCAGCCCGGCACCTTACTCTCTGTGTAGCTGCCATGCATTAGCATTAGTTTGTTTCAGAAAACATCAAGCAATTAAAAGATAGCCCGGTCACCTGGTGTAATACAATCAAAGACCACAACTGTCTCCTACAATAAAATCTCCTGATCTGAAACATTCCTGTCTGGCAGGAGACCCCAAAATGTGACCATTTTGGCACTTCACATGCACCAGGCTGTAAGATCAATATAATTAGATGTTTATACCTGAGGCTTCAGGAAAAAGTCTAAACAAAATGGCCACAAAGTTCCATATTATATAGCCCACTCTTATCCATTAATTGTGATGATAAGATAAATCGTCCTGACTTCCTGGGGAGTTGTCCCCATCCTGTTTATCTTGACACCTCAAATGATTCCTTTTGAAGAGCAGATTTATTTTCTAACATTTAAACTTTGAACACATTCTGATGACTTTTACGCATAAATGAGAGCTTAATGATTTTTTTTACGCATTTATTTAAAGTCATGGGGCCTATACCATTCTGACATTAGTGTTACCTTATTTCTTTGATAACATTAAAGTTTTTTATAAAATATTATTTCTATTTTTGCAGTACATGAAGTCAGAGTTGCAGAAAATATTAATAGTGCGGCAAATAAGGAGATTATGTTTTATTTTATTTAATTGGGTCTGTTAAAAGTATGCCTGAATGATGTTAGTTAATCTGTGATGACATGTAATAAACTTATATAACAATGAACTTATTTGGAAAAAAAAAAATGGTAAAATCAAGTACTGATGCAGTCCTTTAAATCTTAACTTTGAGTTAAACGGATGTAAAATTAATATCATGTCATTTGTGGCATTAACGTACCAGAAAATACTCAGCCCATTCTCACCCCCAAGGCGTCACCTAACTGACGCCATTAGCAGGTACTGTTGTCTCAAAGAAAACGTGAGTAATGCTCGTTGTCTCGTAAGTAATGCACTCCACCGCCATGGCCTGTATGCACGCTCACCATGCAAGACCCCATTGCTGAAGAAAAAGCATGTTGAAGCTCTTTTAAAGTTTGCTGCTCAACATTTGGAGAAGCCAGTGAAATACTGTGAGAATATAGTGTGGTCAGATGAGAGCAAAATTTAACTGTTTGGATGCCATAATATACACCATGTTTGGAGGAGAAATGGTTGCACATCACCCAAAAAACACCATTCCAACAGGGAAGTTTGGAGGTGGGAACATCATGGTGTAGGGCTGCTTTTCAGCAAATGGTACTGGCAAACTTCACATAATTGAAAGAAGGATGAATGGGCAAATTTACAGAGACATTCTTGACTCTGTTGCCATCTACCAGGATGATGAAGATGAAACGAGGGTGGACATTTCAGCAAGACAATGATCCCAAACACACAGCCAAAGAAACTTTCAACTGGTTTCAAAGAGAGAAAATAAAGCTGCTAGAATAGAATAAACAAACCTAAAAATGACCTCTGCACTGGACTACATATATATGTATAATATATGCCGAGTCGCTTTCACCCCAAAATGGCGGATGAGTAGGGCTGCTGCTGGGCGCTGGTGTTGCAATGGAATATTCTATTGGCTTTCACTTCTTGTAAATATACGTTCTTTGTCTCCATCCACATTGAGAGGACTAAAACGCGTATCACATGACCATTCACCAACAGGCGTGTGCCGGTGTAAGGAGGAAACGGGTCATGTAATGGGTGGCTGACGAATTAGGGATGGACACGTCATGACTGATGACACCCAATCATAGAGCCGAGAGTGAGCTGCGCCATCATTTCTAAAGTCCTCTGTTTTGTCCCGTCTTCACTAAAACGCCCTCTGAGATACAAAACGTAAAACGGAGCTGCAGCGTTTCTAAAGTTCTCCGTTTTAGGTCTTCATTTTTTCCATTTTAGTCTGGCGAAGGTGCAAACGTAGCAAAAGGTCTCTGTTTTTAAACGATAACACAGTAGGACGGGGCCTCAGTGGCGGCGAGAGAGAAAGTTGGGGCGGGAGCGGGGCTGTTTAAGGGCCGTGTTATTGTTGTTGTTGTTTTTTTACTACAACAATCATAGTTAAACCAAATTGTGTTTTGTAGTTACTATAGTTTTACTATAAATGCTGTAAATTTTCATTAGGGAAAGCTGCAGACCACTTTTATCATGAAAAAATTTGAATTTAGATACAAAAATCTACAAACATAGCATAGGAGTTATGAAATAAATCCCCTCGTAAAGATGTCACTTTTAAAGTTGTTACTATCAAATAATTTGTTTGTAAATGTAATTGATCAGTCAGTTGTTTAAATCACTCACATGTTCTTATTGTTTGCCCATGCATGCTTATGCTCTTGCCTCGCCTCCTATAAATCTAGATGCAGTTTAAATGTTTGTCCACTAGATAGAAGCATAGACAGTTGCTTCTTCAAACTTCCAAATTTCAACAGAGAAAATTGAAGCCCGTTGAAGCAAAAGCTGACAGCCAGGCGTACTGACTAAATGCTCAAACTGAGCCTGTCACATGACCTGTATGTCTTCTATAGCTGTGAAATCTGAATAATTCCCTTCTGAATCTCACAGAGATGAAGAGAGTGAGTATTAGTTGTCCATGAGCAGCAGCAGAGCTATACCCCCAAAAATCCACTTTTCTCAGGATATAATTTTTTGTCTAGTAATTTGAATGTTGGATTGGAAAGGAGATGCAAAGAACTGAGTTTAAATGAAATTAATGGGTGGTAGATTTTTTGAGTCACTTATTTGCTTTAAAAAGTCTTTTAAAATGTAAAAATACGCCATACACATAATACGACCAGAGGCCTAATTTACGTCAATCCTTCAGTCACTTAGGTGCTTTCACACATAAACAGACGTAGAAATGCCACGAAATTAAAAAATACTACTCTTATTGTTTCACGAAATGTAGTTTTAATGTAGTGTTAATCGTTTTTCAGTCGACAATGTAGTTGTTTAAAGCTCAAATCTGTGGTTTATTTATAAAGATAGCGCCTATTTTAAAATTGTTGTGATATCCAGGCGTTCACCGGGCCCCCAGCACTCTGCACCCTGCCTGCACCCCATCCATGTTTGCCGCTGGCTCTGATGTCTCTAGTCTAGTGGTTAAACATTTGATATAATTTGTCTTGTGTATATCTAATGGGCAATCTTTGGTCTCATTAATCTATCATTTGTTCCCTGGCAAATCATTTTGGCTGAAGGCAAAGTGAAGTTTTATAAATGTATATTTAGGCTATTTTAATGTAGTATCCTGCTGTATTTTTGTCTGAATCGTTTACTTTATTTCTTGTAACTTCTTATGCCTTTAAGGCTACTTTGTTATAAAGCTCATTACTGATCAATAAAACTGAAATTTAACAAAAAGACAATGTTGTGTCATTTTATTTTATACAACCTATATATTATTGCCTTTTCATTACAATTTTATTTGCTTTTTACTGTTTGTTTGTTTATTTTATTGCTTTATTAAGTAATGAGTATAGTAAATAGTTACTAAACTATTTACTATTTGCATTGCACTGTAGTTGTTCCATATTATATTGCCATAGATAAAGGATCCATCAGTTATCTTTGTTATTGTTAAAATCAAGTCAATTACAGAAAATGCTTTTTCCACAATAAGAAAACTATCGCAGCAATGTTAAAGCGGCCAATAGGGCGTCTATTTATTATGTCTATGCTTTTGCGCTCTGCACTTTCTTTTCCTCTTGAGGTGTCAACCACACAGCTGACACAGGTATATAGATAAAGGCGGATATTGACGTATGGTCAAAAGACATCCCAAGACGTCTTGGAATGAGACCGTGTTACTCTGGTCGTAATCAGTCCTTCACTGAGCAATCAGGTCCATTAGCAGAATGCTAGCGTGTAATGGGCAACAACATCTCAACCTGTAAGAAATCGAAAGGACATAAGTACTTGTTCATTCAACTTTCGACCTATTACTCATGTTGAACTTGTGAAACCTATATTTAAATCTTAGATTTCTCAGCGGCAATAGGGTGAAAGAGAGAAATTTAGCCACCTTGCCCCATAGAGTCCCATTCATTTTGCACTTGGATGATTGCCCCTAGTGGATTTCTGGTGGAAATAAAACCAAAATTCGGTACAGGGAGTGGCCAGGCTCTCTGTAAACGGGCTTTGTGATTACCTTCTTGGATAGAAGTAGGGTGATTATAGGCTTACGTGATATTTGTCATGTGAAGCATTCTTGTTGTATGCTGAATAATGTAATTGGAATTATTTGTCAATAAAAAAAAGAAGTAGAGGGATTTAAAGATGGATAGATGACACTGACAACTTATATTTGACAGATTCATTACACCCTAAACAGTATCAAATGTCCTCAAATCATACATTTCCTTAAAGGGGGGGTTTACTGCTTTTTTTTCTTTGCATGATTGTGTTTATGAGGTGCAATATAACATGTATACGTGTTTTTTCCTTTTTAAAAAGTCTTATTTTTCATAAACGTCACCTTTATTGTAAGCCACGCTCTCCCCTGTCCCCTGAACGAGCGGTTCACTTCCTGAGTCTATGAAAACACTCCCTAAGAAACGGGCGGTGGGCTCAGATTGGTTAGTTTGGGCCGGATGTGTTGTGATTGGCTAAACTGTCGCTCACGTTGTCTGGAAGGTTAATGCCCATTACCTTTATGTGCGAAACGTGCCTGTGCTCCGGTCCATTCATGTAAATAATGGTGGGAACTTAAGTATCAGTTTAGAGGCAGAATCAGGCCGAGAAGCGGCGATGGAGAGTCAAGCAGAACCTCACCACACACGGCTCTTAATAAACGTTTCTGAATGATAATTTGCTACATTTTGTAACTTTATACACGTTTGTTTAACACAATACAATCTGACTGGCAACAATAGCAACTGACTGGCTACTAATGTTATACAAAAATAACGTCATAAAGCATACATGAAAATACCGTTTAAAACATTAGTACTTATAGAAAATTAAGGTCCATAATGTTTGTATGCGTTGTCGTAGACACAAAATAGCATAACTAGTACCCTAGTGGCTATAAAGCCAGCGCTGGCATTTGATAAAACTAAAACATTACGTCGGGAATTATACATGCAAATACATTTAAAATGATGAAGTCTTAGCCTACTTACAGGTTGTGTCCCAACAACTGCTGCCTCTGGTTTTAAAGTTGGAACTGATTCATGTTTTAGTAACAGTTTCTTGTTGAATCCAGCATTGAATTCGTGGAGAGCTGTCTTCCGTAAATGCGTAGCACAGAGAGCTAAATTACGATCGTCATTTTTAGGAACATAATCAAACATAAATTGTATCCATTGTTGACGAAGTACAGCGTCCGTGGGAAGCTCGAACACAAAACACATGACAGCTCGGTGAACACAACACACTCGACGATCCGCAGAAATAAGCGCATGCCCTTTTTTGCATATTCCGGAGGGAGGGTTGATGTAAATGTATGGGTTAGTGACGTCTAAAACCCAGCTGTAGTCCCAATCGAGTCGTTTTTGTAGGCATTAAACTTCCGGATTTTTAAAAGATGATATCTCTGCTTACATTGAACTTTCAGTGCTGCAACTTTGCAGATACTGTTCATGCACCAACAGCAACATTACACACTATTTAAAATGAAAAAAGGCTCTTTAACGCTCTCAGTCCGTACTTTTTTTGGATAAAATTTATCCAAAAAATAATAATAAAATAAAAAAACATAACCAGCCAGTCTTAAAAAAATATCGGCTTGCCTTTGCTCGATTCAAAATGGTTAGCTTGTAATAATGACTTTAATTCCAGTGGTACTGGTGGATTTCCGCAGGAAATTCGAGCATGTCTTTTCATCATTACGTCACATAAAGAAGGAGTCTCGGGTAGTTGACTATATTGCATGTGAGGATGTTGGAAGTGGAAATGGATAGCCTTTTCTCAAAGCACTTTAAATAATTAAACTTATGGCGGATCCTGAAAGGTTTAAATGACAATCACCAGTGACTTTTTTCCCCATAGTTGATCAGAAATCTTTTTTGATTTTCGGATGAAAATTATTATGTTATCATAGTCATACTGTACTTCCAAAAAGCAGAATGTGTGATTCTGAATGCCAGTATCCACACCGGCGTGGTGACTGACAGAAGCGCAATAACTGCAATTACAGATTTCGAACAGAGATGGTGACAAAGAGGAAAAACTGCGCACTGCAGCTGTAATTTTCCACATAAATTCTCTATGTTGTAGTTTTAAAACAAGATGTCTTCCGCATTCTACCTAGGCTAATATTTTATTTCTTTAATGAGAGTTGCAAGGTAGCAATATGTATTGTGAAACATTTCGGTGCAATATGTTAACATGTCACTGTCCTTTTCTAGTTAAAAAGTGCCATTTCATAGTCAAGTGGAGATTTGATTGTATAGGCCTAATGGTGAACATTTTTCCACAGTTTAAAAATCTGAAAACCATCCCATTGTAGGCTAAACTATAAAAAACACTGAACATGTGAATTATCTGCACATTTTCTTTTATTTGAGGTGTGTGTGTTTATTGCTTTTTTTCTTTTTCTACTGTGACACAAAAGCAGTCATTGTCAAGGAAGTTTTAAGGACGTCATTTCATGGAAACTTTTAACTGGAAACCCTGACATGACATTTTTTATTGATCTAAAAAAAAGTTTTGTGTTTGCTTAGCTGCTGAACAATTTGAGAACGTGTTTGACCGGACAAACAGGTTTAAAGTGTTTGTGCATGTTCATTCCATTGTAAATAAAGAAAAAGGTTTACAAACTTTTGAAAAAAAAAAAAAAAAAAAAACCCACACTGAGCCACTTTACTCCACTTGCAAATGTGGATTGAATTTCCAGAAGCATTGAAGTACAGAGGTACAAACAGTACTTTCTTATGTGTTGTGATTTGTGATATACAGTATTGTTGAGAAACCTCATGTCTTGTTTTTTGTTTTTTGAAATGTGAAATCAAGATTCATCGTGTCAAATTCAACAATGCCCAAGACATGGTTCGCCCAACATGGTTTGGGCCGGTGTGTTGTGATTGGCTAAACTGAGTAGTGCACGTTGTCCGGATACTCATTGCCCATTACCTTTACGGGTGAAAGGTGCATGTGTGTTCCTGTCAAATGTAAATAATGGTGTCGATACAGTAGTATCTGTCATGAGGTGTGATGATGGCAGGAGAAGGCAAACGAGGCAAATGCTCCAATACAAACACTTTACTAATGATACTCACAAACTGGTACAGATAGGCAGGCAGGGTACACAAACACTCCAAATGACACTACTCTCAACATCACATGAACATGAACATGAACATTCACCGACACAGACTGAACAAACAGAGAGAAAATACTGATACAAATGAACACTAACGAGGTGAAGACAGGTGACACAGATGATAATCAAGATGAACAGGTGGATGATTGAGGGAGTGAGTTCAGGTGTGGAGGATGCTGGGAAGTGTAGTGAAGATGACGAAGACAGAATGGTGCAGACGAAGACTCAAATGGCATTTAGAGGCTTTTGCATCTGAACTCTCTCTCTCTCTCTCTCTCTCTCTCATATATATATATATATATATATATATATATATATATATATATATAGCCTACTTACAGGTTGTGGCCCAACAACTGCTGCCTCTGGTTTTAAAGTTGGAACTGCTTCATGTTTTAGTAACAGTTTCTTGTTGAATCCAGCATTGAATTAATTAATATAGTTAGTGATGATATAATATAGTTAATATAGTTAGTGAGGAGTTAACACGTTTTTCACTTTAGAATAATAATAATAATTTGAATAAAACATCACTAGTAGTTCCTGCGGGATGACAAAGTAATGCTTAAGTAGTTAGTGAGGAGTTAACATTATTTAATTTTAAGTTATTAAAATTTAAGTTCAAGTTCTTTTATTTGACACATACTGTACAGGTTCTGTGAAGCATTAATATTCTAACAAACACTGTAATTTGGAAGATGTGATTTTGCGCTTATATATGCAGCCAATTTCTTCATTAAAGATGCAAATTGTTTTAGACAAGAGAACATCAATGTTCATATTCATATTTTTAAGAGAAGTCCTCTTCAGGCAGCTACTGTAACATAGGTCTTTGGAGTCTGAGATATATTGAACTGACACTCAATAGAGCTCATAACAGTGAACCAATCCAATCAAGAGAGTGTCAGCATCCCTTCCTAATTATTTAAGATAAAAAACTATCATTATTAGTATTATTCTATGTTTAGGTTTGAAATAAACAGAGATCCTGGAAAGAGTAGTAGTCACAATCTCAATGTAGCTAATGTATTTGGGGAATAATATTCATAATCTGGTTTCCACAAAGAACCGATTTGAGGCACACACTTCTGAAATGTTATGAACATGTTAAACCCCCACAATTGTTTATTTTTTAGACATGTTACTTTTGTGATTATAAATTAAGTGGTTATTATTTCTGGTAACACTTTATAATAACTGCATGTTAATAATCATTTGTTAAGCATGAGTTCGCAGTTAATTCATCATTTATAAAGCATTAATATACATTAATAATCAGTTTATAAATACAACTATAAATGCTTTTTTTCTTGATTTATAAGCATATCTATAATGTGTTTATAATTGTGTTTTCATACTTTGTTAATGATCAGTTAATAATTTCTAAATTAAGTATAATATTATTTACAAACCAGTTATTTAAGTCTTGTCAGTCATTCATAAGATTACTTAGAAAGTGTAAGTAAATGTGGTAAATATGGGTAGTTATAAAGCATTTAGTAGTGGTCAGTTAACTATTTTGTGAGCTCATCTAAAGTGAAAACTATTCATGCCTTGTAAAGCATTTATACAGGAGATTTAAAGGCGCATCAATCTTCTAAACAGTAAAATGTATCAAACACAACACAGTGATACAGAACATAGAAATATTTAACAGCCATTAAATCTCCTTCATAAAATGCTTTACAAGGCATGAATAGTCCTCACAGATGAGCTCACAAAATAGTTAACTGACCACTACTAAATGCTCTCTATAACTACCCGAATTAACCTTGAATTACAGCATAAATACATGTTAGTAAAGCATTTATTAACACACTAAGTTACCATCGCTAAATGTTATAAAATAATAAGATGTATGAATGTACATTTAAGTTTATTAATCATTAACTTACATGTTCTAAGTAATCGTATGAACCACTGAAAACTCTTAAATAACTGGTTTATAAAAAATGCAATTCTTCTATTATAGATTATAGATAAAGAAAGCATTTATAGCTGTATTTATAAACTGCTTAATGTCTATTAATGCTTTATAAATGATGAATGAACTGTTTACTCATGCTTAACTAATGATTATTAGCGTGTAGTTAGTGTTACCCTATGGGATGACCATTATCAGTGGACATTAAAATGTCATTAAAAATTTTCAAAAGACCAGTCTCTGTGCTATGTAAGGGTTTGAAACCAGAATAAAAAATGTCTGAAATACCATTACTATTCAAATAATGTGGTAGCTGCGTAAATAAAAAAATTTTCTAGGATTTTTTATAAAAACGGCAGGTTAGAGATTGGTCGAAATCTTCGTAGACTGAAAGATCAGGCATTTGCTTCTTAGGGATTGGTGACACTGGGGCTAATTTAAAGCAATCTGAACTGTCCCTTTAAAAATACAATTGTTTATAATCATTACAAGATCAGGTCCAATGGTGTCAAAGATTTGTTTTATGAATCGTGAGGGCAAAACATCATGGGGAGAAAAGGTGGTTTTTAATCTTAGAGTGACTTCTTTACATGTCTTTAAAGAGACTAAATCAAAATCGCTCCACTGAGTAGTAAATATGGGGTCTGGAATGGAATTTGACATTGTCGATAATTGAACCTGTGCATTTTTAATTTTATCTAGAAAATACTTGAAAACAAAATAATGAAAATAATGAAACCTCTGGAAATATCTGGGTTTGAGACTATCGTTGAAAATAAAATTCTGGAACAGTAAGAATTTTGAGCTATGATGTCCGATAAATATGTATCCTTTGCAATCCTGGCAGCCTTTTGAAAAGTGTGTAAGGAGGACTTTAGTACTTCATATGATACCTGTAGCTCATCCTTCTTCCACTTTCGTTCACACTGATGACATTGCTTTATGAGTTCCCGAATATCGTTATTTATTCATGGTTTATTTATCCATGGGATTTGCATTTCCAATTGACGAGCTTTTGAGTTGCGATAATATCTGAAAATATTACCACATCTATTATTAAACAGTTGCACTTGATCATCAACACTCAAGTAGGACAGAACCGAGCATGAAGTGAGAGGTTGACGTTAGATACATATTAGAAAATGCATTACAGGATTGTGCAATCAAAGTAGGAGACTAGCGTGCTTGTGATGGTTTGGTACTAGGTAGAGAAGGGAGAATAGTATAGAACAGCACCGGTTTGTGATCGGAAAAGGAAATGTCCTTTACCGTCTTCTTCTGCGTCGTCTGCCAGAGACATTGAAGATTTGCCAACGCGGATATTCAGGGAGACCAGAGGATTCCGGTGGTAAGTAGAAACTAAAACTCTCTAATTCAGAAAGAGTCTTATGGGTCAAGTACGGCTTGGGCATATGTTGGTTAATGTCGATCAATTGTTGACGTTCGTAAACAATAGAGAGTGGCTGTAAAACGACAAAGGGGACAATAAAGTGATAAAAACAATTAATAAAAACATGATGTAGAACACAGAGAGTAGTAGACGGCCTGCCACACACATCGGCGCCATCTTTCGTTTATTTTGACAGGATGTAAGGTGGCTCTTAGCCAAGGTCAGTTTACTTGGCGCCATGATCAAGTACTGCAATGTTTGGCTTTAGCATTGAAAGGCAAGCGTAGTATGACCAATAAGTTGCCGCCAGTTCTAGCAAAACAGTTCTCGACCAGGACAACTGGAAGCTGCTAGGGACTGGAAAATGCTGGTCTTCGGCTTGATCAACAGCTTATTTTTCCACCTGAGATTGCCACCACTAACCTCCGACCAGATATTGTTTTGTGGTCTGGATCAGCACGCATTGTTCAACTGATAGAGTTAACAGTCAGTGCCATAGGAGGATGCTGTAGATGAGGCATATGAGAGGAGGAAACTGCGCTTCCTGTCAGAGTTCAGGTTTATCCAGTGGAAGTGGGTTGTCAAGGTTTTGTGGCACACTCTACAGACCCGGTTCCTCAGAGAAGTCGGATTCAGTGGCTAAGAGTTGCGTCGCACACTAAAGAACTTATCTGAAGCAGCAGAAGGAGCAGCAACTGGCTGTGGTTGAGACGGAACGATTCTGGCTGGCTGTGTACAGACCGCCACGCAGCACGCTAAGGTTTCGTAGAATTCTTGAAAAACTCGAAGAGTCTGTTGTTGTATAGTTTGCATAATAAGTAGTTATTACGTTCATGTGTATGTTGCGTGAATGAGGGGTGGTGGTTGGGCAGATATTGTGTCTAAATGTCAAACTAAATGCAATGTCCTGAAACCTGTTACCTGGATTTTTTGGAGGAGAAACTGCAACAGAATCATTTTACAGTTTGACATTTGAATATAGAGATTTCTAGACTAAAAAATAGAAATTTAAAACTTTTTTTTTTTCATTTTAAGTGGGGAAGAATAAAGATCTTTGTCATTTTGTGTTTATAGAACCTGTGTTTTTTGTAAAAGGATTGATCTTTTGAACTTTCTTGTAAACGTTTTCTAAGATGGACTATGAGGAAGTTGTTTTATTGTTGTTAATATTTTATTAATTCACACATGTAAAACTTCTTCGGATTGGCACCCACTAGTTAGTAGACCATCATGATTAATTTGTGTCTTCTCTTTCCACCCTGCTGTCCTCTTATTCTCTCTCTCCTCAACTCATTTCTCATTTAATTCCATTTTGCAGTTTTAATTTTAATTCTCAGTCTTTCTCCATGATCCTCATTGTTTCTTTGGGTTTCTTTAGGTTTTCACAGATGATCACCTTATGCAAATTAGCAAACGGCATTTCCTGTGTTGTGTGTGCATGACTAAGCCAGAAGATATCTGAAAAACAAACCTGAAAAACCTGAAACCAGTGGTTGGTTTGGTGTTTTAGGTGTTTGATTACTTAATCATAAAAAATGATAAACTAATTGAGCAAAAGCACTTAAAGTCACATTTAGCCAAATCATCCAAATGAACTACTCGAATTCATGCCTCATGATACTGCACACACATGGAGTGATTTCCCTCAGTGGTTAGCCAGTTGGTGTCTGCTGTACGTGACTTGCCCTTTTGTTGAGGTAAAAGCTATAGCTATACTCTAACCATTTAATGAAAAATGAAGACCAGCTTACCAATCTTGTTGTTTGTTGCTTAATTGAATTGCCTGATTAGATGTCCTTCCTTTAGCTGTTTATTTTTCTTAAAGAAAAAACTTAAAGTTAAATTTATTTATTTGTTAGGATCATATTGTCTCGCTTTAAACCTGCCACTTTATGTAAAACCAGTTCATTTTTTCAAACAAGTCCTTATTTTTAACTAATCAGATTCCATGGAAACTTTGGGAATATTTTAGGAATCCAGCAGGTCTTGAACACATGAACATGCACAGTCACGCGCAAAACTGTTTTGTTTTTGTTTTGTTTGTTTTTTTTTGGGGGGGTTGCTAGCTAAACAAACTAGCAACTATTTGTTTAACTATGATTATCATTATTTGTTTCATCTTTATTAGAATTACAGTATATTTTACAATATTATATTATATACTACAACATTATTTGTACAAACTTTGAAAATACTGTAAGGGAAATTTTGCTAGATTAAAGGTGGTAGAAATTTTCTAAAAGCTTTTTCCCAAATTTGTTTAAACTGTCTATGTATACCAATACATAATTAAAATGTAAGTACTCTGAAAACGAAACTATACAGTTCGAGTGTCTGTAGTCCTCTCAGTGCTGCAATAAACATAGCTCATTATTTCCAACCGGAACGATTGCTCATTTTAAAAAAACAACAACAAAGTTTAAGTTTTATAAGCTCAAATGGTCGCCTTGCTCTGTTCTGTGATGTGCGTTCGTGACTGTCCTGTTCGAACTCGTTCATCAAAATAAACAAATCTTTTTCCGAGTCATTTCTTTCATTTTGTTCGTTGAATGAACCAAATGACACGAAAAAAAGATTTGTTCATTCTGACTGAACTCTCCTGTTCAGAGTCAGGAACGTGCATCATAGAACAGAGCAAGGCGAGCATTTGAGCTTACAAAACGTAAACTTTATTTATTTATTTTATTTTAAATGAGCGATCCTTTTGCTTGATAAGACCCTTATTCATCGTCTGGAATCGTTTAACGCCCTTTGAACAGTTTGTACTGAAACTGTCTTTTGGACCTTGAACCGTTTGGTTCCCATTGAAGTGCATTATATGAAGAAAAATCCCGGAAAGTTTTCATCAAAAACCTTAATTTCTTTTCAACTGAAGAAAGAATGGCATGGATATCTTGGATGACATGGGGGTGAGTAAATAATAAACAAAAGGGTTTTTTTTAAAGGGAACTACTCCTTTAAACAAGCTGCATCCCTACATTTGCAAATGTGAAATCACATTATATTGTTAGAGAGTCAGTGCTAGTGAAAGCAATTCCAAATAAGAAACTAAAATATTATTCTTGGATGGGGTTCTATATAGAACCTTACGGTTCTTAACTCAATTTTAAAGAACATTTAATGTCTAATAGGTTCTGTAATGGGAAATGTCATGAATCATCACTTTCATCATACTTTCATTAAACTTTTTTTCCAATTATAAAGTATGTTTATGAATTACTTAATTCATCAAATCATTCTATCAAAATAATTAGAATGACTAATAAATTAAAACTAACCAATTCAAACTGAATCCATAAAATGAATGATCCCATAACGAGAACCTCTAAAAGGATTTATCATATGAAGTGACAGAACTCTTTCTATATAAAAAAGCTTTTCTTCTTTGTCACAGTTGTATTTAGTTTGTTTTCATTGGCCTTGTCTGCCTGTCATCATGTCACTTGTCTTCATTATCAGTTCATTTGCATCACTTGTTCAGTTATATCGTCATCTGTTTGCATTTAAGTTCCGTCTGTTCAGTTAGTCTTTGTCCGATCTCTCTTTGTTAAGTGTGTGTGTGTGTAACTTCTGCCCGTCTTCTACGTATCTGTTTGAATTATTATTAAAAGTTTGCCTTGGAATTTTGGACTCTTCATCTTCTTCTGCGCACACCACCGTGACACTCACAGTAAACATCAACCCCAGACAACTGTGTAACAAGTGTTAGTCATTTTAAGAGATGAGAAAATATGCATTTTTAGATTTAGGTTGGGAACTGTCACCCCATTATAATAATACATTTCTGAAATAATCATTATTTTTAATTATAAGTTTGAAATAAAAATATGAAATAAAATAAAAATATATATATAAATAAATAATTTAAATGATTTATTATATTAAATTATAAAAGAAATAATAAAATAAATAAATTTAAAAAAGGTATCGGCCTAAAAGATCAGTCAGTGCATTCACTTGATAACAGGAAAGTTTGCTTGCAGCTATTTTATCCTCATTTTACCAGAAGAATGTATTTGTTTTTTCCGGCTATGTGAGCCAAGTGATGTTTGCTGCACATGACTCAACCTTAGAGGAATTTTCCTTCACAGAAGAATGACACATGATCACTTCACTCATTTCTTTTATACGTTAATTTTTTCTAGGCCACTGAAGTATTACTTTAATCCAACTGCATTTCTGTTAGCTATTTAGTCAATCATTTACTGTTGCAAGACAACTTGCCACTGTTATCGTGCGCTGCAAGATTTTACTGACATTTTTAGAATTTTCAGTCATAAATATATTTTTATTTCATATTTTAAACTTATAAGAACACAATTACATGTTTTAAGGGAATTCCAACACACTTGTAGCAATTTGTAAATTTTGAAATTTGGAGAACTGGGAAAAAAATGTTGTTTCCGTGTTTATCACATGGCAAAAATTCATATGAAACCATAACCCTTATAAAATAGTTTTAGAAACACTAAAATCACCTCATGCACCGAATTCGATCTCAACATTAAAAAGCCATCAGAAACAAATATCGCATTTTAAACGATTGCAGATTAACGATCGAACGATTTTAACGATTAAATCTTTTTTAGATTGCAGTTTGCGTAGTTGACAATTATGCATGACTGAGAGTCACGTACATGTCCCTCATTAAACGTTCAGACATACCGGTTGCTCAATAAGAAACTCGAATGAGCAATGAAGGAGTTTACAGACAGAGAGACACAAAGGCATTTAAATGTTAAAAGAGATTATGTGGGTGTGTTGAAAACAGGTTAGCAGGGGTATTTAAGTGCAGGAGTGCAGGTGTTCGTGCAGTCAGAGATAAAGATGAAGATGATCCACATACTCAGTTTAACATTTATCATCTCTCTTCTAACGATAGGTAAGACCTTTTATTGCATAATTAATGCTTTAGGATACCTAATAATTATGTTTTTATATTGCATTACACTTTCTGAAGCTATCACTAAGTGGACTTTGTTTCTTCTTTTCAGGGTGTAATGCACAACAGGATGGCAACCAGCTTTTAAACAATTTAAGTTCCCAAATTCCATTAAAATGAACAATTCTTTATCTAAATGTGTTTTCTTTACCTTTTCTATTGTCAGTGTGTGGCAAAGCAGATCTCAACACAAGGATAGTTGGGGGGCAGAATGCAGCGGCTGGCGCTTGGCCATGGCAGGTCAGCCTTCATAGGACCAGTGGCCATTTCTGTGGTGGATCACTCATCAACAATCAATGGATTCTGACTGCAGCTCACTGCTTTAAAGAGTAATTATAATAAACCAATCCTTGCGATTATTTTACATATTTTAAATCATTCAATTGATGTGGCAAATGCTTAACACTCCTTCTTCTACCATATTCCAGTACAACACTCTCTGGCCTAACTGTGTACCTGGGCCGACAGACACAGGAGGGGGCAAATGCAAATGAGGTGTCCAGAGCTGTCTCTAGTATCATAAAACACCCAAACTATAATACCAGCACTGAAGATAACGACATCACTCTTCTGAAACTAGCTTCGCCGGTGAATTTTACTAAGTTTATCAGTCCGGTCTGTCTGGCTTCATCAAACAGTGTGTTCTTCAACAAAACCTCCAGCTGGGTCACTGGATGGGGAACAATTCAATCAAACAGTACGCATTTAATTTAACTAACCTCGATTACAGTCACATCATGCTGTACTATTGTTCATGTATATTTTATCATTTTATGTGTTTCTCAGCTCCCCTGGCTTCACCGCAAACTCTACAGGAAGTGAAAGTGTCTATTTTTGGAAACAGGCAGTGTAAATGTCTTTATGGTGTCTCAGGAATCACAGACAACATGATATGTGCTGGAGAATTGGAAGGGGGCAAAGACTCCTGTCAGGTATAAATCCTATACTTCTGTTTGTGTTCATATAGTTTAAATGGGCTGCTTTTTTTTCTGCAAAGTGTATAGTTATAATTAAGAAGAAGTAGAATGAGGGGTCTCTAAACTAAAACCTTCTAATAACCTGATAGTGTAAGGGTTGAACTTTGACTAATGTAAAGGAATTCAACCTAGTGAATCAAGCAGAAATGTTATATCACAAACCAGGTTTTCAGTTTAGCTTTATTCAGAACAAATAAATTGAATTGCTAATGTTTGTACTGTAATGAAGATGATGTGACATTGTTTTATAGACCAGGGGTTTTGCCTCGATCCCCTTCCGAAAGGCAGCTATACGTTTTTATTTTAGACACATGTAAACCTTGTTAGAAACTGTGTGGTATAAAGGCTACATGTTGTTTGTGAAATTAAATTATTGTATTGTATACTGCTAGGCCAAATTGAATTGTGAAAGTGCTTTCACAACTGAACAATGAAGAAGGATAAAGATGATTATGATGATTCACCATTTCTAAAATATCAATACAGCTATATATAGTTTATCCCAGCCCGTTCTCATCCTTTAGTGTCACATAGAACGCTATATGACAAAACGGCGCTATACTACACACATGGTACCCTTAATCGTAACATGCGAACCCAAGTCGTCATAAATCCTTTAGCATAATATGAGACTACCCTATGGGTGCCATGTGCGTAGTATAGCGCCGTTTTGTCATATAGCTTTCTATATGACGTTAAAGGATGAGAATGCGTTGTTTATCTATACAATACCCACTTATATTTCTTAAAGCTATGTGAAAAAAAGGGTAATTGACTTTTATATTGTTAGTTTACTAAAGCTAATGCAAAATTTCCAAAAAATATTATCTGGAAAATATTAACTTTAAATATACACTTCTCCCAAGAATCTTCTTCTTTTTTTTAAACCCTGGTATAGACACATGTGTGTGATCAGTTTTCATGGGACAAGTCTTCCAACCATAACAGTATCATTTTCAATGACGAGTGTTGATCGTCCATAAAAAAGACCATCCACTAAAATCTTTTTAAATCAGGACTTTTCCTAACGTTCAGACTTAACTTGATGCTAAACATGCAATCGCAAGGATGTCATCTTCCCATTGATCATTCATATTATATATTATGTGTAAAACAGGTTACTTGCCATATCACTAACGTGCTCTTTATCCTACAGGGTGACTCTGGTGGTCCTATGGTCAGCAAACAGGGTTCGGTCTGGATCCAGTCTGGAGTAGTGAGCTTTGGCAAAGGTTGTGGTGAGAAAAACTTCCCAGGTGTGTATGCCAGAGTGTCAAAGTACCAGGACTGGATCAATCAGCAAATCACCACAAACCAGCCAGGCTTCATTACGTTCAATTCCAGTGGTATTGACGGTGACCTGAGCATCAGCTGTACTGATGTGCCTGCCATCCCGACAACTACTGCCCCTACAACTACACCCATCCCACGTAAGGTTCCTTATTCATGCAAAAAATCATGCATACATTGTTCACTTGGCAACTTGTCCAAGGACTTTTGTGTATTAAAAGTATACTTGATATTAAAGTGTTGGACTTTCATGTAGTCATTTTCAGGGAAGGTGAAAGAGGCACAGACCCAATGCGAAAATAAAAATTGCTACAATGATTTAAAATACTTTCAAAATTGGCCACACTTTCAGTTGCCCAACAGCGATTCATCTTTTCTGTATCATTTAAATAGTAGTGAAGTATTGTTACTTTACTCAAGTAATTTTTTCAAGTATCTGTACTTTATCTGTACAGATCTCAACTTTATCTTGAATAGTCAAGTATCTGTACTATTCAAACAATGGCCAGAAAGCCAGTTCTCCCGGTACACTACACAGCTTTCATCAGATATGTTCTATCCTAATGGACCATCTCTATGTAGTCTAACTTAAGCATAACACATTTGTTGTTGCTCTTAAGGTAGCCATATAAAAGTTTCAAAGTAAACAAATCAAACAAACATTTGACTGATATCTCCCGGCATCATTGTCTTTCTATAGCTGTAGTGTGTGGAAGTGCCAGTCTGAACACCCGTGTAGGAGGAACCAGCTCGCTTGTGTCTCCAGGCATATGGCCATGGATGGCCAGTCTGCAGTTAAACGGCAGTCATGTTTGTGGTGGAGCGCTGATTGCTGAACAGTTTGTCATGAGCTCTGCCAGCTGTTTTACCAGGTAATGGCACTTAAATATGAAAGGATATTTGATTAGAGAAATCAGATTGATTTGATTCAATGGAATTCTTTTTTTGTCCAGCAAAAACAATGCCTCCGATTGGACCGTGATCCTAGGCCGTCTAAATCAGAACGGCTCCAACCCCAATGAGGTCTCTATAAAAGTGGTGAATCTCACCATCAGCAATACCACAGGCAACAACGTTGCAGTCTTGCAGCTGGCCGTTGCACCAAAACTCACAAATTTCATCCAGCCTATATGTGTGGACATGGGAGAAATACCTTCAGCACTAATACTCAATGCTGGGTGGCAGGATGGGGCTCAGGAGCAGGAGGAGGTGTGTTTTGTGTGTGTGTGGTTTGGGTAAATCGAATGTTATAGGGATAAAATATCCCCCCCCCCCCAAAAAAAAAATTAGTTTAGTCCCCGCGAGGAAACAGCTTATAAATCATACTAAGTGATGTTTTTTGAAAATGTAAATGGAAACATGAAAAATGTGCGTGTCCTTGTCCTTATGGGGAAATTGTTTGGTCTTTTGGTCTAAATAATAATACATTTTGGGTAGGTTTAGAGAGTGTGTGTGTGTGAATCCTTTGAATCTTCACTAACCTGTTTTCCTTCTTTTATAGTGAATCAAACTCTTCAGGAATTCAAGACTTCTATTGTGGATTGTGCAAACTCAAGCAACAGTATTTGCACAAGTTCTTTCGACTTACAGCAGGCAAGTTAATTATGTTTTAAAGAGCCCGATCTCATGAAAGATCGTATTTATAGCACAAACGTCATTTCTCGTGCCATTTATACGCCAAAAACAGTTTTTCGCGTGCATATGATACACACTTTTGGCGTGTAATACGCACAAACTTTTTCAAGATTATTTGATGAATAGAAAGTTCAAAAGAACAACATTTATTTGAAATAGATTTTTCTAACTTACAACACTTTTGAACACAGTTTATGTTCCAATTGATAAAAACTAAATATTTTCATATACCAGATTTTTTTCTCCTGAAAACGAGTATTATCAGTCTGCAAAGATATGTGACAAATACATTTTTCTTGTATTTTTTTGTAACATTCATTAAAGATGTCCCTCCCTCTCTCTCTCTCTCTCTCTCTCTCTCTCTCTTTCAGGGTGATCAAGGGGGTCCGCTGATGTGTAAGCAGGGTCTGTCATGGATCCATGCTGCTGTTTTGACCTTAAACCCGAGCATCTCAAACACAAGCTCCAGCAACAGCACTGCATCATCCCGCTCTCTCCGTCAAGATATCCAGACCTTTACTAAAACCTCCAGCTTTGCATCATTCCTGAGAGATAATGTGGGCTCTCTCCCTCAAAAAGTCACAAGCCCCACTGCAACTACAAACAGCATCAACCCAACCCAAGCTGGCTCTAATGGGTCACAAGTATCCTCTTCCCCTCTTTGACCCTCTCTATCCTGTTCCTCTCACTTGCAGCTTTCCAAATCTTTCTTCAAGGAATCAATTGAGTTTTTTGAGTGGAAAGGGCGATTTTTCATCAGTGACTGTAAATGTTCAGTGTGTTCCACATGACCCATTATAATCATACAGCATGAAAAGCTTTTGTGGAGCACATCATTCATTTTTACTTTTGACAAACTCTTAAGATCTCTATCATCTCACACCAAGCTGTTGCCTGTTGTTCTTACACTACAATTGACCATTCGCAAAGACCCGCCCCTTCAGTTAGCGTCGCAATGTCCGACAAGCTACACTGCAATGTTCTCTTAACTGCAGAAAGGCGTTAGTACATTCCGTTTTTCAAGTTCAAATCCTCGCATGTGGTTAATCTACTAACTCTCCTGACTGCTTTGCTGGACAAAATGGCGAATGGCGGAGTATGATTGGTCAGATCATCTGTCAATCAAGCTCCCTGGCTCTATGCACGGCAGTATTTCCGGTGAAGGTCTAAGAAGGCTGGATTACTTCCGCCGATCGTAAAGTCCAATGCTATACCGAGAATTTCTATTGGATTTTATACTGTTATACTAAAGAAACATTAGTCACAAAAACAGACAAAACAGACACCCCCCATTTTGTTTATGCTTCTTTGTTTATTATATTAAATAAACATAATATATATAAAATTACATCCAAACGTATTAAAGTTTCGTTTCAAAGACGGGAGGACAGTACATTTTGAAGACTCTGCCATAATCCCGTTTTCCTCGGATTTCCTCCGCTTTAAATCTCATCAACCGGAAACTGAAGAGCAGCCTTGCGTCAAATGCAGAACGTATGTGTGCATATAGCCTATTACATTGTATGATTGTCTCTGGCAGTACCTTAGAATAAGCGCATAAGTAATAATTTGTGTAAGCAGACGGTTTACATATATTTGCATTGTAGCAGATTCGCCATTGCACTTTATTGAAATGTCCCAATTTGAGTGGTTCAGTTGTAATACTACTGACAATAATTATGTTCACTAACAAATACCTCAAGCTGTTCCACACTTGGGATATTATATTAGAGTGTGCAAAAATAATTTTTCACAACATTTTTGGAAGAATGTTTAAACTATTTTTCATATCTTTTTTGTACAACCTTTAATCTATTTTCTGTTTTTTATTTTATGAATGAAAAGTTCTATGATTTCATATGAAGGAAGTAACTTTTTAATGCACTGTTAAAATGTGAAAAGTGATGTTTTTTAGGTTGTAAAAATGATTAAATTAAAATAACAATTTAAGCTGAAAACAAAAACGTTGTTGTGCATTTATTTGAAGCATCTTGGGTGAGAAGGATTCTGAAGAGTTATTGCTGCTGTAAACGTGAAACTGTGCAGTTTACCGCTGAATCCCTAAAAGATCAACACAAAACTTCCTGAAGAATCTCACAAAGCCTGTATTTTCACCTTCCTGGACAAACATTAAAGGTCCCTTTGTTCATTATTTAATTGAACAAACAGTTGAAAATGCATTATTTGGCATGGCAAGTTAAAGATAAGAAGCCATTTAATGGTCACCTTTTAAAATGGCATAGAGAGAAAAAATATTTAAGCACATACTGTATCTTAAAGCTATATTCCTTTTTTTCATCTATGACCATGTCTCTTTGTAAGCACAATATGATAAGATAACACAAGGCACAATTCAATAAGATGTGTGAAATAACTACATTGCTTTAAAGGGGGGGTTGATTGCGATTTGACTTTTTTCATTTTAAATATGTTGCTGATGGTGCATGAACAGTATCTGCAAAGTTGCAGCGCTGAAAGTTCAATGTAAACAGAGATATCTGTAGGAAGTATAATTGCCAACAAAAACGACTAAATTGGGACTACAACGGGTTTTTATACGTGCCTAACCTATACATTTGCATTAACCCTCCCTCCTGAATATGCAAAAAAGGTCATGGCCATATTTCTGCGGCTTCGTCGAGTGAGTTGTGTTCATCCAGCTGTCAGGTCTTCTGTGTTCGGGCTTCCCACGGACGCTGTAGTTCATCAACAATGGATACAATTTATGTTTGATTATGTTCCTGAAAATGACGATCGTAATTTAATCGTAATTTAGCTCTCTCTGCATTTTACGAGAGACATCTTCCAGAATCTCCACGAATTTAACGCCGGATTCAACAAGAAACTGTTACTAAAACATGAAGCAGTTCTAACTTTAAAACCAGAGGCAGCAGTTGTTGGGCCACAACCTGTAAGTAGGCTAAGACTTAATCATTTTTAAATGTATTTGCATGTATAATTTCTTAGTTTTATCAAATGCCAGCGCTGGCTTTATAGTAGTAATGTTGTAAATGTATTTTTCATGTATATATACTTTATTATGTTATTTTTCGATTTGATCAAGAACGTAAACTAATGCCAACGCTGTTTGTGTATATAGCAGCCAGTCAGTTCGATGCTATTTTGTCTAAAACAAACGTGTATAAAGTTAAAAAAAAATATATAGGAAAATTACCATTCAGAAACGTTTCGTAAGAGTCGTGTGTGGTGAGGTTCTGCTTGCCTCTCTTCATCGCTGCTTTCTGGGTCCATTATTTACATTTGACAGCAACACATGCAAATTTCGCCCGTAAAGGTAATGGGCGTTAAGTATCCGGACAACATGCGCTACAGTTTAGCCAATCACAACACACCGGCCCAAACTAACCAATCTGAGCCCACTGCCTGTTTCTGAGGGAGTGCTTTCATAGTCTCAGGAAGTCAACCAGTCGTTCAAATGACAGAGAAGAAAACGCCGCTTACAATAAAGGTGAAATTTATTTAAAAAAAAATAAGACTTAAAAAAAGAAAAACCACGAATACATGTTACATTGCACCCCATAAACACAATCATGCAAAGAAAAAAAGCAGTAAACCACCCCTTTAAATCTTTGTTAGGCTACTATCAGTTTATAAAGTGACGTGAATTGTTTTTATATGGGTAGTGAAATATAAGTTTTACAGTTAAAAGGTACTAAATCCAAGGTCCAAGTGACATAATTTTTTTAAAACCAGTGTGCAGTGAAAATGTTAAAATTAATGTTCTTTCATCTAAAAGAACATACCATCTTTATTATGTCTATAGGTGCTCGGAAGTGAATTATCTAAATCTAATACATAAAATTATCTTATTCTACTTGTAAGAATGATAATATTAGTCTCTTGTTATAATTTCAGTTTCTTAAGACTTTGTATTAATAGAGAATATATATTGTAGAACTTAAGTTCTACTTTAAATATACAGTCCAATATCAGATACTCCTTATTTATGTTTCATGTTTAAAGTTTCATAATCAGTGGCTTATAATATTCCATTTCTGTTGACTGTGACTTTTACATTCAGGGTTCCTCGCATTACATTCAGGGTCACTAATTGCATCTGATGACACGTGACAGCTTTGAATAAGGCGTATGAGTTCAACAGGTTTGCTGGTTAAAAAAAGAAAAAAAAAGAAAAGACGTAATAAAAAATAGAATAGTGAGTAGTTGCTTAACTATTTAACGTGTGTTTCTGAGAATGTGTAGGTTTCTGACGTGCACAGGTTCTGCTCTACTGTGGCTGGATTAACTGAACTATTGTGCTCTTGAACGCTGAATGACTAGTGTCAATACATCCAACCCACCAAACCTCATGCCTGGATGCAGTTTCTGACCTTTTTACTTTTGTATTACAAATTTGAGTAGCATAAAATTTGTGTCACAGGGATTGTGGAGCCTATCCCACTGCCTTAGGCCACAGGCAGAGGAGACCCTGGATGAATGGTCATGCGTCACAGAAATATGTATATTCCCATAACTAGAACACAAGAGAAAGAAAATATGGTAACACTTTACAATAAGGTTCATTAACTACCTTAGATAACATGAACTAAGAATGGGCAATACTTCTAGTGAATTTATTAATCTTAGTTAATATTAATTTCAACATGTGAAGAGTTCAGATGCAAAAGCCTCTAAGTGCCATTTGAAATTTTCTTCTAAAATGATAATTTTTATCAAGCTTGTATATTTAAGTTTAGTAATTTCACTTAAATGGCAATGAGGATTACCTATTAATTGTCATTTAAGTGAAATTACTGAACTTAAATATACAAGCTTGATAAAAATGGTCATTTTAGAAGAAAATTTCAAATGGCATTTAGAGGCTTTTGCAACTGAACTCTTCATGTACTAATACATTATTAAAATTAAAGGTTGGTAACATTCGTTAATGCACTGTGAACTAACGTGAACAAAGAATGAACATGAGTTTTTATTAACATTAACAAAGATTAAAGGTGCTCTAAGCAATGTCACATGTTTTTTAGTCCCAAACATTTTTTGTCACATACAGCAAACATCTCCTCAATATCCACTAGCTGCCTGTCCTCTAAACCCACTGTAAAAAAACGCGGTCTATGGAGAACACCCAGGCTCCACAAATGGCAACAAAAACAAACTGCGGCAACCCACTCCAAGAAACATAACAAACTGTTCCAGCCAATAACTGACAAGAAGGCCCTGGGGGTGGGGTTTGGGGGGTCAGTGCAGATGAGGAGGAGGGAGGGCAGGGCTTGACATTATCTTTTGAGGCACTTGTCCTTCGGACAAGTAAATTTATGTTTCACTTGTCCATGCACAAAAGTCACTTGTCCGGGTAAAGATTTATAATTTATCTCAGGGCTGCACGATTTGGGGAAAATGTAATATTGCGATTATTGAGGTCAATATTGCGGTTGTAATATGCCATTGCAATAGCCTGACTTCATCATACTCATATTCTAATGAGAATATGAGTCTGAGACCGCTCCATTAAGCTTTGATTATGAGGCGTGTCGTAACCGAACCAGGAAAAAACAACAACTCTGCACACAATTGGATAGTCGGTAGACCTACAACCAATCAGAGCAACGCAGTAAGTCAACTCCTTTGCATAGCGCAGTTTTCAACTACAGAACTTACTTATTTTAGAAGTTAAATAACGAGTGTTGCTTCTTTTACTTACTTCTCAATGAGTGCGACCAAAGCAGAAACCACAACGACCACAGGCTTTTCATTACACATCTTCTTAGTGACCATCGGAGCCAGCTGATATAAGTTACACTTTTCCCGAATCATGTGGGAAGGACGCAAAATATCTTTCCGATCGACAAATGCCTTGATTCCAGTTCTCTGTTTGTCTATTAAAATTAATGCGCTGTCGATTTATTTTACAACAGACGCGACAGCGGAACGTTGATAACGTGATGATAACTTGCAGATCAATCTGTCCATCATCGTATAAAGCCCGCCCTGGCAATTTGATTGGCGCGAACATTGTTTGCCTGATCATAATTACTCCTCAATGGATCGAGTCCAGAGGGCTGTTTCACAAAACCAAGATAGTGGATTAAGCTGGGATTTTCCAGATATCCTGGCTGAATTAAGCCGGTACTCAGTTTCACGAAAGCAGTAGCACATAAGTTACCATGGCGATTTATTCTGTGCAGCTAGCCTGCTCCAGACCAGGCTAACAGTCAGGCTTAGTCAATCCTGGTGCCTCATCTGTTCAGTCAGCGGTCACGCCAATCACAAACCAATGTGTTTTGTCAGTTATTCCATTTTGTTATCTATGTGTTCAGCGCTATTTTTATCAGCCTGCATTAAAATACCTCAGATACATATTGGCATTTAGTCAAATACTATTATTATTGTAACATTATGATGGTAGCCCACCATTATTAACTATAATAATAATTATCCATATGGGCATTGTTACTGTTCAATTGTGTTTTTGAAGACTGCTGTTGTTCTAAGTTTGACAGATAGGTCTTTAATAGGCTATGTGATGAGGGAATTAGAGAAATGGCTGATAAAGTAGCAAAAGTTTTGTCAATCAAGTCAGGCAATATAAGTAAGTAGCTCTAAACACATGTTTCGTCCTTTACAATGGCACGCCCATTTTTGGATGACATCGTCGATGATGAAGCACTTATATTGAGAAGGCCTTTCAGACGTGAAAGAGTGTTTCGGGACAGGTCCAACCTGGGGATGGCATCCGCTACCTGTGCAGACTGTTGGGTCCCAAAATGTTATCAGACACTTACCAGTCTGCACAATGTTCTTATATTTGATCTTGACCTGTTGCCAGGTCCTCTTTGGTCCAGTCATGTTTGTTCTTTATAAATATTGATAGGATGTGTAACAAAAAAGAGTAACATAAATTAATCAGCTGTCAGATTCACACATGTTACAACATTGACTTCCACTGTTCAATTTAAAGTTTACAGTTGTTCATTTGAGCAAATGACAAGTAACTCCTTGAATGTATAATTATGAGGTTTTCAGTAGCGCATTCAGTCGATTCGCTGTTGTTTGCCATGCCCTTTCTCGCTCCTTTATAATAGCGGCAGTGTTTCCTTTTCTGAGTATAATGTGCTTCAATTCCTCGTAAGTCTCCATTAAAAGATCTTGCTCATTTGGTGTGAAGTATGCAGTGTTGGGTAAGTTACTCTAAAAAAGTAATTAATTACTAGTTACTAATTTCCTCTTCAACAGTGTAATTAGATTACTGTACCAATTACTCTCTCTAAAAAGTATTTAATTACTTTTAATTACTAATTACTTTCAAAATCCCACATCAATCTCAACCAGCTGAATGGCGCACGCAACTTATCCATTGTAGCATCAATGAATCTGTGATGGACTGTATGGACTGCTGTTGACACCCACTTATCTGAATTACTTACACCTGGCTTGACATAGCCGCTCCTCCTGAGCCTGGTTTGGCCTTTGTGAAACTGATAAAGCCAGGATGCACTGATCACACTAGGTCAAGCCCAGCTTTATCTCTTATCCTGGATTTCTAAATTCTGCTTTTGTGAAACAGCCCTCAGACCGAACTTCCCGTTCAGGCTGGCATCCAGGCTACCATTGCAATATAATCAACAAATGGTTTCATGAGTCAACTTGTTTGGTTCTAAACCAAATGCACACACAGATTAGTGATAATTCTGAAATTAGCAATAACAACTAAATGATTGATAACACCTAATAATAATGATCAATAAGCCATTGATGTCTGGATAAAAATTAACTAAGTTAACAGGTTAACCCCTAAGTTAACCCTCTTTGATCCCCATTTAAACTACTGCAATATCATATGGTGCAACACTTATTGTACTTACCTAAGAAAGTTAGAAATATTGCAAAATAAATTAATTTGTGCCATTTCAGGGTCTGACTTCAATGCTCCAACTTGCCCTATATTTCTTAGGTATAGTATTTTAAGACTAACTGAACACAATAAATTTCATAATGCATGTACTATGTATCAGGTGGTCAATGGACTAAATGGTAGGCTGTGTGCAGGGCCTGAAATTAACACCCGACCACCTGCCAAATGCGGGTGAATTTTGCTATTGGCGGGTAACACTGTCAATCTACCTGCCACATTGGCAGGTAGCCAATGAGAATTAAGTGATTCATTAGGATTTTTACATTTCAACGAAGTCCGCTATTACGTTGGACTTTAGCTAAAATGTGGCGGCACATTACTGGGGTAAAGAGGCCAGCTGAAACAAACAACCAACAAAAAGACTAGGATCATAAGAAAAGTAAAGAAGACATTTTATTACAAAGTGAACAATCGGCGGCAATGACAAGGTTCGTGAGCGGCTTATTTATGACAGTGACTGTTGTTTCGTTCATGCGATCAGAAAGAAGATGAGGCCCTTTTCTGACTACGTTTGTATGTGTGAGTATTAAACTGTTGGTGAGATGGGATGAGATAATGTAACGCTGACGTAGGCTACAGTACAATGACAGTTGCACAGATGTGTTTGCGTGTGCAACTGTGCATGTTGGGAGTTGGGAACCGGTGAGAAATGTCCGGTACCCGGTAATTTTACCAGTAATAACAGTATTAATTTAGTTCATAGTTAACGGTTCCTGAACGCTGTAACTAAAAGCAGTCAGGATTTGTCTACGTGACTAAATCAGCCATCAACACAGCCGCGTGTGATTTGTTTACGAGCTGCGGTAGGTCTATCTGTTGAGTATATACTATATTATAGCCTATACTATTATATATATATATATATATATATATATATATATATATATATATATATATATATATATATATATATATATATATATATATATATATATATGTTGTGTGTGTATGTCAAAATCAATGAACAAAAAGATTTTAAAAAAATGTATGTTCTTAGAGTTATTATTACTTGACAGCACTTAAATGTGTATTCTTACAAGTTAAAGAAGTATATTGTGAAATTCACGTTTTTTTTTTCATGTTTGTTAGGCAAAAAAAAATGGCTGGTAAAAAAGTCTCTGTGGCAGGTGAATTTTTAAATCCACCTGCCACAGTGGCCGGTGGCCGAAAAAGTTAACTTCAGGCCCTGGCTGTGTGAACTGGTTCCTATTCGCTATCCCCGGCACACTTTCCTCACTAGAAACAAGAATATTATTACTGGAAAAAAAACAGAGACTAAAAAAGTACTGGTATGAGTGTGGTGTGCCGGGACCGCGAATTTGGAACGATCTGGATGAAAATTTAAAAACTCAAGTTCTTTTTTTTTATTTTAAACAAAAGCTCAAACAATTATTGAGTCTGTATTCATTTTTTAAGTATGTACTATCTCTTATTTGTATGTATGTCAGTATTAATTTTATAATCTCATGGTAAACTGTCAAGAAAAACTGTACTTGTGAAATGGGATCCCCTATCATTTGTTGTATGAATGTTGTATGAAACGTTTTCTATGTATGGCCACTCATCTGCTGTCGTCTTTTGTATGTTTTTTTTCTTGTTTCTTTGATTGTTATGGCCCCTGAGTATAAGCTTAGAGCTTCTTTGGGGACCAGTTCAGAGTTCACATACTTGATCATCTTCTTTGTTCTTGGTCTTAGTATGTACGTATGTGAATAAAGAGAGCTCATTCATTCAGGTAGGACATATACAGAAATTTAATAAAGTTATCAAACAGTCTGCACTGCATAAATTATAAATTATAGATTACTCCTTATTAAAGCTACACAAGTTCTTTAGTCAAGAGTGATTTTCTCTGTTCCCTTTCATTAACTTTACTGTCAGAACGGTTTATTGGTAGCTGGCCCTTTAAGAGCAGCCTGTGGACTGCTCTTATGTTATGTTATGTTATGTTATGAAGATACTTGACAAATTACATTTTGGCTTAATTTTGTGTGTTGATGTTCGTTCAGAGCGCGAAAGAGAACTTGTGGCACGCGGTCTGTGCATGCGCATTTATACTGGCGCGCTTCTTTCTGTGAGTCACATTCAGGACATTCACAGGCAGCACGAAAAATGTGTTTGTTACAAATCAGTAAAATTAAATCTGTAAAATAGACGTAACGAGTGGCACATAACGTGAAGTAACATGCCATTTTATTTTGTTTGAAATTTAAATCATTCGGTTGGACAACTAATTTTCTCTTCTCCTTGTCCTACAAAAAATCAATTTGTCCCGGACAAGCGGACAAGCCTTAATGTTGAGACCCTGGAGGGTCTACCTAGCCTCCGTTTTGTTTGAAAATACTTTAAACGTCAACAAGTAGTCACGTCACCCGACATTGCTTAGAGCACCTTTAACTAATATAGTAATATTAGCTCATTGTTAGTTCATGCTAGTTATTAACTAATGTTACCTAATGAACCTTACTGTAAAGTGTTACCGAAAATATATTCCATTCTTTGCTATCAACATCATCAAGTGCAATAAATATTACTTTAGGCTATGGGTTCTTGAAAGAACTGCAGGTGATTTAAAAGGTGATTAAAGCTAATAACTAATAAATCTTAAAAAATGCTCCAGTCTGATGTCTGAGCGACTGCGCAGGCTCAAACTGAGCTGTACCAAGACAAATCTGAATCACCTAATCCTCAAAAATGTTGTTGAAATATTCTGTTGCTTTTATGGACTCTCTATTTATCTACCTTGAATTTGTTGAATTTGAAATTGAAATTTGAATTTGAGTTCCAATTAGATGGCTCTGTCTACTTCTTATACTGTCTATTATAATGTCTCTATTGTGCGACAGAAAGTTCGCAGGCGCACTTACCACCTAGCCACCTGGAGTCCATACTACATCGAATTTCACACTTTTGCGTGCACCATATGCATGCATAATGCTCGTCTAAATGCAGAATAAAGAGTGATAAACGCAACGCCACTTTTGTGTTTTCTCTTCAGAGCGTTTTCGTGTAAACATAGCCCAAGAGTACCTCAGTGAACCTGTGTGGTTCCTCAGAGAACCGCCCCCTTTTCAAAGGGATCCTAGAGGATCTACAGACGGTTCCGCCAGTGTGACAAAAAAATACCCCTTTTCCACCAACAAGAACCAGGTGCTGGTTCAGAGCTAGAGCTAGTGCTGGTTCAGAGTTGGTTCAACTGACAAGCTTTCAAAGAACCGGTTTGCCTTTCCACAGGTTAGAGAGCCATCACAGAGCCAGATCTTACGTCACTGTATACATCTCATGTTGCCCAGCAACGCTCACGCGGCACACACAAACACACAAGGCTTGTACGAGATGGTTCGACACTGTGAATCTCGAACTGCAAGAGCGATTCGAAAAAACATTAGAAAAAGATTTGATCCAAAAGCAGAAGGAGTCGTAAACTGTCCAAACACTCCCGCAGCTCCGATCAGTCCACGCTGATCCGATGCATCACGAACAAGCCCTCCATCAACATTGGTGGTTGTTGCGTTACTATTTATGCTCATAGCTTTGCAAACCTAAATCGGCATCCAAACACGGCGAATTCCTACGTCCGTGCAGCTCGCCGTAACTTGCATTAACGGAGATTACAATCGAGCTGCTATTAGCATGATTAGCTGCTATTTAAAAAATGGCGGTCACAAGTTTCTATTTGTCTTGTTGGTCACGGTAACCCCGCCCCCAGCCACTGACGTAATCGGTTCTTACTTCTAGACCAGCAATGATTTGGTGCTACTTAAGAACCACTTTTACTGGTTCGGAGCTGGTGCTTTGGTGGTGGAAAAACAAAGAACCGATTTGAAACTAGGCTCTGGCTCCGAACCAGCACCAGTTCTGCCTTGGTGGAAAAGGGGTAAAAGTGAAGAACCCCAAAAGGTTCCTCCAGGCACCTTTTATTCTTACACTCTAAAAAAAATGGTGCCAAATAGCACTAAAAGTGGTTCATTGGCTTGTAATCATAGGGGAACCACTTTAAGTGCCTTTATATGGTGCTATGTAGAACCATAAGAGGTGCCACCCCAGAGAACCACTGAAGAACCGCTGAAGAACCAAACTGGGCTAAGTGGTGCTATATAGCACCATAACCATCGCAAAGAACCCCTGAAGAACCTTTTTTTTAGAGTATACAGTGTGGAAAAAGGCACAATGAAAGAAAGTTTATTATACTGTGTCATACTATGTCCTATTGTTCTTTGTTCAAACTGTCATAACCAACCAAATATCACAGTTAAGAGTGACCGATTTATCAAAGTGAGATGGATGATGAAGATATTCAGGGAACTGGTGGTGGGGATTGTAGTCAAGGTTTAACAACTTTCCCTTTAATGATTTTAGAATTAACTGATCCAGTTTTACTTTGTCCAGGGTGTGACTTACAATTTAATGATATGATTGTTGTTATTATTATTATTATTATTATTATTATTATTATTACAATGAATGTCTATCACTTCAAAACAAATTTTGGTCAACACTTTCGGTAAGTATCTCAAAACCGGCTCTGTCTGCCTGCACAGAAAGTTCAACAATAGCACAATGACATGTGAGAGAATTTATGAAAACACTGATTGTAGAATAGAATAGAATAGAATTCCATTGCTAACCTTTCTAGTAGCTAATTAAGTGATGAATCATCAGTCTGGTAAAATATGCAGTGTTGTTTTAGAATAGAATCACACAGAATAATATGTGAAATATGACAGCAGTAGTTGGTACTAGAGCCGGATAATATATATGTTCTTACAATACTATTAATCACAGTAAATTAATCACAAAACATATTTGTTGGATGAATGTGGATTATTCATTAGTACATTATCAGCTATTTTGTTCCTGATAACTCAGAGACATGATGTCTGTCTAAAGTAAAACACCTTTTAATAGAAAGTACCGGAATTTCTAGTTCTCTTGTTTTTCCGCTAGCCTCAACAAAGAGACAATTCAATGCCTAAATTGGACAGTTTACCGGAAAATACCATATCAATATACCAACAAAAGCTAAGCTAAATATACCTGAATTTATTTTGCTATTATGATCAACACCTGACTGTTAATTAATTAGCAGCAATTACAGTAATCACCATCGTCGTTGTCAAAAAAGAGGATCTAGATATATTGTGTCTAAAATCTAAGATTATAATTATTAACTTCTTGTTTTTTTTTTACTTTTGTATAAAAGCAAAATCACAGTGACATTCCTGCTGTTGGTCTCAAGATAAACAGAAGTGAAGATGAAATGCAGAACAATATCAGAAGTGCTTTCCTAATGAGATGATCTGTTGACATGCCATTTTGGAGAGCTATAGATGACCTCAAACCTTTGAATGATTTAAGCCATAGGTCACTGCAAGCACAGGTCATTTATCTACCCACTGACTTCATAGCCACATGAAACTGATGATTGTTGTCATTTGCATGCATCATAGTTTTGCCAAAAAAAAAAGAAAAAAAAAACAGTCCAATGGTGCCCTCTGGCTCTGAAGGGAGGAAGCTGCAAGTTCATATGTTCATAGGCTGTCTCATGGATGTTTATAATTATTAAAAGATTGCGATCTCAATTCAGACACAATTGATCTTATTTTGAATCATATGACAATTATTCCGCTATTAATAAGCTTTATGTTTGAAAATGTTTCCCAAACAGTCTTTTCAACTGCACACCTATTGCTGTTTCTGTGTTGCTAAAGGGATACACTTTGAAATTATTTTTTGATGTTTTAGCTTACCTCAAGGGCATCCAAGATGTAGGTGTCTTTGTTTCCACTGTATTTTCAATTTTGACATTTTTCGGTGAAACCGTTGTTGTCTGTCAGTCATATGGAGGTTTAGGGGGTCCACCCTTGGTTCACCTCAAAGAGCATGCACAGAGAAGTCAAAATTAAACATGATTGAATGACTTTTAAATGTAAGTAGGCTACACATTGATGGCCTAAGACACGAAACGAGCAGTTTGTGTGAGAAAACGAACAGTATTTATATTGTTTTTACCTCGTGCTACCACAGCGATGTCAAACTGATCTGACGTCACAGGTGCTCACAGACGGGATCACTTGCGTGTGTACGTCACTCTTTGTTTATACAGAGATTTCGCAAGTTTTACCTTTCACTAAGCATATTAAGACAGGGGTTCTCAACTCCAGTCCTCGCGAACCCACTGATCTGCATATTGTGTATGTCTCCCTTGTTTAACACACCTGATTCAGATCCTCAGCTCATTAGGATAGACTCTAACGTCTATCCTAATGAGCTGAGGATCTGAATCAGGTGTGTCATACACAATATGCAGAGCAGTGGCTCGCGAGGACTGGAGTTGAGAACCCCTGTATTAAGATATACAGGAAATCGCAATGGAAGAAGATTTATATCAGTGATCTCAAACTCAATTCCTGGAGGGCCACAGCTCTGCACAGTTTTGCTACAACCCTAATCAAACACACCTGATCCAGATCCATTTAGCTAATCAAGGTCTCCAGGATTACTAGAAACTTCCTTACAGGTGTGAGTTGGAGCTGGTTGGAACTAAACTGTGCAGAGCTGTGGCCCTCCAGGAATTGAGTTTGAGATCCCTGATTTATATCTGAATATATATATTATATCTATATCTATATCTAAATATGTTTAGTAAAAGGTAAAACTTCCGAAATCTCAGTATAAATGATCTCTTCTGGCGGAACATTGAACTGATTCAGTTCGGTTCAGTTGGACATTGCACAACTAATTCAGATCACTTGGACGTGACTGTGATTACACGAGGTAAAGCGGTATGTTTTCTCACACAAACCGCTCGTTTCATGTCTTAGGCCATCAATGTGTACTTACATTTACGAGTCATTAAATCACGTTTCATTTGGACTTCATGTGCATGCTCTTTGATGTGGACCCCCTATCCTGCATTATATGACTGACAGACAAGAACGCTTGGACTGAAAAATGTCAAAATTGAAAATACTGTGGAAACAAAGACACCTACATCTTGGATGCCCTTGAGGTAAGCTAAAACATATCAAAAATGTATTTCAAAGTGAACTATCCCTTTAAATAAACGGGTGAGGTTTGCGTAATTTCACACACTAGATAAGAAGCGATGTCATTTTTTTTTTTTTACTGGGATAAAAGTTTATATTCCGGATCGACTCAAAACAAGTAGCCTAATTGAAACATATGTTAAGCTTCAAATAAATATATATGCTACATAATAACTGTATTTGTATCACTGAATTCACTCAAACGAATTCGTTCAAAAACTTGAAATAAAAAAATCTAAACAAGTTTTTTACCAAAAGAATTCATTTCAATTACTAAATATGTGTACTCATTTATAATATTTTAAACATTTAGAAAAAGATACATTTCTAATATTATTTTGTTTGGTTGTCTAATGTTTTGTTTTTAGAATCGTGGATGTACCTTGATCTCTATTCTAAAATAGCCTACTGATTATCCAGAGAAATAAATTAAGTTTTAAAAGAATATATCTTGCATCTAAATAATACATGTACTGTTTCAGCAGTCTGCTTTCAGACTAGTTTGTACAATGTACAATTTTACAGATTAAATCTTTATGGGCTATTAATTAAAGATTTTGGGAAATTCTAATCCAATGCATTCTGAAAAGTTTTCTTATTTATAAAGACATCGCTTCTCATCTGTGTGACAAATTACGCAAACCATGCCCTTCCAGCAACCCCCATCCACCCCCATGAACCAGATGGTCCTGCTACAACATCTAGCAACAGGGGCAATGATGACAACCAGCACAACCTGTTCAGATATAGAAACTGATAGAGGCTGGACAGAAGAACGTTCATGTAATGAACCTCATTGTTAAAGCTACACACAACGTAAAATCAGGCCCGTTCCTCTCTCCACTGTCATCGCTCCTCCTTTATGCCTCTGTGACAAACATCAAATACATTTATTTTCTTTTAAGAAGAGTTCAACTTTGTGCAGCTACAGTTACATATCAAATGAGGTCTGGTTATATAAGGAAAATGCAACAAGAGCTCAGGGATTTTATCTGTATCAGATCAGCCTGTGAATGCTGTGTCGCAGCATTCATGTAGTTCATAATGTTGGGCAAAGAATTTTCCTCTTTGTTCAAGGACATTTGATGGTTTGCATTGATTATCTTTCAATTTATTATGAAATTGTAATAATACATACCTACATACCTGACATAATAAATTGTTACATTTGATTATTCTAACAGACTTTGACTTTATTTTCATTAGAGTTAAAAGGAATAGTCAAACATTCACAGAGATTTAATGATGCACAGATATCATTGAAAAACCTTTTCATTTATGGAGTCAGATGAAAATACAGAAGATAAAATGTACTGCATTTAATAAAAAGTCCCCTTGCCATGGGAAGAGTCGAACACGCGTGAAACCTTTACCTCTAATCGAGTATCGCCATTGGATCGATTTAGCAGGCCTTACATCACTCACACCATCGGCCTCGCACCGCTCGTGTCCCTGTCCCTCAGCCTCGTCCTGGTCGCCACAATACTATTTTCAGCAACATGACAAGCCAGTGCATTAGCAGGTTTCGATTGTTGCTTTGTACAGTGCGTGACATTTTATCTACATGTTACGCGCAAGAGTTTTGACACCGAGTCAATGGGCTCTGTCTTTTCACTTGTTTATCGCCATCATTTTTTTTCCTTTTACCCTTCTTTGTTTTGAGAGCAGGTGCCACGCGAGAAATTGGCAGTTTAGGTTGTTTCTCTGCCATTTGCAGCACAACCGGCAATCTTGAGTTTGGTTTGAATGACAAAGCGCTGTGCAAGAGAGAGGTGTGATCAGCGCATACATGAGCGTGATTGACACTGCTAAGACACTCCTCCTGGCTCTGATTGGTTGTTTCTGACCGGGAGCAGTGTATTTCTGCAAATGGCAATAGGACCACTGGGAGGAACCAAAAGAGCTTGATTTTTTCACAGATTATCTGTCTCATATAGTCTACTGTCAGGACATAATGACAGTTTTAACAAATATGTAAAACAATATTTGTTTACAAAAGTTACCTACTGCAGCTTTAAAGGGCACCTATTATGCCCCTTTTTACAAAATGTAATATTGGTCTCAGGTGTCCCCAGAATGTATTTGTAAAATTTCAGTTTTGGAATATATAAATAGTCTCTGATCAGACCCAGATGATGAAGAGACTCCAGCAAAATAAACACAAACCAGAAAGGACCAGGACGTCTCGGTATGGTTATTTGATACATTTATGTAATTATAGAGTTGTAATCGCGTCCCCTTTGAAATTATGGATGTGCAACACACACACACACGAACATTGGTGCAATTTTTTTAAACTAGCCTACATACACACAGAGTCGGCGCCAGAGCAGATCTACTGGAGAGGCATTGGGTCATCAGCGGGGGGCACTGTTGTTTAAGAAATATTTTGAAGCAAAAAAAAAAACGAAACACCTTTTATTATTTATAATTATTATTTGCGTATTTCCCCACCACTTTTTGCCAGGGTCGATGTTGTCCCAGCACTTTTATACATCTCGCGGCACGGATGTACCAATAAATAAAACATATCCGGTTACCTAGCAGAGCATTCATTTGTTAAATAAGAGGCGATATAGCACGCTGAAATGTGTTGTTTTTTTAAATCAAGTGATCAAAGTGCTCGTTGACTCGATCTGTGGTGCTGATAAAGTGTTCTCTTGTGGCTCGCGCTGCCACAATAAACATCTTCACACGGACGCGCGCTTGATCTGTTGCAGAGAAATCTCTATTCGTACCAGTGAAATCACGGAGTAAAATGCACTCAAACATGTCCCTGCTTGACAACCACTGATAAACATAATCGATTTTAACGATGGGAAAAAATCGCTACATGAGAGAGGATTAGAACCCAGGATCTCTTGCACACCAGTCTAAAGTTCTGCCACTGGACCATAACAGCAGTTACAATGAGATGTCGGATTGGACATATCTATTTCTTCACGTGAAAATTCTTGGCACCAACACATATTAGATCCAATTAGACAACAAATTAAACACAATGTACTATTTAAATAGATTGCTGGACATTTGGTATTGTATAGCCTACATCTGATTTACGATTTAGCATTGTATTAGAAACTGTGGTAGGAGGGGCATCAATGAGCACTAGGGGGCACGGCCCTCGAATGCCCCACCATAGCGCCGACCCTGCATACACATACTGTGATAAAGTTTGCTACGTACAAATAATATTACATTTATGCGAGGGACCTGTTGCGTCATGTTTACTTGTCATACAGGTGCTTCTGTGGCAAATGTGAGAAGATGGCTAACTTACAGAACAAGAACATATACAGTTTTTAATACAATATCTTTAAAAATATATATTTATAAATGTGTGGTTACATACTATACAAACAAGGTTTGGTCATGATCGATTCATCTTGCTTGGGCCTCGCGCACGTTGAGGAAGAGTTGTGAATGTGTCATGTTCTCACCAAAGGAACAAGACCATCACGGTACGTAGACTTAGACTGCAATCCTCACTCGAGGGGGAGTCACTTTGGAGATTCCCCAACAATTGCCTCATCACTCCAAGTCTCCTCTGTCCAAGAGGGCCAGAATGACAGTGTGCGCCACCACATTGCCTCATTCCCCTCGCCCCAGCGCTCAAATGTCAGAAAAAAATGATGTAAATACTGTTCAGTTTAAAAAGACATCCTAAAGCGAGCGAACATCCCCCTTACACAGCTTGAATCTTTGGCACTCGACAGATCTGCTTGGCAGGTCACCTGTGCCTCTGCAGTCTCACAAATACACCAAACCAACCAAGATCGACGATCCGAGAGGCGCATCAAGAGATATCAGTGGGCGGCTGGCACCCCCCTGGCATCTGGTTTCCCTTGCTCCATCTGCGGACGAGTGTGCGGCTCAAGGATCGGACTCAATGCCCACGAGAAGTGGCACCAGCGGCAAGGTCGCTGAACCCAACCACCCTCCTACCCGCTACCCCCACCCCTGGAGCGAGTGTCATCATCAAATGCGATGGACAGCTAAGAGAGTATTCTAGATCATTTCTTCTTTTATTTAGCCAAATTGGCTGGTGAGTGAAAGTTATTTTCAAACCCTGAATATAACAATATGTAACAAAATGAACAATGGCTGTCCGAATTTGCCTGCTCTTTTTCATTAATTTCTTCAAGTGAACAGTATTAGTGGACTAACTTAGGGATTAGCTATTGAGGGGTCAGGGGGCGATTTCGGTTTCAGCCAATGTGACACAAAAGACTAGAGACTTGCTCGACTTCATACAGCTCTGCGCAGACCGATCAGCGGCTGACTTGAAACAGTGCATGCCAGTTAGAAATTTTGTCTGACTTGATGCAGCGCTGACTCCACAGGACTGTGATGTATGCCATCAAAGTACCGCGAGAGCGATATGAGAGTAGTTGGAGGACTCAGCCAGCGCAGCTTCTCAAGTGCGGCTGCACCGGGCTGCACGAGCTCTGATGACGACACAGCTGTTTCACGATTCGCCGGATTCACGGCATGACAACGATCACATGCGTTTCTTGTTTATTCTCACACATTTTGTTCCACTAAAGCTCACAAATCAGTTTTTTATAACAGTAAACAGTCTTTTCATGTAACTTAGTCACGATGTTATATTGTGTCATATACTATTTCTCAAAATAAAACGGATTAAAAAATTCATTGAGTCATTGATTATAGGCTTATTTTGAACTTTATTCTAGTTCAAACAGATGCTGTATGAAGCAGTTAATTATTGAATGAAAATGTGTCTGAAATATCTGTTTATTGGGAAATGTTGCATTTATTTCACTTAAGCTGTGGTAAAGCATGATGCAAACACCACGTGAGCGGTCACTACGGGAACAAGAAAGTGCCCGACTTTACGTCTCCGTTTGCAGCTCCTCCCCGCCTGCACGCGGCTACTCTCACCGATCGGTTGCATCCAGCCGCAGCCGATGTTGAACACACCTTAGGTAAGCACATGTTTGGATCACATGAGGACAAGGGAATCACATGACAAGACAGGAAACATGATTGACATGAAACATGTCAGTCAAACTAAACTAGTAACATGAAACATGACCATGAAATAACTCAAAACTATAGACATGAGAATATCTGTGTTTAGTTTTCTGTCACAAGGGTACTTAGATGATGCAAATAAATTCCATGCAATTGTATAGACCTTAGCCCCGCCCCTTTTCAGTGCTGCGCTCGTTGTCTTTTGACTTCCGGTCTGTATTTTGACAGCGATCTTGCATTGGTATGAATGAACTGCTCAAAAAAAAATTCCCGGTCGACATTTGTTTAAACATCTGCTTTACAATGCTTATGATGAACATTACAATGCTCATGATAACTTTTGTTAACTCTACAATAAGTAAATCCACTTCACCAGCTAATTACTCCTGACAGCAATGCCATAGAGATATACAGAGCAACCGCGAAACCAGAAGTTCAAAGACAATATTCTAAAGATGACGATGCCCACGTTTCTCTGGTGAATAAGGTTAAGAAAATTAGCCTTTGTAGTTTATAAAAATCTCTTTAAGCAAATTGACAAATTAGTTTGTAAGTGATTTATCAGATATTATACTTTTATAAAGTGAACATGAAACAAATTTAAATGTCATCTTTACCCATTTTAACTTGTGTCTCAGAATTGTCATGCATATCAACTGTTTAGCTGAAAAGTGTTTTCACACATTCTCGTTTGTCTTACCTCATATAAATCTATTGTGATCTTACCTCCGAGTAAACAGCCGATCTCATGAAAGTTAGTATCTATGTCACGAATGTCATTTCTCGTGGCATTTATATGCGAAAAACAGTTTTTGCGTGTATATGGCACGCGACTTTCGCGTACATATGATACGCACTTTTTGGCGTATAATATGCACAAACTCCCCACCCCCTCTCCCCTAAACCTAACCCAGGGTTTTTTAGTGCGTACCATATACACGCAAAAAAAACATTTTGGCGTATAAATGCCACGTGAAATGACACTCGTGGTATATATACGCATCTTCATGAGACTGTGTTGGAGTAAATGATAGTGGGATATTTGCTCAGGTGCTGGTACTCTATAATACTAACAATGCTGATACTCAGGTATAACACTACTCAGCCCATCCCTGAATCTGTAACTTTAAACCAGTATTATGTCAGGTTTGACATTGCATGTTCAGCATGCATAGTTGAATCAAACAAGCATACTTTCAATTGTTTCACCTCACCTGATCAGCTTAAACTAACAAGCCAACCTGTGGCATACATTCCATTCACTGTACTGAAACTACTTTTACATCAGTCAAAGAATCTTCTCAAAGAATTTTCCAATCCAAACCAGGATTGGAATATAGAATAAAGCTATGAATTCACTTTCAGGGTCTCGATGAACACTTGAAAATGCAGACATTTTGTGTTCAAGGTATAGAGGAAATAAGCTCAATGTAAACATGACAGAGAAAAACAAACCTGTGTTGATTGATATTTCTGTGAACATTCGCAACTAAATGTTCTATAGTGATAGATCTAAATAAATAGATCTTAATAATAGTTGTAACAGTTTAAGTAAGAGTTAACAAAGCAAAGGCCTGTAAACTATGGCATGTTAAAAATCTAAGACTTGGTGCTTTAGCCTATAAGATAATGTATTGAGATTTGCATGAATTTGAACAAATTGATTTACATTACAAAAGTAATTTTTAAATGTTACTTTTTATTTTTTTTTAAATATAGGATACAATAAAATATATAATAAATGCTTATATGTTCTTAATTCAATCAAATTGACATCTACAGAAAATATGTAATAAAACATGGGTGTTTGAATGAATTGACCACATTCAGTTGCCATACATTGTCATTGTATGCGATGGTTCGTGACATGTACTTTCTGAAGTGTTTTCTCTTTGATTGCTCAAAGCACAGAAAACCATGAACAAACTGAAAAAAGTCAAATCAGACAGAGCATTTTTACTTTGGATATATTCCTATATTATCAATTACTTGTTCATTAAGTTATTTTATTAAGTATAATCCATTGTTGTTCATTTTCCAAAAAGCAAAAACAGTGCAATTGGTCCCATGCATCAAAAATTTGTAATTTGGAACTTAACTTGCTAAAAAAAACAATACTAAAAGTATAAACTAAAAGTAAAAACTAAAATAGCCTTCCAAAGAGTAAGAAACAATATATTATGTCCACTTGTTTAAAAGAAAATATATAACCACAATGTAGTGGACAAAATGATGTCTGGAGGGGATTATAATTTTACATTATTAATATTTTATATTTTTAAATATGAGGGAGGAACAAAACATTAAACTTGGTTATCTGGCAAAATTTTGGTAAAAAAGAAGCAATATACAGCAACAGGTTTTATTTTACTATATGCAAAAAGAAATGCATTGAAAAACAAAAAGCTCAAAGGAAAAAGCTTACATTCACTACAGTATAATCCGCTGTTAATATTTCGTTGGTTCTCTTTTTGCATGTTTTCATTAATTCTTGCCCGGTCAAAAATGATGTCCGCACAATTTGGCATGTTTCAATATGCTTACAACATATTTAACACGTTTTAATAATATTTGAATTAAGGACATTACGTTTGGCCACTACTGTATAACATAATAATATAATATATACTTTAATTTTTTAACCAATTAAGCTGAAATTATATTTTTGCATAGATCATTGTTATATAAGAAACTTTTCGAATGAAGATATCATTTCATTGTGCTTGTCATTTTTAGCATTGCACCTTTGTACACAGATCTGACAAAACAAAGACCATAAGGCCATTCCAAACACACTCAAATAACAGTGAAAAGAAAGAAGTGAACACACCTTCTTTTCAACTCTATCTATTGTGATGCAGCATAGTTTTGATTGTGACTCAACATGTGATTTTCTTTGAAAACCTGGGAAACTAGTTTCATTGTCAAATACATATGTGTGAACTTATTTATGGGCATTTCAAAGCAATGAGGTTTTCAAGTTTTCTTTTTGTACTTGATATATTGATGAATTAAAATGTACTCATGAATTAAAATGTTGTACACAGATATGATATCAATAATATGTTTGGAAAGCTCAAAAGCACTAAGAATACTAGAAGAATAACTATAATTATTCAATATAAGAGAAAATACATTATTTAAAATATTGATCAGAAGACAAAGCTTTGATGCTTAAGAAAGTCAAACATTACAGGTTTAAATTTGTTTCAAAAATGTATTGTTTTCTAAAGCAAGTACATAAAACATGTAGTGTTGAGAGTCAAGTTTGTCAATTCTAATGAAAGAATATGAATGCTTGAATGCTTTTCAAGAATTGTTGAGGTGTGACTAAGGCAACCCGGACTTCACTGAGAAAATGAGGCGTGTAGGCATCAGGCCGTAAGGGATATATAAGTTCACGGTCATCATTAATATCAGCATGAAGATGTTCTGGAAACTGAGTTTGGTGTTTGTGGTCACTCTCCTAATCAAAGGTAAAGGAATACATCTTAATTGAAATGTTCTTTAGAAATGCTTGCTTACTCCAGACAAAATAAATACAATAAAAAAATGCAAAAACATTTTTTTTACAAGTTGAATTGCTTATATTTGTTATAATTCTTAATGACTGTTTTTTAAGAATTATATTAAACATAAAAAATAGCATTTGACCAAATACTATAATTAATTATAAAGTTAAGAATACTTTATTTCATGTGGTCCTTATAATGTGTTACCAAAGTCTTGTTCTAAGTATACAGTAATAAATACAACTCATTAACAAACTATTAGTTAGTTCATACTATAGTTAATATAGTAAAAGGTTATACACAAATATTGAGTTCTTCATTCATTGTCACTGTAATTAACACTAATGAATTATTGTTGTTTAATTAGCTTGTAGTAAAGGAATTGTTAATTGGTTATGGCGTAAACAATTCTCACTTTTTTCAGTGTTCCTTAAAATGTTTACAAATACATTAAGCACTCACATACATGTTGATATATGTGGTTTACGGGAACTCTCCAAAGGCATAATTACTCAAAGACATTTTTCTGTTAAACTATTTTGTTAATAAGTTAACAAAGCGTAGAAAAAACATTATCTAACTCAATATCTAACTCTTTACAAATGAGCTAATTAAACAATAATTGTGTTAATGACAGTGACAATCAACGAAGATCTCACTATTTTTATTTGCCATATTGATAGCTTATATAAAAAATTTTTAGATGACTTAACTAAACTAATAGGTTGCAAATGATTTGTAAGTACTTTATTACTGCATACTTTTTGGAAAGTGTTACCAAACACAGTAATTACAATATTTTTTTTCCTTCCAATTCATATCTGAGATTAGTAAACAGATAATATGAGTCTCACATACTATAAGCTACTTCATCACATTGTTTAGTTTCTGACTTGTTTTTAGTCTAAATCTTAGTGTTTTTAGTCTAAACAAGACAGTCTTAGTGTTTTTAGTCTAAACAAGACTTGTCTTAGAGTTTTTAGTCTAAACAAGACAATCTTAGTGTTCTTAGGCTAAACAAGACAGTCTTAGTGTTTTTAGTCTAAACAAGACTTGTCTTAGTGTTTTTAGTCTAAACAAGACAATCTTAGTGTTCTTAGGCTAAACAAGACAGTCTTAGTGTTTTCAGTCTAAACAAGACTTGTCTTAGTGTTTTTAGTCTAAACAAGACAATCTTAGTGTTCTTAGGCTAAACAAGACAATCTTAGTGTTTTTAGTCTAAACAAGACTTGTCTTAGTGTTTTTAGTCTAAACAAGACAATCTTAGTGTTCTTAGGCTAAACAAGACAGTCTTAGTGTTTTCAGTCTAAACAAGACTTGTCTTAGTGTCTTACACAACAACATTCTAAAAACAGAAAAAGTTTTCCTTTTTTTCACATACTCTGTTACAAACTTCTCTGAAAGGTTGAGATCCAAATGTAGTTTTGAGTAATCCAGAATCATAATCTAAACGGTCAAGCACAGGAAGGCAGTCCAAACAAACAAACACGGGGTCAAAGGCAAAAAGGGAATCCTAGAAACAGGCTAAAATCCAAGAACCAAGAGACAATGAAACCTGGGAGAATGCTCAGAGATGCAGTGTTAACAGCTAACAAAACCTTGCAGTGAATGACAGATTGTCATTGACAGACCGTGACTTTTTTTACGTGGTTCGGCCGTTCGTCCACACGGAAACGCAGTATCAGGACACTGAAACCAAACATTTTTGAAAACCCCTGCCAGGGTGAGTATTTTCTGAAACGCCAGTTGCAGTGTTGTCATGTAGACAGCGAAACCACAGTTTTTGCACTGCTGACGGCTTCTGATTGGCTAACGTGGCTTTACAGTTAGGTTTATATCGCCGCCTGCTGGTGTTGCATGCTCTTGACAGCGCTTGATGGCTTGTTTTTGCGTTTTCATGTGGACAGAGGTTTTTTTTTTTAAACGCAGGAGGGAGAAAGTTATAGAAAATACCCATGTCTGTGTGGACATGACCTGAAGCAGGCTTATACACACACAGAGTTTACAAAGCTATGAGGAACAGCTGATGACAATCATGC
>JAQIUQ010004064.1:0-11825 GCA_030378365.1 Hybognathus amarus | reverse complement strand
ATTAAGTGGCTTTAAGTACTATGTACTTACATCGAAAAATAAGTACAATGTATTATTGTGGTCCTGTTGTATTGTAAAACACTTTTACTGCTATTGAGGTGTGATACGGGTAAGGTTAGGGACAGGTGTGGTGGTATGGGGAGGTTAAGGTGTGAGGGATGGGTCAACTGTGTAATTACAAATGGAATTACATGCTGATATTTTTAAAATATAAGTACAATGTAAAATCATGTATGTACACAATAAGTCCATTGTATCAAATTATTAATTTCAATGTAAGCACATAGTACTTAAAGCCACTTAATATAAAGTGGGACCCAGAATTTGTATTAAAGTTTTATTAAAGAGAAGATTTAATGCACCAGAAGAAGTTGTAATTTATTAAACCAACAGTTTTTGCTACTGTACCTTTAAGGCTTCGATATGCAAATGACCTCTGCTTAGATAAGTTAAGTATTCTTTTCCAGAACAGTTCCGTTCATTTTCTCCATAGGGAAATTGATTTAAAAGACACATGCTGTGAACTTCGATGTTGCTAATTGATGGTGTGATTTTGTTCAAACCATTAATCTGCATAATTCAAACCTTTTTTATTTGCAATGCTTCATGGGATTCTCATTGAAGCAGAGTAACTTTTTAGTGTCTTTTTATCTGATTTTCAATTAGGTTTGTAATGTTGTGATTCACCTCTTGGCTGGTTAGTTTATTTCATCATGGCTTATAAAATCTTTTATGGAGACTTAAAAAAAATCCCTTTACTTTAGGAACCAAAGCATAAGAAAAGTGGACGCACACTGTTGCACTCTGTAGTTCTCATCTTTCATAAGGACTTGCCAAGTAAGTGAAGTTGAAATAAGTGATGCGTAATTAATATGTAAATGTATGTGGTCATATGGTAATGAATCATGATTTTGACATCATAATCATGATCTGCTTTTCAGTTTAGCTTTAGTAAATTTTCTGCACTCTTATGTAATAGAGCAAGAAAAGTCCACATTAATTTCAATCTCTAAAGATAGAGAGTTTTTTAAATGTATTGATAAAATATAACATTGTTCCAACACATGCAGCTTTCTAAAACGAAACTAGTGAATCTACCTCAGTCTTTTTTGTGTTTTTGACTTTTTTTGGCATCATCCTGATTTATATTCTGATGCGTTTCATCACATGAGTTGCAGTGCTGTGTTCTGTCGTGTGCAGTGATGTAGTTGTTTCTCTGTAATAAAGTTACTCTTTTCTGCTCCGAATTTTAAAGCCATTTAATTCAAACCACAACCCTCAATGATATAAACCCAGATTCGAAATACATTGGACCCCTCAGAAATGTTCTTTTCCCCTAAAACTGCAGATCTGAAGTTGAAGCTCTCTAAACCTCCACAGAGAGCGGTTAGTTAGTTATGATGGTATCTGTCTCTCCTTAGTAAAAGTTTGTAGCTCTCAGACGGATTATATGATGATAAAAAAAACATCAATTTCCTTCCTGTCTGATAAACGTATGACGTGACTCAGATGAGCTGACGGACTGCTGTTGGCATGCTTTGTGTGTGTTCATGTGTATCCGCTCAAGCTCCAACATGCTCCTGGTATTCCAAACACAGGACATGTTTACCAGGTTAAATAACATCTCACAGAGTCCAAATCAGTGGCCTGATCACATTCCCTTAGTGGAAAAAGTGTGTGTGTGAGAGAGACAGATACAGAGGGAGAGAGAGCGAGACAGATACTACATACTGTAGAGAGTGAGAGAGAGAGCTGGCATGGGTTTGTGCATCGACTTTGTTCATTCAAAGTTTGGAGTCCAGTCTGTGTCTCTCAACAAAATAATGCTTAATTTAGGATAGTTTGGCTCTGTCTACAGTTGGATTCATTTTATATTGAGTTTCCCCTCAAATTTCTACTCTCAGGCTGATAAAATATAATTAGTGGAAGCCATAGTAAGTCATTTTACTCAAACCCAAAGTTTTATTGTTACTCTCTCACAGTGATCAGACTTAATCCTGTTTAACTCTTTTCTATTTCACACACACATTTGACTATGTCCATTCATCGCAAAAAGATCTCATTATATTCAAAGGCATATTTCAGCCAAACCCCCCCCCCCCAAAAAAAAAAAAACACAATTGTAATTATTTACTGTTACTGTATGTCTGTGTGACTGACTTTCTTCTGTGGAACACAAAAGCACAAATATTTTTTAAAAAGCACAATGTACTGAGCAAGGGGATGGTGGTGGGAAAAAAGATGATCTTAATAAAATAATAAAAAATAAAAAATAATAAATTGTTGCTTTTGCGTTCCTCCAATAAACCTTGCGCTCACTCGCAAAACCTTTGTGTTCATCAGAGAAAACTTTCCAGTCGCTTGTGAAACCTTTGCATTCCTCCGAAAAACTTTGTGTTCGCTCGCAAAACCTTTGCGATTCCCCGTGAAACTTAACACTCGTTCATGAAATGTTTGTGTTTTCCCGCTAAAATTTTGTTTGCTCGCGAAAACCTTTGTGTTCCCCTGAGAAATTTTGTGGTCAGTGGCGAAACATTTGCGTTCCTCAGAGAATATTTACCTTCTCCTGAGAATCTTTACGTCCGATTGCGAAACCTTCACGTTCCACTGAGAAACTTTGTGTTCGCTCACAAAACCTTTGTGTTCCTCCACGAAACCTTTGCGATTCCCGAGAAAACTTTGCGGTCGCTTGCGAAACATTTGCGATTCCTCAGAGAATCTTTACGTTCTCCCCTTTGCGTTCCTCTGAGAAACTTTGCGTTCCTACGAGAAACTTTGGGTTCACTCGCAAAACCTTTGTGTTTCTCCAAGAAACTTTGGGTTTGCTTGCAAATCCTTTGCATTCCTCAGAGAAACTTTACGTTCTCCTGAGAATCTTTACGTCCGCTTGCGAAACCTTCACGTTCCATGGAGAAACTTTGTGTTCGCTCACAAAACCTATGTGTGCCTCCATGAAACCTTTGCATTTCCCCAAGAAACGTTGCAGGTCGCTCGCAAAACATTTGCATCCCTCAGAGAATCTTTACGTTTTCCTGAGAATCTTTACATCCGCTTGCAAAACCTTCGCGTTCCTCTGAGAAACTGTGTTCGCTCACGAAACCTTTGTGTTCCTCCACGAAACCTTTGCATTTCCCCAAGATACTTTGCGGTCGCTCACGAAACATTTGCATTCCTCAGAGAATCTTTACGTTCTCCCCTTACGCGTTCCTCTGAGAAACTTTGTGTTCCTACGAGAAATTTTTGTGTTCGCTCATGAAACCTTTGCGCTCCTCCAGAGTCGTTCCGTTTGCTCACGAAACCTTTGCGTTCCCTGAGAAACTTTGCGGTCGCTCACGGAAACATTTGCATTCCTCAGAGAATCTTTACGTTCTCCCCTTTGTGTTCCTCTAGAAACTTTTGCGTTCCTACAGAAACTTTGGGTTCGCTCGCAAAACCTTTGCGTTTCTCCAAGAAACTTTGGGTTCGCTCACAAAACCTTTGCATTCCTCAGAGAAACTTTACGTTCTCCTGAGAATCTTTACGTCCGCTTGCGAAACCTTCACGTTCCACGGAGAAACTTTGTGTTCGCTCACGAAACCTTTGTGTTCCTCCAGAAACCTTTGCATTTCCCCAAGAAACTTTGCGGTCGCTCAGCGAAACATTTGCATTCCTCAGAGAATCTTTACGTTCTCCCCTTCGTCGTTCCTCTGAGAAACTTTGCATTCCTACGAGAATTTTTTGTGTTCGCTCACGAAACCTTTGTGCTAGTCCAAGAATCTTTACATTTGCTTGCGAAACCTTTGCGTTCCCTGAGAAACTTTGCGGTCGCTCAGCGAAACATTTGCGTTCCTCAGAGATCTTTTACGTTCTCCCCTTTGCGTTCCTCTGAGAAACTTTGCGTTGCTACGAGACTTCGGGTTCGCTCGCAAAACCTTTGCGTTTCTCCAAGAAACTTTGGGTTCGCTCACAAAACCTTTGCATTCCTCAGAGAAACTTTACGTTCTCCTGAGAATCTTTACGTCCGCTTGCGAAACCTTCACGTTCCACGGAGAAACTTTGTGTTCGCTCACGAAACCTTTGTGTTCCTCCGCGAAACCTTTGCATTTCCCAAGAAACTTTGCGGTCGCTCGCGAAACATTTGCATTCCTCAGAGAATCTTTACGTTCTCCCCTTCGTGTTCCTCTGAGAAACTTTGCGTTCCTACGAGAATTTTTGTGTTCGCTCACGAAACCTTTGTGCTAGTCCAAGAATCTTTACATTTGCTCTGCGAAACCTTTGCGTTCCCTGAGAAACTTTGCGAGTCGCTCACGAAACATTTGCGTTCCTCAGAGAATCTTTACGTTCTCCCCTTCGCGTTCCTCTGAGAAACTTTGCATTCCTACGAGAATCTTTGTGTTCGCTCGCAAAACCTTTGCGTTTCTCCAAGAAACTTTGAGTTTGCTCGCAAAACCTTTGCATTCCTCAGAGAAACTTTACGTTCTCCTGAGAATCTTTACGTCCGCTTGCGAAACCTTCACGTTCCATGGAGAAACTTGGTGTTCGCTCACGAAACCTTTGTGTTCCTCCGCAAAACCTTTGCATTTCCCCAAGAAACTTTGCGGTCGCTCACGAAACATTTGCATTCCTCAGAGAATCTTTACGTTCTCCCTTCGTGTTCCTCTGAGAAACTTTGCATTCCTACGAGAATTTTTGCGTTCGCTCACGAAACCTTTGTGCTCCTCCAAGAATCTTTACATTTGCTCTGGAAACCTTTGCGTTCCCTGAGAAACTTTGCGGTCGCTCGCGATCGCGAAACATTTGCGTCCCTCAGAGAATCTTTACGTTCTCCCCTTCGCGTTCCTCTGAGAAACTTTGCGTTCCTACGAGAATCTTTGTGTTCGCTCACGAAAACCTTTGCGTTTCTCCAAGAAACTTTGGGTTTGCTCGCAAAACCTTTGCATTCCTCAGAGAAACTTTACGACTTCTCCTGAGAATTCTTACGTCCGCTTGTGAAACCTTCACGTTCCACTGAGAAACTTTGTGTTCGCTCACGAATCCTTTGTGTTCCTCCACGAAACCTTTGCATTTCCCCAAGAAACTTTGCGGTCGCTCGCGAAACATTTGCATTCCTCAGAGAATCTTTACGTTCTCCCCTTCGTGTTCCTCTGAGAAAACTTTGCATTCCTACGAGAATTTTTGGTGTTCGCTCACGAAACCTTTGTGCTCCTCCAAGAATCTTTACATTTGCTCGCGAAACCTTTGCGTTCCCTGAGAAACTTTGCGGTCGCTCGCAAAACATTTGCGTTCCTCAGAGATCTTTACGTTCTCCCCTTTGTGTTCCTCTCAAGAAACTTTGCGTTCCTACAAGAAACTTTGGGTTCGCTCGCAAAACCTTTGCGTTTCTCCAAGAAACTTTCGGGTTCTCTCGTGAAACCTTTTTGTCTGCTTGTGAAACTTTTGCGTTCCTCTGCGAAACTTTGGGTTTGCTCACAAAACCTATGTGTTCCCTGAGAAACTTTGGGTTTGCTTGCGAAACATTTGCGTTCCTCAGAGAATCTTTCACGTTCTCCCTTCATGTTCCCACGAGAATCTTTGAATACTTCAGAGAAACTTTGTTTTCGCTCATGAAACCTTTGCGTTCCCCAAGAATCTTTACGTACGCTCGTGAAACCTTTTCGTTCCCACGAGAAACTTAGGGTTTCGCTCGTGAAACCTTTCGTCTGCTCATGAAACCTTTGCATTCCTCTGAAAAACTTTGGGTTTGCTTGTGAAACTTTGCGTTCCTCCGAGAAAATTTGGGTGTGCTCGCAAAACCTTTTCGTTCCTCCGAGAAACTTTGGGTTTGCTCGCGAAAACCTTTGCGTCCCCTGAGAAACTTTGCGTTCGTTTGTGAAACCTTTGCGTTCCCTGAGAAACATTTTGTTCGCTCACAAAACCTTTTTAGCATTTTGCGAGCGAAAGCAAAGTTCCTGGCAGAATGTAAAACATTTGCGAGAAAAAAAGCTTTGGCATTTGACAAATAATTTTCTCCATCGAATTTTTTTCCTTCCATGTCCCTTTAGGGGCTCTGTAGTAACAGACTTTCAATGGGGAAAAATCTCTCAGATTTCTTTAAAATATCTTCATTTGTGTTTTTCGAAGATGAAAGAAAATCTTATGCATCTGAAACTACATGAGGGTGAGAAAAGTATGATAGGATTTGTATTATTGAGTGAACTATTCTTATAATGGTCTAAATTGATATGTATACAACAAAACTAAAGTAATAAAATGTCCTTTATGATTGTTGCTTGTTAGTTGACATAGTTGCATTAAAAGCAGCCGCCCCGCAGGACTACGACCCCATAATTTTGTAAAACCATGGAAAAGATTCATCAGATGTAATTTTTTAAACCTTCTGACTTAAATTGACTATAAAGAATCTGTAATAAGTGATTTTGTGTGTGCAGTTATTGTTTTGAAGTGATTTTCTTTTAAAGTAGACAAGGGCTGCTTTCACCGGGCTGATATTAAAGCAGAGAGGAAGCCCTTCTCTGGCAAGACTGTAGAGAAACTGATTACAGCTTTGATGTTTTGGTTTCTGTGAAATGTCCACTGTTTTTGCTATAACTGAAATACTGACCTGTGATCTCAGGAAGGGGTCTCATCTTCATAATACACATAATAAGAGACACATAATACACATCTTAAAGATTATGAAACAGTTATTGTGTGTTATTAGCTGTAATTGATCTTGAGTTGTGTTTGTGGTGTCTCAGGTGTACAGCACGTTCTCCAATGAAGACTACGACCGGTAGGAATGACGATGTGGATCCTGTGGCGGCATCTGCGGAGTACGAGCTGGAGAAACGGGTGGAGAAGATGGACGTGTTTCCCGTGGAGATAGAGAAAGGTGAGGATGCGTCTTTCAAAAAACACTCTTGACTCTTTCTGGGATTTATTGATTAATAAACCAACAGTCAACTCTTAAATTAAGACCCATTTACAAAATGATAATTCTGAAGATTACGATAAAGATATTGTTCTACAAATCTTTCTAAATATATGAGAATAGCTGTTCAAACCACAACTATAAGGATAACGACACTGAGAAATTATATCTTTGGAATCAGTTTCAGAAAAAAACATTTCCAGCCGATGAACGATAAAATCATTGACAGCCAATCAGAATCCCTCCAACTTAAACGAGCTTGTGCATTTAAAGTGGCAGACAATATAACTGCAGCGCACACTTCGTTTAATAGAATGATATCGTCTGCTGGTGTGGACGTTAATATAGTTATTGTTATAGTTATATTTCAAGTTATTGTTTTTTGTGTGAGCGAGCCTTTAAACTGTTTTTACCGCTGTACATAAATGGACTCGCCATTGACGCAAATTTCATGATTCGATCCATTCGATTTTATTTCAAATATTAAATATTGAAGAACAGGTTACAAAAAATATAATGAATATGTAATATAGTGTAAATATTTAGCAAAATGTTTATTCTAGCTAATTATCAAGCAATGCATATTGAATGGCTTTCCTGAGGTAAACGTAACATTTACAAGCTGTTTTACTGACGTCAGTTAAAACAATGAGCGATTACACGAGACAGGATTGTTGTATTTCAATAAGTTATAAGGTATCTTTCAGCATAATGTTCTTTGTTTATTTTGTGTCGTAACTCGTCGCGCTTAATTTATGAACAAAATTTTAAATTTAGTTCCAACAAACCCTCTACAGACACACTGAAGCTTGAGTCGCCGTCGGCTAGTACATTTTTTATTTTACTTGGCAGACTTTTTACATGGAATGCAAGTGAAAAAATCTGACATACAATATCAAACATAAATTTCAAACTCTAAACGTTCTGTGATAATAAGAAGCAATTATCAACTGGCAAGCAATAGCACATATAAACAATAGAACAAAGATACAGATATATATAGAAAGCGTATTGCAATCACTTGAAGAAAAAAAAAATCTACTCTGTTTTTGTGAATTAACAAGTTAATTATCTCAGAATTACAAGTTAATTTTTCATGAGAATTTTTGTTTTGCTCTGTTCTGAATTAATGAGTTAATTTTTCATGAGAAAAAAGTTTTTTGCTCTGATTTTCTGAATTAATCGAGTTAATTTTTCATGAGAAATTTTTTTTTGCTCTGTTTTTCTGAATCAAAAAAAATTCCATGAAAAATTAACTCTTAATTCAGAAAAATAGAGCAAAAACTTTTTTTCTTATGAAAAATAAACTCATTAATTCAGAAAACAGAGCAAAAAAAAATTTCCATGAAAAATTAACTCGTTAATTCAGAAAAACAGAGCAAAAACTTTTTTTCTTATGAAAAATAAACTCATTAATTCAGAAAAACAGAGCAAAAAAAAATTTCCATGAAAAATTAACTCGTTAATTCAGAAAAACAGAGCAAAAACTTTTTTTCTTCAAGTGAATGCGATACGCCTTCGTAGATCTAGATTCGAACGGTAGTTACAAACTGATTAGTTCGATTAGTTACAGAAATGGAATAAAGTAATCAAATGTAAAATTTGATTACAAATACAGGCAGGAGCCATCTTTGGAAAACAGTCTTATCCAGTTCGAACCACGAACGCCATGCTAAGCTGGTCAAGTTGTAATGACAAACACACTGACAGGTTATTAGGGATGGGACGGTATGAAAATTTCATATCACGATTATAGTGTCCAAAATTATCACGATTATCAATATTATCACGGTTTTCTTAAAATTACATGGAAGTGTTCAAAAAGAACTGCTCACACATTTCAAATGAAAACATTTCAACATGTTTTATAAATGAAAATCAACAAACAACAAATAAACAAGCAGCTCTATGCAGTTTTTTAAGCAAGATTCTATTCTATAGCATTTCCTTCTTTATAATGCCCGTCGTCAATAGCAACGCATTATAACACACACAGCGAGCGCACATCAATATCACAACAGACACGCGCTCGTTTCATTCAAATACAACAAAAAACACTGCCGGTCTCCAGTTTTTTATTGTTTTGAAAATGAAATCAGAGTTAATTTATTGTTTAAAGAGTTTGATAATATTGGTGTGATCATCTTGTCTGAACGATTGTTTTACTAAATGAATTTATAAACAGGTAAGATTTAAAACATTAGCTAAACTCATTATCAATTCAATATGTCCCCGTAATTATGTGGTAAAAATAAAATTGGTGTAATACGTGATGTATCTATACATTACTATCCCTTAAAACGTCACTCTTAATAATAATCTTATTTGAAGATGTTCGTTCGTCGGGTCAAAGACACTTGCTGCAAAATTTTCTTCGCGGAAGCTACTTCTATTTCAAGTGAGTGACATAAAATGTTTAAACTCAGAACAACATTTCGTGCCCAATTGTTTCCCAGAAGTAGTTTTGGTATTGAGGTCAAAGTTAACTTGCCTTGCGTTCGCTATAACAGCGGGTGATGGTTACACAAGAAGACGACTCGGCAGATTTCAAGTGTTTCTTTTGGACAGTGACTTTTTGTTCTGCAGACAGGGTGACTATCCTCGATCAAGTTTCCCTCAGGACTTTTGTAAAAGCCTGCACATTGCGTGCAGCGCGCGGCTGTGTCAGACTGGCAGACAGGATTTAGTGAGTTATTAAAATCGCGATAATCAAACACGGTTTTAATGATAATTACATTTTAAACGATAATACTAACCGTCAGTATATTTTATCGTGGTTTATCGCGAAATCGGTTATCGTCCCATCCCTACAGGTTATGATGTATTGGTTTATGTCAAGTTGTCATAACAAAGGCATCTCAAACAATGTCATATCGCCATTAAAAATGTCATAACTGAGCGAATGACACTTACTGACAGTTATCATAAACATGCATAAAACTTACTTCATATTCATGACATGAAAAAAAAATAACATGTCATGTTAGTCTTATGCACATCACACCACTTCAAGTAAAGTGTAACCAATGTTCCAATTGAACTGGGGATGAACTGTGAATGCTAGATTATATCTTCATCAATTGTTGCAAAACTGATATTTGTAATTTAATAAAAGTCTGTTACTGTAATATAGCCTTTTTGAAGACAAACCTTGAATAATTCAGTCAAGAGATTGACTTAAAAATACTGATTCATCCAGTAATGAAACAAGTGAAGTGTTTCTGAGTGAGTCATTTAATTAATCATCCTGCCTTTCTTTTTTCTCTCTTTGTACTTCTCTTTGTGAAGGTGATAAAGGGCTGGGGATCAGTATTATAGGGATGGGTGTTGGGGCAGACCAGGGTCTGGAGAAACTGGGCATCTTCGTCAAGACCATCACGCAGGATGGAGCCGCAGAGAGAGATGGGAGGTGAGATCTTTTGATTCATCATTGGACCGGTACAGTAGAATTTCTCAGTGATTTACTGAGCAGGGCAGTAATTATTAGTTACCAGCTGTGACGCATCTGGAAGCTCACGTATCGCCTTCTTTACTGTGGGTTTTTACACCTGTTTTTCATCCAGCTCACGAAAAAACACAGGTCTGACACCTCTCCTTAATGGGTCCTGATACTCTATATTAGAGATGCACAATTATTTGTTAAAAGATTGTGAACTTGATTCAAACACACATGCGATCGATCTAAGTGAACATTCAGACCTGCGTTCTGTCTTACAATAATTCAAAATGTCTCAAAGTGCTTGGATAAAAGTTTATAGTTTGGATATAAACACTGATGTCTGCGGTAGTGATTCAGTTAGAGCAAATCACCTTTTGAAAGTAACTTAATGATTGTATCAATTATATTGTTACACCAGTAGGTGGCGACAAGTGAAGTGACTGTTACAAAAGGTATTTGTCTTAGAATCATTCATTCAAGAGAACGTTAATTCATCCTGGAATGAAACAAGTGAAGTCTGAGTGAGTCATTGAATCATTCACTCAAACCCTCAATTTTTATTTTTTTCAAATTATTCATTCAAAGTAAACATTTGTAATGTTTAAATTAGGATTGCAGCAATTAACATTTTGTCAGAACCTCTAGTAAGTTACATTTTGTTTTGCTTCATTTGTCCATAATCATGGGAAGAATCGTGATCTCTATTTAAAAGAAGAACAAAATAACATGATTCATTTTGATCCAGAATCGCGCAGCTCTGTCATATATTAGGCTAGATCATCCTGATCGGACCAATACGTCCAAATAATTGGAGCCAGTACGTTTTTTTTTAATTTTATTTTTTATACTTTTTCCAGCCAGTATGCATTCAATTGATCAAATGTGACTGTAAATACTTTTTTATTAAAGATTTCTGTCTTGTTTAGACTTTAGATTCATCAAATAATCCTGGGATAATTGTTTTTCACAAAAAATATGACGAAGGCTCGACTGTTTAGAAATGTTTCTTGAGCAGCAAATCATCATATTAGAGTGATTTCTGAAGGATCATGTGACACTGAAGACTGGAGTAATGATGAAAAATTGATCACAGGAATAAATTACATTTATTCCTAATCATTTATTCCTGATTAATTACATCCAAATTAAAAGTTTGTGTTTATATACTATATGTGCGTGTGCTGTGTATAATTATTTTGTATATATAAATACACACACATGCATGTATATAATATATATATTAAGAAAATGTGTTAGTCATATATAAAATATTTATATATATATATACAGTATTCACGTGCAAATATTTTCTTAAATATATACATGCATGCATATGTAGGGCTGTCAAACGATTAATCACATCCAAAATAAAAGTTTCTGTTTACATAATATATGTGGGTGCACTTTGTATAATTATTTATATATATATATATATATATATATATATATATATATATATATATATACACACACACACACACTTGCATGAATATTTTT